>VDFB02271358.1:1037666314-1037725406 GCA_007258455.2 Sequoia sempervirens | reverse complement strand
GATTATGAAACTCTTTCATTTCGTTGTCGAATTTGTCATGAGTATGGGTTTTCTTCAACGAAAATGACCTAGGGTTAACTAGTCCTCTACTACAAGTAATTCTTCCCCTTCCCCAGCTCCATCGGGGGATAAAGGGAAGACTACAATGGTTGGGGGGGTTGTCGATAAGGAGGGTTTTTGTTCTTGTCAAGTCTCGTAATAAGGGGAGGGGCCAGAAGAGAACCTTCAAAGAGAGGCAGAATGATGAGGTCTTTAATCATTTTGATGGTTTGGACACTATGGCTAAGGAGGAGGAGATTCTAGTTGATTTACTTTTTGGGGTTAATCCTATGGGATCGGATGAGGTGCATGGCTTGGAGGAGGAGAATGGTAATCTACCTTTAGTTACTTTGCTCGACTCTCAGCTACCAATTAAGGCCCCCGTTGATTTGGTGCCACTTGGATCCTTGGAAGTGAAGGATGACATAGTTTTGGCTGACTTGGCTAAGGAGGATTTGGTTTCTACTAAAGGTAATGACTCTTCTCTTGTTTTGGGGTTGCAACAAAAATATTTCAAAAAATACCTTTTAGAGAAACCTTCTAAAGTGGGGTGAAACAAGGATTAGGAGAAAGTTAAATTGGTTGGTGAGACATTGGGGGAATCAGGGTCAGTGTGTACCATTGCCTCCCATTTCTCCCAATCTTAATAATGATTGTTCTCTCATGTAATGTACGGGGGTTGAATAGCATCCCTAGGTAAAGGCTATTCATGATTTGATTTTTTCTCATTCTCCATATTTGGTTTGTATTCAAGAAACAAAGTTATCTGTTGAGGGCACGTTGCAGCATGCTTCTAATATTTGGAGGTATGGTCAATGCCAATGCATTGGGGCTTTTGGTTGTTCTGCAAGGGTGGCATGTTTTTGGGACTCGAAGAATATTTCTCCTATCTAGTGGATTTCCAGTTGATCCTTTATCTCTTTGGTTGCTTCATGCTTGGATTCTGGTGAGCTTGTTTTACTATCTAATATGTATGCTCCAACTAACTTTTTTAGGGAAATCTTTGCTCTGGGATCATTTAAGATATATTTGAACTATTGCTCCTTACCTTCTTGGATTGTTGTTGGGGACTTTAATTCTATTCTTAGTTTGGATGAAAAAAGGGGTGGTATTGCCAGGTTGGACCCCTCTTCAGGTCTTCTGAGGGATAATGTGGAGCTTCTTAATTTGATTGACGTGAAACTAAATAATGGTATCTTTACTTGGAATAATCGGCGATGTGGGGAGGATGCTATATCTGAGAGGATGGATAGGTTTTTGGTCTCTTGTTTATGGATTGGAGATAGGTGGACTACTAGTTCAAAAATTCTTAATTGGCGGGGATAAGATCACTAGCCAATTAAGTTGGCTGCAATTAGTTATTCAGCCCCCAAAAATCCTTCATTTAAGTTTCACCTCATGTGGATTAGAGATTCCTCGCTCCAGGATTTGATGAGTGAGTGGTGGCATCAAGGGAGTCCTGCTTATGGAATGACCATGCACTCTTTTGTTAAAAAGCTGTAGTTTGTGAAATATAAACTTAAGAGATGGAATAAGCAATTTTTTAGTAATCTCTTTGCTACTAGGAGGTTGCTATAGGAGTGGTTAGATCAAGTTACTCATCAGATTCATGATCACAGAATCACTGAGGATTCAGGTAGAGATGAGGCTCGGGTGTTGAAGGACCTGGAGGAGTGGGAGATTAGGGAGGAAATATTTTGGAAGCAAAAAGCGAGGGTGGATTGGCTTTAGGAAGGCGACAAAAATACTACCTTCTTTCATAATTTTGTTAAAGCTAGGTGGCAAAGGGGTCATATTTCTTCTCTTGTGACTACAAAAGGGGTTTCTTTTTCCTCCTTAAGGGAGATGTCTCGTGAGGATACTTGCTTTTATTCTACCTTGTTCTCGAAGGATTCTCCTCCTGCTAGTGATGAGGAGAATTGGATATTGAATTATATCCCCTCTTTAGTCTCCAAGGAGATGAATGCTGCTTTACTTCAACCAATCTCTATGTCTGAATTATAAAAGGTTGTTTTTGGTATGAATAAAGGTAAGGCTCCTAGTCCTGATGGGTTTCCTATTGAGTTTTTCCAAGAGTTTTGGGAGATAATCAATTTTGATCTTCTAGATGTCGTCCAAGAGTCTTAATGTAATAAGCAAATGCTTCGGGCTCTAAATGCCACTTTTCTAGTTCTTATTCCTAAAAAGGTAGGAGCTAATAGTCTGGATCAATTCGCCCCATTGCTCTTTGTAATGTGGTGTATAAAATTATTACTAAGCTGATTGTTGAAAGGTTGAAGCCTTGGCTTAATGACTTAATTTCAAAAGAGCAGGGAGGATTTGTTGTTGGTAGACAGATTCTTGATCAGGTGGTGATTGTGACAAAGGTTATTCACTCCATGTCTACATCTAAGGAAAAGGTCGTGTTTGTTAAACTTGACATGGTTAAAGCTTATGACAAGGTTAAGTGGTAGTTCTTGCAACAACAAAAAAAATGGCCTTTGGATTTGATCAAGATTGGGTGGATTGGGTCATGAGCTATGTTACTTCTTCCTCTTTCTCAATTATTATTAATGGTGAACCTTCATATTTGTTTATGATTTCTAGGGGTCTTCACCAGGGGGATCCTTTATCACCGTATTTGTTTATTATTTTGGTTGAAGGTTTAGGAAGATTTCTCAAGGCTCGGGTTTCTCATAAAGTGATTCAAGGGTGGAGTTGGGGTTTTGGTTTGCCTCCCCTTTCTCATTTGCAGTTTTTTGATGATATTGTTTTAATGGGGCTTGCCCATATTCAAGAAGCTAATAATTTTAGGACTTTGGACATTTATTTGGCTGCTTCAGGTCAGAAAATCAATGATCATAAATCTTCTATTTATTTTTTTAACACCCTTGTGCATATTCTAAAAAGGATTGTTGAGATTCTGAGGTTTCAAATTGGTTCCTTCCCTATGGTTTATCTCAGAGTTCTCCTTGGGGTGGGTTCTCAACTTAGGGATTCTTGGAAGGAGTTGTTGGAAAAGTTGAGGCGAAGGGTTACTCATTGGACACATAGATGGTTGTCTACTGCTGCTCAAGTGACTCTTTTGCGTTCTGTGATTTAGGCTCTTCCTATTTACAAGTGCTTCGTTCATGTGGCCCCTTCAAAGTTTCTTAAAGAGTTTGATGCTCTTTCCTGCAAATTCCTTTGGAGTGGTAATCTGCTTGCTTCTAAGTGGAGTTTAGTTAAATGGGAGTCTGTTTGCAGGCCTTGGTGTGAAGGCGGGCTTGGTCTTCATTCAACAACTCTGAATAGGCAAGTGCTTGCTGCTAAATTGTATTGGCCCTGGTGTACAAGTCAAGATAAGGTTTGGGCTCGTATTCTCACTTATAAGTACATTGGAGGGATTGATGGTGTTGATGTTCCTAGATGCTGTCTGGAAGGGAAAGGCTCTACGATTTGGAATACTCTTAAATCTAGGGCTCGCCTTGTTAAGCAGGGGATTTTTTGGATATGTCATAGGGGCTCTGAAGCTTTATTCTGGGGGGATTCTTGGGATGGTCACCCTCCTCTTCTCTCGATATACCCTCATTTACAGGCTCTCAATGATAGTTTTATTGGTGTTGGTTGGTGTAGGGTGGCTGATTATAAGTCAGTTCAACACTTGGGATAGGGTTTTGTCAGAAATTGGAAAGATCCTTAGGAATGGCCTACAGGGGGGACTAAGGAGGAGCGACAAGATTTAGCTAGGATTCTTGCTAATAGGGTCTGCTCGTCTCTTTTGGACAAGGATATTCTGGATTGGGGACAAGATTCGTTAGAGAAGTTTTCAGTGGCCTTTGGGTATCTTTAGTTGGACAAGAAACTGTTTGGGAGGATTGGTGTTCCTTGGTGGAAATGGGTGTGGAACAAATTCTCTTGGCCCAAATGTAACTTTTTTCTTTGGGTGCGAACTAAGAATCGATGTCTCACTTGGGATAATTTGCAAAAAAGAGGTTTTCATGGCCCATCTATTTGTGTTATGTGCCATAATAGTGAGGAGTGCTCTTCTCACCTTTTCTTTCAGTTTCCTTTTGCTAGGGAGATGTGGCATCTCTGGTGGGGGGTTTGGAATAAGCCATGATTGCATGTCTCTTTGCTGGTTGAGTTTTAGGATTGTTTGGGTTTGCCGCTAATTAAGACTTCTTTTCTTTAGGTTGCTTGGGATATTGGGCCTTCCTTTATTCTTTGGAATCTTTTATTAGAACGAAATCGTTGAATATTCCAAGGGGCACAATTGGTTGTCAAGCAATTGTGGCAACAAATTATTTGCACTCTCCAAGAGACTGTCATGGCTAAGTGTGATCTTGCTAGCCTTGTGGATTCTGCTGATTTGGAGATTTTTAGAAGGTTGAGATTCCCTTCTCAAGAGAATTGTATTCTTGTTAGATAAAGGCGTAGACAGGTTAAGGAGAAAGTTGTTAGGGAAGGCAGATGACATCCTCCCCCTCCTGGGGTTCTGAAGATTAATACAGATGGCTCTTCTAGAGGGGATCTTGGTCCTACAGGGATAGGTGGTATTGGTAGAGGTAGTTCTAGAGATGTCCAATTCTTCTTTTCTACTTATAAAGGGTTTCATACTAATAATTTTATGGGAGCCCTTGCTATTTGGTATGCTTTGGAGAGAGCTTTTGCTCTAGGTTGGAGAAGGGTCCTTTGTAAATCTGATTCACAAGTGGTGGTTTCAATCTTGACCTAGAGGCAGTTGGATGGGGACAATTGGTGGTTAGCCCTAGTTATTTATCAGATTCTTAGTTTGAGCAGGTCTTTTGACTCAGTTTATTTTTCCCATATTCCTCGGGAGTGGAATGGTGTGGCAGATTGCTTGGCTAAATGGGGATTTGATCGGCTGGAAGGTTGGAATATTGTTGTCAGGGGTTCTTTGCCTTTCAATCTTTCTTGTATGTTAGATCAATTAATTGATAAAGATAAGGTTGGTTAGTGTTTGGTTTTGATTTAGGTGTGTTTCCCTTCTGCTTTGTATTTCTTCTTTGGGATTAATAAATTTTTACCCCTTTTTTCAAAAAAAAAAAACGTGAAAATAAAATAATACTTGACCTAAGACATGAAAAAATCATCTTAGTTTCAAACATGGGAATATGTTAGATTTTTACAAGAAGAGTAATAACCTCCAATTGATTTGGAAGCTATACAAAAATTGGATATTAGTGTAAAACTATGAATTTGAATCCTTCTATGAAATGTTTATGGGTGATAATTGTTTACTATGGATTCTAAGACTTTGTACATATTTCATTTTATTGGACTTGATCAATCCAATAATTATGTACTTGAGCATTATCTAGGAATTATATATTTAGAAGGTTATAATATGTCATGAATTACATAGGAGTCTATGATAAAGGGGATATATGTTGAAAGATATTGACTAGGTTACGTGCTACATAAACCCTATAAGCTATTTTACACCTTCATTAGAAGCAAACTCGCCTCCAAACTTTGTTGAATGTTTACAAAAAGTGCAACAAGGGTAATCAAGAGGTATATACATTTCTCTAAATCCTTATGGTAATGAAATGAGAGAAAACTTGTCCTAAATAATAGGTCTTGTTGTGAGAGTTATTGGGAAATAGTTATACACGAGCTAGAAGAATATTGGACAATAAATTGTTCTCATACTTTAGAGGATGGTATTAACCTTATGGGTATTACAGCTGAGGCAAGTATACTAAAAACCACTCTCCAAGGACACCATTGTAGCATAAATTAAAACATAACCAAGACCATCATCCCTAGATATAGATTTTTCAATTCCTAAAAAGTTGATTACATCATAAAAAGGAGCAATGTCTAAGAATCACAAATACACAAGGTTGATTTGGGATCTTGGTAACTTCTAAAGCATCCTAGATTGTAATTGCTTGAGGACAAGAAATCTTGGGAAGGGAAAACTATCATGCCCCCACCATTTGCAGATTGCAACACAAAACCAAGGTGTTAAGATAATAAATAAATGAAATAAATAATAATAAGCAACATTTATTGGTTGATTGGAGACCTTCATGCTATCCACTCCAAAAAATAAAAGAAAAAAAAAATATTTTAATATGCTAGCCGACTTGCAAGGTAAAGGAAATAAGATTAAAATAAACTATGGCCAACCCCTTGTGTCATTCCTCCACCCACGTATTATTAATTAGCAATGCCCAACCAAAAATAATTAATGAAGCATGCACTAGGGTTAATCAATGATGTGTCCCTTTGTGGGGGCATGTAATGATTAAAAGGGATGTGACTATTTACCCACCAAGAAGGATATAAAAGGAGGCAAAACTAATGAAGAAAGGATAAAAAAGAGGGGATCAAATGGGTTAGACTTGAACTGGCATTTTAAGAAATCAAGAATTGATATATATATATATATATAGCTAATTTCATAATGACTAATATGCAATAAGGAGAGATATGTTCTATCTAAATTAGTGAATAAGGGAAATAGTGAATTTATTTATATTACTATAATCTACATCTTATTCTTTAAGCAATCACATGTGTAGGGATGACAAGGAAGCATGCTAGGGAAGGGAAGTATAGGTTCTCACAATATAAGTACACCACCCTCAGTTGGATTGAGTTGTCTTGGTTGGATGTTCACGCCACTTGGGGCCAGGGAGTATGAGCATGCCCTGTGCTTAATAAGTTAATTGTGATGAATAGTTTTTTGGTGCTCTATCATGTGTTTCTCTCCAATCCCTACCATGATTGGTTATTGGAAAAGATTGTATAGATTGGATTCAATTTTAAGTTGGTATTCATTATTTCATAAAAGTTAATATTTCATTTATTCTTAAGTTCAATATCTATTATGTAATTTGCTATGGAATATTATTTGTAAAATAATTTTATGTTGTGTAATTATCACTTAAGGCAAATTCAGGCATACTCCAAGTATGGGACATTACAAACGATTACCCAGATAATCTAAAGTCAAACCTCAATAGAAGTGAAAGGGCACAATGTAATGTCCCCTTTTGAAAATTTCCTAATTTTAGGTCCACAAAACAATAATAATCACTAAAAACTGATATAAGTAATAACAAGTATCAACTTTACGATATTATTCAAATTCATACACAAAATATTGTAATATTGAGATCAATAAATCATACCTAAAACATCATAATATTTGGATCCATACTTCATAGCATCATTAATATTTGTTTCCAAAATAACTCAAAATCATTAATAATTTTATTCCAAGGCATATTCCTATAGTCAACCATATTAGGAATTCATTAGAAATGCTTGCAAACTGCAATCTCAAGGGTGGTTGTCCTTGTTTGTGAGAGCATGGAAGGATTTTAGATCCATTCCATCCCTCAGTCTGCCTTGAAGGCTAGCCGTCGTCCTTGATCAAACCCAAGAGCACGAAAGTGGATTTGTAATCCATTCAACCTCTTGACCCATGCATATGACAAAACCTCTAGTTCATCCATCTCGGGGTGGCATGCTTGATAAGACGCATGAAGGTTGTTCTCTTCAACCAAGCCCAAGAGAATGGGAATGGATTTTGGGTCTGTTTGGCCTCCCGACCCATGAATATGGAAAAACCTCCAATTCATCCATCTTGGGGTGACATGCTTGATATAAAGAGTTTCTAGTCCTTCAACTCTTGTGACTTGGAAGGCTAAACTACCTTCCTATTTGCAAGGCACTTCACAAATTCAAGATATGATCCCTTAAGGAATTTGCTAGAATGTTTCTAAATAAATACCTCTTAAATGGCTGCCACCAATTATTTTTTAGAATATTATCAATGGTTGTTCTCAATCTCTTTTCCCAAGAGATGTCTTATGTTTCTTATTCTTATTTCTCATTTTTCTCTTGATATCTTTCTTGGATGAATTGATGGTTGAATGATTGGATGCTTGAACGATTTGATGATTGAATAATTTGATGGACTTATTGCTATATGCTTGATTTATCTTTTTGATATTTTGATTTCTTGATTTCTTGATTGATAGATGAGTGATGGTTGAATGCCAATGAATGTATTTACCCTTTATATCCATTATTTGAAGGAGTCACCACCCTTCATTGCTGCCTTTTGAGAATAATTTATTTCCAAATTGATTGATAGATTTATTCCTCATAGATGATTTCTCGACAAGTAAATGATCCCCCTTTTATATCTTATTATTGAGGGAGTCACAACCTTTCACATTTGAAAGAGTCACAACCTTTCACATTAGGAGTCACATCCTTTCTCACATCCTTTCTCACATCATCACTCCTCTCGAGAACACAATTTAATTTACTTGCAAAGTCACAAAAAGGTTCTATTTTCAATTGAATTATTGAATGATGTTATATGGATCCCCTTCTCAAATGAAAAACTCTCCTTATATCTTCAATTTCTTGGGAGTCATACATCTTCATTATTACTGCCTTTTTGAAGAGTCGCAACTATTCCCTTAATCGCTGGTCTGAAACCTTTAATTTAATTTTAATTAAATATCTTTAATTCCAAGAGATCTCTGCCCTTGTTAGAATTGCACCCTTTATTAAATCGTCCTCCCTTAGGTGCTGCGATATTAATTAATTACTTTGATCTATTTCCTACTTGGATAGGGGCATGACACCCAACAGCACCACTTCAATTTTTTTTTCTCTTTATTTTTTTAATTTATCATGAAATCCTCAGCTGCAGAATTGGGTGCAGGGTACATTAGATAGTCAAAAAGAATCTAGAAAGACATGTGACACAAATTTGTGAAACAATCAATATTTCTTGGATTACCCTCATTTATCTTTTATCGCAAGAAAATAAACTATATAAAGGTAAGATACATGGTTTAAAAGAAAAAATTGAAATTGTCCTTATGGTTAAGACATTATATCAATGGAGTATCTTTGGAAATAATCATGGAAATTGGTAAATTATAATACATTCAAATTTGCTCTTTTTTATAGAAGCATTAAAAATTTCTTAAATTATCACACTCATGAAATTGTATCTCTAAGAAATATCTTGGATCTGTATCCAACCTCCAACAGATAAATCAAAATTTTCTTCAATACAACCAGCTTACATGCTATATTCCTCCAAGTTTAGGCGAATACAAGAAGTTGGAAGTACTTAACCTCTCATAAAATGGTTTCAGTGGAGATATACCTCCACAAGTGGCAATACTTCCAAGTTTAGCTATCTATTTCAATCTTTAAAATAATTTGTTACAGGGATCATTGCCATTAGAAATCAGCAAGAGGGATAAGGTTCAGGTTATAGATATATCAGAAAATGTAACAGTAGGTAGTTTAACACTTGATATTATGAATATTTCCTTTAATGAATTCAATGCTCCTATTCCAGACTCCCTTGGCGAACTTCAAAATCTCTAAGATTTACATTTATCCTCCTGCAATTTGTCAGTTAAAATACTAATATTTTTTTTGAAAACTCAGTGCTTCAACATCTAAAATTTTCTACAAACATGTTGTTAGGGGTAGTCACAAAAGATGGTGTTTTCAAAAAGCTTAGCAGAGCATCATTTTTTCACAAACCCTATCTTGTGCAGACCAAGTAAAGTTGCAACCATGCTCTATTACCACACACAAGGCACTAAGACTTCTCAAAATAGTAGCAATATCTAGTGGGACTGCAATATTTCTCAGAGTCCATGTATGAATAACACTCTTATGGAGATGTTATTGCAAGAGAATCTCTACAACTTCCCAACCCTTTGTTTATAGCTATTTGCCGTGAGTTGTTAACGACAATGATGAAGATAAGGCATTCATCTGCCTCCTGCAACTTATCTTTTTGGGTTTTCTTTGTGCAAAAGATTCCTGTGAAGAATGACGAAGTATGATTAAAATTGTGGGAATATTGCATTCTATCTTAGACAACTTTCTTGGAACTGTTTCAACTCAAAGTTTTCTGTTTCCCTTAACTCATTTTCTGGTGAGTAGGAGTGTTGTTAGCAATAATGATGAAAGCCAAAGCTCTACATTCTAGATGATAAAAATCTCAAAAGATACGGCATTGTAATACCTTTCAATAGTTCGCACATCTTTATAAAATTTTAATATTGATCTGGGTGAAACATTCTCTCCCAGCTATTTCAGTATAGAATGTTATTTTCCAAGATCCTTGTGCTTGTGTGAGTGCTTTGTTAATGGGCATCACAATAATGATATATGTAATGGAGCTATCACAATATGTGTTTTATTGTACATTATCAAGTAACTTGTGATTCACTATCACAAATAATAAGAAGCTATTGGGTATTTATGCACTGTGTATTTTTTATTCTGAGAAATAAGAGGCAGTATTTAAACAAGTAACAACATTTAAAGGTGCTATTGAATGGCCTATAGGCACAAATATTTATTGTCTTGTGAGCCAAGCACTACATAGATTGACTGCCAAAAAAAAAACATAAATGTGTAGGGCTTGCCAACAAGGCTAGAAATATTTGTGCCTATCAGCTATTCGACAGCACTTTTAAGTGTTGTCAGTAGTTATTTGGTATGTGGCCACCAAAAAATAATAGGCACATTTGCTTTATGTATAAGTCTTTTGCCCATGTTCTGGAATGGGTGCTTTATGGATGATCTGTATTTGCAAAAAGGGTTGTCGCTTTGGGGATGGTTTCTCTTAGTTCCATTGTACATACTAATCAACCATTTTTTAATGTTTTATGGTGGTCGTAGAACAAAAGCTATAATCATGTTTTTCAAAACGAAAGCAGCGACCCTTGTGGTTTCCCCAGTGTCATCCTTCAACATGTTATGCAGGTGTACCTTCAATGTCAGTTGCACAAGAGAAATATTTCATTTATCTTCTCAATAATGGATGATTTATAGGGAAAATTTCACTAGATTGGAAGGTTTTAGAGGCCTCCTTTACAGGGAAACTTATTTTCAAGAGAGTGATGTTTGTTTCCAGAACTTCCAGGTTGGAGACTGTTGAATTTAGTTACTCTTGATTGGGTGAGCAATCTTGAAAATGACAATATTTTGATTAGTTAATATGGATATATACAGATGGTCAGGTTCATGGAAATAATTAAATTCCTTCTCAATCAGTGAATGATGGTGTATGGCAATGTTCATGTGACATATGAAGACTCCATAATGGAGCTTATTGAATGGCAAAGAAGGCAAGTTGAAAGTAGTGTAGAAACATGTGAAGAGTCTGTTGAAAGACTTTTGTTTTGATGATTCATTTGATGAAGTTCCTTGAGAGGAAACCCAAGATGAAGTCCTTAGACCAGTTGTAAGATGGTTTTCTGCTCAAGTTAATTCAATACCTCTTCTTAAGCAGTGGAAAAGCACTTTTGTGGAGAAAAAAATTGAAAATCTTTTGGAGATGGCTGCCATGTTGTTGAGGAGTAGACTCAAGGACTCTAGTGAGATGAACATAATGCAGAAGATTTTTTTCTGATGGGATACAAGTGGGGAAGATTGATCTCAGACACTTCAGGGTGGAAGTTTAAAAGATTTCAGAGGACATATTTAAGGAAGGTGTAGGTATCAAGAGGAGAAAAATGAAGGTTTTGACAGCTTTGTGCAAAATCGCTGGATCACCTAGATGATGGTTTCAAGCCTTTGAGGCAGTTTGAATATGTTCGGGTTGTTTTGTCAGACAAGTGGCAGTTTTGTCAGTCTATAAATATTTTCTAATACCCTGAAACAATTTGAATTCCTTTTACTCTTCAATTGTTGGCAATTTAAGAAATTCCTTAAGGGTCTGTATGATTATATTTAATAGTTGTAAATGCACAAGAGGCATAATAGAAGGAATTAGAAATGAGTTTCCAAGAGGATTTCTATTTCCTTATAGACTGTACTAGGAGAATTAGAACTGGAAGAGATTGTGTAATAGAGTTGTCTGATCTTAGGGACTGAACTAAGTTGTTTCAGGTTGGATGTGTGTCTAGGAGGCCTTAGATTGTATCTGCCATTGCAGATAGTGAGGAAGGAGGTGTTTTTACCAACTTTTGCTGGAGTTTTCTCCTGGAAATCAGGTTGTCCTCAGTAAGATACTTGTGTCTTTTGCGCGATGGTTATTGCTCTCAATTTTCCTTCCATTTGCAGTTTATTTGATTGCCAAAGGGTGCAGTTTTAGTGTCTTCCATTTAAATCTATATGTTAAAGACTACTGTATGATCTAAACATTATAGTTATCAAATGAAAGAACAAAGGAAATATTCAACAAGATTTATAGGAAATTAATTAACTGATGAACATAATTATACCTGCAATGGTGCTAGTTGTAGAGCAGGCTAATCAGATACTGATTAGCAAAACTAATAGTAGGAGCAATGGTGAGTCTGTTTGAACAATTTCTAGCTCCATTCGTATGGAAACTTGCAGTTATGCTTTATTAGCTAATCTTTCACGTGTTCAGGCCAATAGTTTGTAATTAAAAAAAGGTTAAAACATTAGATCAGGTTTTAAGTTCTATTTCTTCAGTCTCTATTCCCATGCTTCAGAATTTTTCTAATGAGAGGCCTTTAACTGAAGATGCCCAATTTTTTGTAGTTGAGTATAGAAAGAGCACCAAAGAGGCTGCTGTTGGGAAAGACAGTGCAAGGAATTAGTTTGCTAGTGGGAGTTAGCTGATAAATTTGATAAGACAATTTATACCTCTAGTCTGCTACATGATTTCTGAAATGGACGAGAAATCAGAATGGATAACCTAAAAATGATTATTTTATTCAAACAAATTATTAAGGGTGATTGATTGAAGGCAGAGCACAAACTAATAAACACAGAATTTGCTATTGGAGCGCTGTTAAACACTGGCCCATCTGATAAATTTATAGATCAAGAAGCATTAAATCCATTACACTATAGTATGCGAGTTAGCTGTGATATTTATTAGGGGAAGTTGAAACAAGACTCCTCGTGAATAATCTAGGAGGAGGAAGGTTCCAGACTTCGGCGCTTGGTCAGCAGGTTTATGCCGACATATAATTAATTTACCTTTTTCCAACATCCTCCATAAATTAATCATGCTAATTATTCTAAATATCCCCCCATACCCCCATAATCTAGAAAAGATGGGTCCCAACCTAAATCATTGTTGGATACCCATTTACAATCGCTTATCCACTAATACAATGATGGCCATCAAACATTCAAATTCTATCCTTGAAAATTATTGTTTGCAAATTCCTTGCTTGCTTGAAATCTGATCTTCTGATCTGCAATCTTCCTCATGCTACTGCACTCTACTGCAAAAATTTTAATTCCATCCTGTCGTTGATTATGACAATTGAACTTGGTGTCTTTGTGCACCTTCACCTCCAGCTGATCTTCATATCCCTTAGATGTACCCTTTCTGTAAACTCACTAACTATAATTTTCCAAATTTCATGATGTTTTTCGAATCAAGTTATCTCTTGTCTTTTTTGAACATTCAAACTATCTTTAAGATTTGCAGATCTCTTTCCAACTGTCACCAAATGCTGCGACAGTCCTTTAAACCTTTGCTTTTCAAATACTTCAATCCTTCAATCTAGAAGTACTCTCACTATCTATAGCTTTCCATTTTCCTTGACATCTTACAAGATTATAACATCTTAAACCTTCAAACTTTGATTGATTAGTATTATCTTTCATATATGAAGTTATGAACATTAATATTTAAATATCCTCTTGAACATACCTGTAATTTTTTGCCAATTTGATCTATAACTCCATCCACAATCCAACTGCATGCATCTTTTCACATATTTATTTTTCCACTCTCTATTCCAACACATCTTTTCAAAATGGTTTTTCAAACGACAAATTCCATATAGATGTAAATCCCAACACATGGTTTTTCTATGTCTTTCTCAATTACAATGGGAACACTGCATACATTGCATTTCTTGAATTGATTTGTTTGAATCAATGCTTTTTGTAACATCACTTTCCTTACTTGTTACATATCCAGGGCCTACATACTTTGGCCTCATTATTGCCTCAATGGGCTTTTTGATTCCTTGCCTCAAATGACTAAGAAAGTATGAGCAAGGAATCAGAGAGTCCATTGAGACAATAATGAGGCCAAAGTATGTAGGTCTTGGATATGTAACATGTACGGAAAATGATGTTACAAGTAATACAAATTCAAACAAATCAATTCAAGTAATGCAATGTATGCAGTGTTCCCATTGTAACAGAGAAGGACATAGGAAAAACATATGTTGGGTTTTACATCCATGTAGAATTTGTGGTTTGAAAAACCATTCTGAAAAGACATGTTAGAATAGAGAGTGAAAAAATAAATATATGAAAAAATGCATGCAATTGGATTGTCGATGGAGCTATGGATCAAATTGGCAAAAACTTATAGGTATGTTCAATAGGTTATTTAAGTATAGATGTTCATATATGAAAGATTATAGTAATCAATCAAAGTTTGAAGGTTTAAGATACCAGTTTGTAGACACCCGGAGAAGAGGAAATAAAGACAGAGAGATAAAGATAAGACAGGGGAGAACTCAGAGCGCTGCAATTATTTTCTCTAGTAGCCAGCCTATCGGTGATCTTCTTTGGACAACGATCTCTTCATCTTTAGCTCCAGCTCTTCGATTCTCCTCAGACTTCTGCAGATTCTCTAACCAGCTATATCTTCATTTTTTTTCTAAACGTTGGATGAGAAAACACTTCACCAAGCTGCTGCCAGGGCTTTAACGGTGCTGCCTCCTTTCTCCAATTTCTACGCCTCTCAGTCTTTGGCGTTTTCTTTACTTCTACGGCCCCTTGCTTTGCTGCTTTACTGGAACCCGGCCACTACGATCCCCTTGCAAAAACATAATCTACCATATACACTATAGCTTTAGCAGCACCTCTGACAATTTCAGCAATCAATCTTATTTTGGCAGCTTCTTACTCTGCTGATGGCTCCACCTGGTGACAGTGGTTGAACACTCCCTAGATTCTTCACTCTCCAGGGTCTTTAGGCTCTTTGGCTGATGCTCACCTATCTTTCTCCCTAGGCTCTGATACCAGTTTGATAGATTGAAGGCAGAGCACAAACTAAAAGACACAGAATTTGCTATTGGAGCGCTGCTAAACACAGACCCATCTGTTAAATTTATATATCAAGAAGCATCAAATTCATTACACTGTAGTACGCGAGTTAGATGTGATATTTATTAGGGGCAATTGAAACAGGACTCCTCGTGAATAATCTAGAAAGAGGAAGGTTCCAGAATTCGGCGGTTGCCGACATATAATTAATCTACCTTCTTCCAACAAAGGGAAACATGTGATTGATAAAGAAAGGGTCAGAGATAATGCCCAGTGGATACGGCTAATCATAAGTATAAATTTAGTTTTGGTCAAGAATTCTAAAGTTATAAAGTGTCCTTCAGATGCTGCTGTTAAATAAAGATATGGGATATGTTAGTTTGTTAGCTTGGACAACTGTTTGTCCATCTGCTAGATACTAGCAATCGCCTTCGTGGGGTGCAATGGGTACGCCAAAGACATTATAGTGATAATTTGAAAGTGATAAGAATCATTTACAGCTATAAAACTCATATATAGGTGATAATAGTAAGTAAAAATTTGAGAATGTATTAAGTTTAAGATATGAATGGACTTTGTCTTGTACAACCATAAAATAAATATCAGTTAAGCTAATTAGACTGTCTAGATTATCATTATGCATTACATATGGCATTTGAGTTCCTTCTTGCTTGTGTGACCTGTTAATCATTAACTGCATTACACAATAGAAAAGATATCCTTGTCTTGTGACTTTATTTGGAATATTGTCAGACCTTTTCCCACTAAAATGAACATTGTTCAATATCTCACATATAACAACATTGTTCATAGTCTTCAATTTGGACTATGAAGACCTCTTTGGCAGAGGTTCGAAAGTAAGGAATATAGCCATTAGAAGCACAACATGATCTAGTTTTTTTCTCAGAAACCTGTAACAAACAATGTTTGTTGTTTCCACTATCCACATCAATTTTATTTCCAAGCACCAGAAATGGAAAAAATTTCGGATCAGATGGTCTTGCCTGTCAAAAAAAATAGGATGGAAGGTCATGGTCAGCAGTAGCAAAAGTCAACAAAACCTCTGAATGAATAGGAAAGTTAAAATATTAGATAATTCAGTCAAAATACTTGATTAAAAAATTCGTCACGCCAGTTGTTAAGGTTATCAAATAATTTCATAACATTAAAATCATACACAAGAAAAATGAAGATGTTTTCTACTGTTTTGTATGAAAATGATTGGGCAAGTGACTTACCGCAAGGCTTTGGCAAAAATGTGTCTTGCTAGCAACGATGTAGAAGCAAAGTCCCTCAAAAGCGAGAAAATCCAAAACCAATCTCCTTAGAGTTGTTGTTTCTATCTATTGACAATTTTTAAAAAGTAGATCTAAGAATATGTGATTCAAACTATTGACAATTAAAAAAATATATCTAAGTATATTAAAATTTACAGCTACCTAAAATTAGGCTCTTCACTAAAAGTATTACATCAATCCACTAAAAGTATTAAATTAATCCGCTTAAAATGGGCTTCTGGTTGTCAGTCCTGATAATATAACAAACACTTAAAATTCAGTTTGCTATTTAGTTCTTTGAAAAACATAAATTAAAATATTTTTGACACATAATGTAAAGGACGGTGTACATGGACTCAAGTTCTTTGAAATGAATCTGCACCATATATGTTTAACATTTGGACCACTTTAGAGAGCACTTTTGCAATTTAGTTTTATTGAGGGAGTGTTTTGAGTGCTTACAGAAGACAACAGCAACAACAAGCATAGAGTCTGAAGTAGTCAAAATAATCACTAATCAGACCATTAATCTTGAGGAAAAGGTCAATGAAATAAACAAGCCAACAATATGGCCTAGTAACCACTCGAGCCTCACTTCTGAACTAATGAACTTTCTGTCTTTTCTAATCAGCCATTTAAGGTCATATGTGTTGCAAATCTTTCAAAAATTACATCCCTGCTACTAAGTCTCATAATCACTTCTAAAGTTTGATCAATTCTCCCTCACCCCATTATTGACTTATCTCACATAGACAAGCTGATATTTATTGGAGAGCTAAAGCAGGAGGACATGATTGCCATGGTGGGCAGTGGAATTAGTGATGCACCAGCATTAGGAAACTTTACAATGTCAAGTTATGTTCTAGAGTGCTTAATTAATGCAAAGATTTCGAGAGCATCCTTGGAAATTCCATGTTGTGTGTAGAAACCCCTGTTCTCACTGACTTCTGAATTTGTTTGATTTTGCTTGTTTTTGAACGTTTTTGGTTTTTTTGTGTTTTTTGCATAAATTGAAGAAGTGCGATTTTGAAAGAAATTGCTTGTAAAAATTAAATAAAATATTACAATGCTAGAAATGTTGGAAACTACTGGATTTAATGATGCCAGTCTGTTTATTGACCTTCTGGATTGATTACATATAAAATCTGATAACATGCAAGCTATAAAGCAACAACATGATTGCATTAAAGAAAACCTGATTTGCTGATTATAGGCGCCTGAAATGATGATGAACTGGTACGACTATCAATATAATCACTTCCTCCCTCCGCCAGATGATCCAGAATGAATCCAGATGAAAATGCGCCCCTGTTGGTGAAGACAGAATGCCCAAAGGTGAAGCACTTTTCCCAATGCGAAAGGTACGGCCTGGTACTAGAAAGTACGGCCCAACAGCAGCTTGGTACGGCTCAGCAACAACAGTAACAAATCTGTACGGATCTTGAAAAATATGTCTGGAACTTGGAAAATGGACGCCAATACTGAAGAACCCTTCCCGGATGATTTCCAAACCAAAACCCTGATGATAACTCAAAGAGTGAAGCTCTGTGATAACCTCTGGATGAAGCTATCTCTTTGACAAGCAATAAATCAGCTGATATTTCACAGCCTCTGAACTGCAGACACTGAAGATGGCACATTCTCCAATGCACGATGAAAATTGGAACCCTTGGCTCTGTTCTCAGAAGAATACTTGATCAAAATTCAATTTCATAACATAATGAGCTCTTTTTCCAATGAAACCCTTATATCCTTCAAAAAGTCGACTTTTCTCAAAAAGGCATCATTTAAATAAAGTTCAAACTTTTTCTTTTAATTTTTCAATAGTCTCGAACGCACTTTTAATTATAAATTATAATTGAAAAGTGGCCCCTCTTCAATGTTGGTCGACCCATTTAAGAAATCACTTAAGTTATAATATTAAATAATATTATAACTTTATAATATAAGCTTCAAATAATTAATATTTAATTTGACAATTAAAATATTAATATCTTCCTCAAAATATGTCCGATTAACGAACCGTCTAAAGCTGGAGAATAAGTAATTGAATTTGCACACGACTAGACCATACTGCTAAAAATAGCAGGGGTGCTCCGCTGAGTGACTTAACTTACTAAAAATAGCAAGTCAAGCAAATGATGTCCGAACGACTCCGAATGAAAGCCAACTGGTAGATTCTGACAACCAAAGCCAAGCCAAGCTCCAACAAGACCCTCTATCCATCCTATCAGCCTACGAGGGTCGCATAATAGGCTAATCATAAGCTCTAAGAGATGTCAACTGGAAGGGGACATTACATTGTGCATATCCTGAAATCATTGCATTCGATGAGATGACATATCTTTGGACCATTTTTTCAAACAGTGAACGTTCCTTTTCTATGCTTCCACATTTTGCATAATGTCCTGCAACAGTTGATAAAATTCCTCTTTTCTTTATGCTTTAATGGATGTCCATACCTTGTTCCAAGGCTTTTATTTTTGATGCTTTTATTTCCATTTCTAGATCTACTTTTTTTTTATCGTGAATAGATTGAAGCAACAAGCTGTAGGGAGACTGATTTTGTTTCGTCTCAACTTTTCTTATATTCTACTTTGGTAGGGTTTCATAATATTTTCCTGCAAACTCTGCCCATTTATCTCAGTGGCATCCTTACAACACAACACAATTTGTGCAAAATCTTAAGGTAAGTCACTTGCCATGATTTCAATGAATTTTTTTATGGAAATCTATACATAGCCAGATCACTTTTGTTGTGTTTTATTTCATTCTAATACAGTTCTGTTGTCATCTGGTAAATAAAGGCATTCCTTATGTGGTTTTGTCAGTGGTTGTTTTCATATATAATATATTGTAATACTGAGTGTTAGACCCTTATTTGTTTCTTCACATGGAGATTTCTGAACTGTGAAATGAATTTTGCATTCAATTGGCAGTTCAAATTTTTTGTTTATTTTGTTTTCCTTGCTCTTGAGGTTATTTATGTGACAATTTACCTGGTAGCATTAATTATTATTAATTGTATAGCAGTTACTACTGAAGTTGTAAATGCAATGGTTGCCAAAGCTATTTTTTCTTCACAATTTTGTGCCATTATACTATTTCTTGTACTTTAAAGACCAAATGTAAAAAGGTAAGGGATTAGCGTGACACAAATGACTAAAATTTTAAATGATTGTGTTGAATAAGTGACAAAAAGCTTGGTTTTCCAAGTGGATACATCCTCTCACATGGTTGGTTACTTTAGGTAGCAATATACTTTTGATGTTATTATATTCTTTTCTAAAACCACGTGTCTATTACTTCAACAAAAATAGTTTGAGAGATCAACTTCCCACAGATGAAGAGAGCTAGCATCTCTGCATTTGCATCAATTTGCAACAATTCAACATCCTTTAGGTGCAGTGTTGAGTGTGAGTGCTGAGTGGACCCTTCATTCTCATGAGTGCATACCTCCTACTTATCAATCAAACTATAGGCATACAAGTTGTAAGAACACGAGTGGCAGTTTTGAAACAGTTCAAGTTGAAACAGTTCTTCTGTGCTTCTGTGCTCCAAAAATTCAACTCCTCATTATTGTTTTATCTGGCAAGTATGCAGCTTTGTTTGTGAGTTTGTTGACTAGTTTCTTGAGTCATCAGTTATATATACTGACATTTCTAATCATTCTTTACAGAACAATTAGGTAATGCTTACTTGTTTGTTACATTTTGTTCTTTCCTAAAAACTTTTATGTTTAATCAGTTGTTTGAAGTTTTTTGTGTATATTTGTCTGGTCAGCTACGTGATTTAAATTTTAGACTGTTGTCAATGAATACCATATGAGTAACCAACTCTTTACTTGGACTTGTATGACTCTTTCCTGGGACTGAGTTATTTGACTTTTGATCTGATTCTTGTTGTAGACCTTCCAGAGTGCTTAATTGATTTATATTGAATTTTTTTTGGTATTTTCCTTCTACTGCAAAAAAATGTATTTCCGTATTTTTCACAATTGATTTAAAGCTATTGGTTTTGTGCTTTTTCACATGGAATATCTCTGCATGAACATTGAACACGAATTTAAAGATTAAAAAATCAGCACACCCTAAAATTTGGTACCAAATGTATATTTTGGGAGGCATGTACTGTTGTATGCTCTTCAGCCTACTCAAATTGCATGTATGCCTTTTCTTGATTTATTGAATATGAAGGACTTGGTTGCATCCCTACATTTCCTATATGTACAAAGAAAATGTAGATGTGACAATGGCATTTGCAGCATGAGGTATAGAAGTAGTAATACAGAAATGGGTTAAGCAGATCAGGAATAATAGAAGCTACTTGCTGCCACATGTATATATATACAAGTTTGATGCCTACTTAATATTTTGACTAACTGTGTTCATAGCAATTCTTGACAGTCCATGAAACATGGCATATTCAGTAGTACCAGAACCACCATTTTGGAATTTTCTGCATCAAATATAAAAATGAAAAAAACACAGTTCTATTCTGCATACTATTCTTCTCTATCAGCTTCTATTGTTTGTCAACGTTGATAATAAATTCTTCAGTCACATGAAAGCTCAATTAAAATCTACCATAGAAATAGAAAAAATAGAGATTCAGATTTGTTATAAATTAACAATAACCATATATTTGCCTTGTTTTAACATTGTGTTGTGTGTCAATTATATCCCAATGCAAGATCGTCGGCTGTCATCATTGTTAGAGGAGGAAAGAGAGCCTGGGCAGTTGCCCGATAGGCCCAAGCAGCTTGAAGATGAGGAAGAGTCTTACGACCCTCCTCGGTATATATCCACATCATGGTGGGCAGAGGAGTACAATTCCCTCAGAGATTTGAAGTTTGAGGATGAAGGACTAAGAAAGAGGAAAAAACGGTCCACTAGCATGGACAGTGAAGAGGGCAGGTATTCATCATAGCATAGTGGCATTAACAAGCAGGGTAGTGGGCAGAGTATTTCTCTTGAACCTAGTGAATACACAAGAGAGAGATTGGGAAGTTCAAGAGGAAAATCAAGAAGTTCTAATGAAGAATGAGACAGAGTGTGTAAATCTTTAGAACCCATTTTCCTCTTCTTCTTGGAAGGCTTCTTATTCCTTAGGGCAACTGTAAAACCTTCTTTGAGAGGCGAGGATATTATCATCTGCTCTTAAATGTTCGTCTAAATAGTCCGTGAGGATAAGATGTGAATGAAAGATTATCCAGAATCTAGGGTTTGCAAATTTAAAAGAAAATATTTAGAAAACCATATAAACCTACGGTTTCTCCCTAAAATCAAGGCAACAAGTGGCATACCTCAAGTTTCCGCATAGATTGGTGTCTTTCTTTCAACGATGCAGAGGATAAAAATGATCACCTGGAGTCTTCTTTCAAACGCAAAGCAAAGCAAATTAACTGTGACGAGCTGTGAAGGATGCAAATATTTTGCTTCTAATACAAATTGGGGCTCTGTCGTGCTGTCAAGGAGGCCGACTTTGCAATAAGTGTTGCCCCGATATTTTGCATTTTCTACAATAATTGCCCTTAGATATTTTTCCCTCTTCTCCAATAAACTCTGTGCCATCTGGGAAAAATCATTGACCGGTTCAGATGCATTTGATTGCAGGCGATTGCCTGTGCACGAATCTACACCGTCGATGCAAAAATACCTCCCAAATGCTAAGCATGGGACGCCTTCAGCGTAATAAGTAAATAATTTTTTCTCTCATCAATTTGTTGAGATGAAGACAATTATTTATTTATTTAGATGACTCTTTTAGGGACACCTATAAAACTAATTAGTTAAGGTTTGTTTAGGTGTTATTAATCTCAGCCATTGATTGAGAATAAATCTCGGCCGTTGGTTTTCCAATGAGAGTAGTATAAAAGGAGGTCATTGGGCATTTGGAGAAAAACAAGTTTGAGAAGCATTTGCAGTGTTAGCAAATAAGTCTTGCAGTGATAGCAAGGGCGTAGTGATAGCGTTGGGGATAGTAGTTGTAGGATCTTGGTAGGAGAAATTGGGAGATTGTCGGAGCTTTGCCAATAAGAGGCAAGCAGTTTTTGTATCTCTTAATTTGCTGAAGTTTTATATAAGTTCCTCATCTGCAGTAGTGGTTTTCCCTTCGGGATTTTTCCACGGTCAATTTGTTCAAAAATATTATGTTTATTATTATGCATGTTTTCTTCTCTATTCTTGTGAGTTTATTGGTGAAGTTGCAGTTGTGTTATTTTCCAATATTTGCTGTGAATTAATTTTCTAGAGTCAAATAGTCTATATTAGATAGGAGATTAATAATTAGTAACTGCAATAGAATTTTCACATGGTATCAGAGCTAAGTTGAGGGTAGAAAAGGTTTACTATAGGCAAAGGAAAATCAAAGGTTTATAAAACCTAGTTTGACCTCTTTCGAATTATTATTTCTTTTATCCTTTGAGATGGCCTTAGCTGGTTTGAGAGATCAAGACAGATTGGATGGAGCCTCAAATTTTGGTGTCTGGAAAGCCAAAATTTCCTTATTGCTGGAAGAGAATGGGATCAAGGAATATGTGACCAGTGTTGTACCTGTACCTACAGATCCAACACAACTCTTAGCACATAAGAAGGAAGATGCCAAGGTGAGGAGGATGATCCTTGATGGTGTCAAGGACCATATTGTTCCACATGTTGCATAGTTAGATACATCAAAGAAGATGTGGGACGCCATTCTAAATCTGTACCAAAATGCTACCACTAATCAAAATCTGATTCTTAGAGAAAAGTTGAGGAATACTCAGATGAACAAGGGAGAAGACGTGACAAGTTATCTCACCAGACTCAGACTTGTCAAGGATGAGTTAGCAACTATTGGAGATAAACCAGATGATGACGAGCTAGTGTAGATTTCCCTAAATGGGTTTACTAAGCAATGGGATGTCTTTGTTCAAGTTTTTAATGGACGAGACACCTTGCCGAGTTGGGATCGATTATGGAGTGACTTCACTCAGGAGGAGCTTAGACTTAGTCTTGTCAGTGGAACCGGTAGCAAGAGTCAAAAAAGTAAGGCAGAACAGGAAAGCATTGCCCTTGCAGGAAAAGGGAAAGCGAAGAAGGGGTCTAGCAAAGGATCAAATCCACAAGGTGAGAAGAAGAAGAAGGACTTGTCTAAAGTCAAGTGCTATGGCTATCACGAGTTTGGCCACTATGTCAATGATTTCCCACAAAGGAAGAAGAATGAAAAGAAGGGTAAGGAGCAGACAACAGCTTCAGCAAGTGCAGATAAGCTCTCTAGTAGAATGGAGGATGAGTTCGCTCTCATAGCTTGTATGGCTAGCTCAACCTCATAAGGTGTCTGGTATATAGATAGTGGGGCGTCATTTCATATGACAGGAGTTAGAGAGTACTTCTCCAGCTATAAGGAGGAGGACATCAAAATACATATTTCTATGGGGAACATGTCCAAACTCAATCCAGTTGGGAAAGGGACTGTTATATTTCAGAGGGATAATGGCAAACGGATTACCATTCATGATGTGTTGCATGTGCCAGGCTTGGGTATGAATTTGATTTTTGTATCTGTCCTTCAGGATAAAGGTTACAATGTACTCTTTAGAGGGGAAAATGTGTTAATCAAGCACAAGGATTGGAAATCACCCACAGCTATTGGAGTTAGGAGCGGCTGGCTTTACAGGTTGCAGTTTGATACTCATAAGGCACTGATGAGCAGTAGTAGTTCTAGAGATCAAGGAAAGCTATGGCATAGGAGAATGGGCCATATACATCATGGAGCACTTAAATTGCTTCGTGAGATAGTGACAGGTGTTCTAGAGGTGAGCACAGAGCATGATGATGTATGTAAGGGATGTGTGTTGGGGAAGTTTGCAAAGAAGCTTTTCCAAGGAGTGACACCAGATCTGAGGGTGTTCTTGATCTAGTACATTCAGACATATGTGGACCAATGTCGACAAAGTCTCTCAGAAGGTACAAATACTTTGTTACTTTTATTGACGATTTCTCCAGGAAGACCTGGATATACTTCTTGAAGACCAAGGATGAGGTTTTCAGTCACTTCCAAGAGTTAAGGTTCTTGTGGAGAATTCAATAGGAAGGAAGATAAAGGTTCTTCGGTCAGACAATGGAGGTGAGTACAAAGGGAAAGAGTTCCAGGAGTTCTGCACCAAGGAAGGAATCAAGAGAGAGTGGACCGTTCCTTACAATCCGAAGCAAAATGGGGTTGCTGAGAGGAAGAATCAGTCTATATCAAGGCGGCAAGGGCTATGCTGCATGAACAGGATATGCCACATTACTTATGTGTAGAGGCATGTAGTACATCAGTGTACATACAAAACAGGGTTCCACATAAGGTATTGGGCAAGATGACACTAGAGGAGGCGTTCTTAGGGAAGAAGCCAGATGTTAGCCACTTTAGGATATTTGGGAGTTTGGTGTATTGTCACATTCCAGGTGTGACATGTTCCAAGTTAGATCAGACTATAGAGAGAGGGTACTTTGTTGGGTACAGTGAAACCTCAAAGGCATATCAGATATTTATCCTAGGGACCAAAAGGATCATACTCAGGCGTGATGTCAAGTTCATGGAGGACAAGGCATTCAGGAGGTCTAGAGATTTTCCAGCGGAAGCTCCAAGGATTGTTCAACCAAATCAAGGACAACGAAGATCGAGTACAGTTACTAGTACAAGCACAAGCTCAGGTGTTGAGAGTTCATAGAGTATGGAGTAGCAGATGCATCAGATCCAAGAGATGCATCAAGGAGACATAGACGTTGATACTTCATCCTCGACAGTTGGTAGCGGGAACCAACAGTCACAAAGGGATACTTAGGAGTTTGTGGGAGCTCCTAGGATGAGTAGTAGGCAGCGAAGACAACCAACTAGGTATGATGACTTTATGGCTTTAGTTAGTCAGTTGGTAGATAGTGAGCCTTCTAGTTATCAGGAGGCTGCACAGCAACAGGTGTGGCAAGATGCGATGGTTGAGGAATATACCTCAATAGTTCAGAATGATGTGTGGGAGGTTGTGCCTAGACTAATAGATAGGGTAGTGGTTGGATCACGCTGGATCTATAAGATCAAGCACGGTGCAGATGGTAGCATCAAGAAATATAAGGCAAGGTTTGTGGCCAAGGGGTTCTCTCAGAAAGAGGGAATTGACTATGACGAGAAATTTGCTCCAATGGCCAAGTATACTTCTATACAAGCTGTAATCTCTCTTGCAGCACAGATGGGGTGGCAGATCCATCAAATGGATGTCAAGACGGCGTTTCTTCATGGTGAATTGAAAGAGGAGGTATACATAGAACAACTAGAGGGCTTTGTGGCACACAACAATACAACCCACGTGTGTAGATTGAAGAGAGCTTTGTACGGACTCAAGCAGGCTCCCAAAGCATGGTATGAGCGCATTGATAGATACTTGCAGTGAATGGGCTTCGTGAAGAGTGAAGTGGATGCTAACCTCTACTACTTGGTGGTTGGAGGTGAGATTCTCATTCTTGTTCTATATGTGGATGACTTGTTTTTAACAGGTTCATTGGGGCTCATAAAGGAGTGCAAGAGGGACCTTGCAGCAGAGTTCGAGATGAAGGATTTGGGGCTTATGCACTACTTTCTAGGCATGGAGGTATGTCAGATAGATGGAGAGATTTTCCTTGGACAAGGGAAATACTATATCAAAATCTTGAGAAGGTTCGAGATGGAGGATTGCAAAGCCATGTCTACTCCTATGATCATGAATTGGAAGAAGGTAGACACATCTAGGGAGATGGATGTAGACCACACCTTATATAGGCAGTTGATTGGGTATCTCATGTATTTGGTCAACACCAAGCCAGATATATCCTTTGCAGTAAACTCTCTTAGTAAGTTCATGGTGGAGCCGAAGAGAGTGCATTGGACAGCGACAAAGCATGTGTTGCGGTATTTGCATGGTACAATCGAGTATGGGATCAAATATGCTCGTGTGATGGTATCAGGTTGATAGGATATATTGACGCAGATTGGGCAGGCAGTACAGTGGATAGGAAAAACACTTCAGGGTGTTGCTTTAGCTTGGGATCAGGAGTTGTCTCTTGGTACAGCAGGAAGCAGAAGTCTGTGGCTCTGAGTTCTGCAAAGGCAGAATACATAGCAGCTAACATGGCGACGTGTGAGGCGATATGGCTTCGGAAGTTGCTGGTAGCCTTGTTAGGTCAGAGGGTTGATACTACAATGATACACTGTGACAATCAGAGTTGTATCAAGTTGTCTAAGAATCTAGTGTTTCATGATAGGTCTAAGCATATAGACATCAAGTATCACTTCATCAAGGATTGTGTACAGCGGGGTATTGTCCAACTACAATATATACCTATAGAGTAGCAGGTAGTAGACATTCTGACTAAGGCATTGGGGAAGGAAAAATTCATCTTCTTCAGAGATAAGTTGGGTGTCATGCAGAACAACTTCCTTGCTAAGAGGGAGTGTTAGTTTGTTAGCTTGGACAGCTATTTGTCCATTTGATAGATATAAGTAAATAATTGTTTCTCTCGTCAATTTGTTGAGATGAAGACAATTATTTATTTATTTAGATGACTCTTTTAGGGACGCCTATAAAACTAATTAGTTAAGGTTTTTTTAGGTTTTATTAATCTCAGCCGTTGATTGAGAATAAATCTCGGTCGTTGGTTTTCCAACGAGAGTAGTATAAAAGGAGGTCATTGGGCATTTGGAGAAAAAAAAGTTTGAGAAGCATTTGCAATGTTAGCAAATAAGTCTTGCAGTGATAGCAAGGGTGTAGTGATAGCATTGGGGATAGCAGTTGTAGGATCTCGACAGGAGAAATTGGGAGATTGTCGGAGCTCTGCCAGTAAGAGGCAAGCAATTTTTGTATCTCTTAATTTGCTGAAGTTTAATATAAGTTCCTCATCTGCAGTAGTGGTTTTCCCTTCGAGGTTTTTCCACGGACAATTTGTCCAAAAATATTGTGTTTATTATTGTGCATGTTTTCTTCTCTATTCTTGTGAGTTTATTGGTGAAGTTGCAGTTGTGTTATTTTTCAATATTTGTTGTGAATTAATTCTCTAGAGTCAAATAGTCTATATTAGATAGGAGAGTAATAATCTAGGGACCACATCCTCGTCCCAAAATAGAATTAAATACAGTGTCTAAGCAGCCCAAACTTCAACAACTTATTCTTACACAACATAGCCATGCCCAACTTGAGAAATGGTTATTTTGATAGAATAAACAAAGTCATATAAATAAAAAAAATTTGTGTGACTAGTGGTGCTAGCACAACACGCCCTTCGATACCACGGGGATGGTGGGGAGACTAGACTTCGTGACCTCTTTCCTACAACAGTATGCTTTCACCAATTGAGCTAGGCCAACCACCCCAATAGTTTACTGTTAACGCATATGTATTTGATAAACTTCTTGTCGCAATAGTAATAGAAATGATTTGGGAGTGTATCCAAAATCATGAGTGGACCAACCACCAGATGACACTTGTTGGTCACCCCCTGATTCCCCTTATTCTAGATCACTACAAGTTATGGTCTCCTCGATTTAATAATATATGGCCTATGATAATATAGGCATGCATAAAAATCATAATAAAATCAGACTGATAATTTGAAATAATGGTTAAAAGGGTAACAAATAAGGATAAATCGTTCTTAGAGCTCCCTATAAAATTTATCATTTAAGACGATTTATAACCTAATTCACAGAATATCTAATCGAATTCATCAATAGATTTTCACCAGATTACAAATGTGACACCTCCCAAATTGGTATATCTATACTCCAAAAAAGCTTTTCACATTCATGTATCACCACATTTTCACCCCCAAAAAATACAGAAACGCTACCCAATAGACAAGGAAATAGCCAAATACTAGGTATTCAATTCCATAGTATAATACTATAAAGGGTCCTTAACATTGCACGAAAATTTCCCCTTGCTCTGCAGGGATTTTGGGAAAACATCATCCCTTGAACTGTAGGGTTCGACAAACAAAATAAAGAAACATCCAACACTCTACCCAAAATATGGTAGAGGCAAAGTCAAGTAATTTTGGGCAAAAATTTCTATGAAACTACTCTCCAACAGAGGAAAATGTTGTCTCAAAATATGGTCAGCAATAGAGTTTTACTTTCAGTTCTAATAGCCAGATGTAGGGATTCTGTATTTTAATTCTGCAAAATTTTGTTTTGTTTACAGGTTTAGAATATTCAATCTAAAACTTTAGGAATCAAATTTTAAATGTAAGGATGCATTTACAGTCTTTCACTCTGAAGTTCACTAGTTTAGGAATATAGGTTATGTCCCTATGATTAAGAAGGAAGCAAATTCAAATATAGTATTGTAACCAATTCATTATTGGCTAACAAAACTCGAAAATGTATCTAACCTCTCTTTGGCATGCAATTTCAAGCCATAATATTCTAGATTTTGGTTGGAAGATTTACAATCCTGTTTAGCTCTTATTGGAGATGACAGTAGTTAGAGTGAATTGCATGGCTTTCGTTTCTGCCATCTTGTGTTATGTTTATTTTTATTGCAATTAAGGGGTGTTTGTAAGAAACATAATATTTCCATAGTTGATATTCTTGAAATCAAGAATGCTTCTGGATGCAACTGTGTGAGAGTTCTATCCAGAAGCATTCTTGATTTCAATAGTGGTATTTGTTTAGGTTTCTTCTCAACCATGGCAGAGCTATAAAATCCCTCCTACATATACAGGTGAAGTAAGGTATGATATTGACCTAATCATAGTAGACTAAGAGCTTTATGATTTGTCGAAAGCATTTAGTACACTTTGAGAACTTCACCTTGATCATTTGGTGCTGCAATACTATCAAATTGATTCTGGCGAAGGGGCAAAGCCATGCAAAGAAGGCCATATAACAAAAAAAATTGTTTAATGGTGGGTGACTGAGTATATGTGAGTGCGGTGAAATGACAAGTTGTCATAATTAAGGCTGTCATCAAATCCCATTGGTAATTTAGATGTCACAATCATGCCCCTTGATTGTGACTTCCCAACTTTGATAAATACAAGAAATAAATTTTCCCCCATTTGTGACCTGCCAG
Source organism: Sequoia sempervirens (assembly GCA_007258455.2). Taxonomy (NCBI): domain Eukaryota; kingdom Viridiplantae; phylum Streptophyta; class Pinopsida; order Cupressales; family Cupressaceae; genus Sequoia; species Sequoia sempervirens. Next base: position 1,037,696,033 of record VDFB02271358.1, on the reverse strand, counting down.
CTTTGTTCAATACAATAAATAGATTTCTTGCTAAAATTGATGCGCCAAAATAGCAATCCTTCTCAACCAAAAAAATAAAAATTATTGGTTTTAATAATTCAACTCTCAATAATCCCTTAATTTAAGCCCTGAATTCACTTGTCTGAAGTCCTTAATTTGTTCCATGAATTTTCCATTTGCAGTCCCTTAATTTGTGCCTTCAGTCACCCTTATGTTGCCCCTAAATTTATGCCAGGATCACTACCAGAATTATCAAGAGTTAATTTTTACAGTCCTTCAAAGAGTCCTTCCAGGGTAGTTGGATCTGGTCCTGTTGCATTGTTTTTTATTTTATTGAAAAATACATCTTTGAATTCAGAAAAATTATATATTCTGGTTAGAATTTTTTTTGATGAATAAGCCGCTAATCTATATTAATAAAGAGATTAAATACATATTCACAAAAAAAGTTTGGATGGTAAGAAAGCACACCCCAAAGGTCACATGGGTAGAGCCCAGAAAATCAAAAAATCATGGGTCAAGCCCAAAAGTCCAAAATAACAAATATTAAAAGATGGCCATCAAGCGGCCAAGACAGTGCCAGCAGAGCCAGAAGGGTCTCTGTCATCCTTCTTCCCCCATACATCAGCTGGGTTAGGATTGATGTCAGGAGGAACCCAACCATCATCATCTTTTTCTTTAACTTCTTCCTCGCGCCGGGGCGAGATTGCAAGGGCCAGCCGCAAAAAGACTTTACTTGTATCTGGCCAACCAGAACCAGAGGCAGTACCAGGAGCAGGAGTAGCATCAGAGGGCTAACCGCCACTACTCCCTGATGGCCCACCAGAGAACCACCCTTGGCCAGCCCGCGGCGGAGGAGAGCGAGCACGCCAAGGGGGGCGGGAGTCCCGCCGAGACGGAGGATGAAAGTGGGGACAAGCGGAACCACTCCGCCACCGGCCCTGAGAGGGTGACTGGTGGCGGGAGGAGGAGGGCGAGTTGGGGACCTAGGCCATAGTGCACGGGGCATTGCCCCAATGGTCTAGGAGAACCTGGAGGTGAGCAACTTCTAACGCCACTTTGTTGGCTTGCACCTGTATCTGAAATAATATATTAGAGCAAATAACAGCTTTAGAATACATAGAAATCTGACAATCCATTTGAGAATGAGCAAATATGTAGGCATTTCTATCCTTCCAAATAGTAAAAAGAATTTCCACCCTAAAAGTGTGCTAAAGCTGGGTATACTTTGCTGGGAATCTGGGTGAATCCCCCAGTAGAATCATGTGCCAAGAGAATGGCTCCCGCCGAAATGGCCAAACAAAATCATGTATCTAGGTCTAATACTATTGGGCCTAAGGGTAAAATCAAAAGAGATGCTTAAAAGTTTCAGACTTCCCACAGAAGGGCACCGAGGGTCCGGAACCCCCAAATGAACAAGCTGAGAGCCCACCGGCAAGCCCTGGAAAAGAATACACCAAGCAAAATGGGCGAGTTTCGGCTCAACACTTGCATACCAAGTGTTGGCAAATCATTTACGCCAAACAGGAGCTGAAGATTGGAGAAACCACCTTTGATTCAGACTCTGGATCATGGGAAAGTGAGGTGAAAGCCACTTGTAGCCAAGTCGAGGCTTGTAGTTTCTCAAAGGAGTATCTGGGTACCATTTCTAGTCTTTCCACCATGGTTTAGGCCCACAAATACCAATTTTGTGAAGCATCTCATCTGGGATAGCACTCACCAGACCCTCAAAAGTAGCACGGTCCTAGTTATGAAAACTATATAAGGCACAAAACTCGTCCCAATGCATGATGTGCATGGCAGGTCTGAGAAAAAGTTGATGGAGGGTTTGGATACCCTTCTTGTGAAATATGAGAGCTTTAAGCCAAGGCACTTTAGCCAAAGGTTGATCATTTTTGGTAAAAAGAGGCGACCACCACACATTGTGCTGGTTCAAGGAGAGCCTGTCCCAAAAGCTGGAGCTAGACCACCGGAGCTAGGGTTTGACAGATTCTCAGGCATGCCAAATGCTTTTGGCAACAAATGTACCAATTATTTGAATTAGCTCTTTCATAACCAGAAGGGTCTGGAGGCCAATTCCTTTCTAGGCAGGGCTTTTGGCGGGGAAACCAGACTGAATGCAGTGGCGAAGGAGAATTTTCCAAGCCTCATCACCTGTGAGAGCATGAATCACCCATTTGACACATAGAGCAATTCCCTGCCTCTGGGTAGAGAGCAAACCCAAGCCTACAGAGTCCCTGGGGAGACAACAAAAATCCTAGGCGACACGATGCAAGCCATGATGAGTATCAGAGGAGGCCCAAAGAAAATCACGAAGCAATTTTTCAAGCTTGCTATAAACAGCTTTAGAAGGCGCCCAACAAGAAGAATAATAAACATGGGTAGCGGCCAAAACTTTAGAGCAAATATGAAATTTTCCTGCAAAGAAAGAGGTTTGGTGATCCAGTAAGTCAACTTTTTCTCCACCTGAGCAAGCACAACCTGCCAAAGCTCCGTCGAAGAAGCTTGGAAAGCAAAAGGAATGCCCAAAAATAAAAAAAATTCGCCTGGCCCAATCCACTTCCAGCCAAGAGGTTGCAGCCAAGTAGGGCAAGGCAGGACAGACTGCCGATAGTAAAGCGTCTTGTGCCACTGAATGGTAGAGCCAGATGCAAGAGAAAACACATTAAGACACTGGATCACCTCGTGAATGGTCTCCTCTTCCTCTAGGAGAGTGAGAAAGGAATCATCTGCAAAGTGGCCATTGAGCAATTACAACTAGGAATTCAGTAACAAAATGCCTTTGATGCGCTGCAATGAGGCTACATTAGCCAACAGATAACCAAACCCTTCAGCGGCAAGCACATATAGCGAGGGAGCCAAAGGGCAACCCTGCCGAATGGAACGAAAAAGGCCAAAGGCAGAGGACTGTTGACCATTGATGGTGATGCAAGCTAAGGCATCCGCAAAGAGCATTCAAATAGACTGAATAAAATTGGGCCCAAAACCTAGAGCTTGCAGCATGGCAAGAATGAAAGGCCATTCAATGCGATCATAGGCTTTGGCAAATTCAATCTTAATGAATAAAGCTTTCTGGTTGGAACGACGGACCCACTCCATGCCTTCCTAGATGGTGATGATATTATCCAGAATATACCTGGATTTGATGAACCCAGTGTGCTCCAGACGCATAATGAGGGGCAAAAGATGGCGGATTTTTGAAGCAAGAGCTTTAGCAATGATTTTATAAGAGACATTAAGGAGCGTAATAGGCCTCCAATTACAAATATCCTTAGGATCACCGGCTTTAGGTATGAACTTAATATTCCCTTTATTTATTAGCTCTCCTAAAGAATTGGAATAAAAAGCTTCTAAATAGACCTGAAACAAGTTGGGACCCACACAGTCCCAAAGAGCTTTGTAGAATTCATAAGGAAAGCCATCAAGCCCAGGGGCTTTATCATCTGCCATGGAATGTAAAGCCTCTTTCAGATCATCAAGCGTAAGCAGCTGATCACAAAATTTCTTCTAGGCTGCAGACAGCCTATGTGGCATGACAGCAAGGCAATCCTGGAGGGCCTACTGGTGCTTAGGCGTGGGGTCTTGGGCAGTGAAAAATTGCTTGTAATGACGCACAAAAGCCTGCAGAATGTCAAGCAGCTTCGAAAGGACCTGTACACCATCTTTAATATTTTTAATGCATGGAGAGGAGTGCCTAGCACTCAAGGCCAAGGAAAACTCCTTGGAGGTATGATCACCAATTTTGAGCCAATGCAAACAGGCCTTGATTTGCGCATGTCTAGCGGTGTAGTTGTCTGCAACTTGCTTTTTGTGCCATAATTTTGCAACTTTAACTTGCAAAGTTGGAGAAAAAGGGCTAGCTGCTAAGACCTTGTTGGCTGAGAGCAAATCAGCTGTGGTTCCCTCGTAAGACCGCCGGTGAAAGATGGCCAGCTGGCGCCCATAAATGACAAGAAGCAAGCGGTAAGGGTGATGGCATCATTCCACCACGTAATCTAGCTAGTACTATGAGTTGGCCTGCATTCCAAGTTCCAAATTCTGTGAATGTGGGCTAGGGTGGCCTTATGGCCGAGAAGAGAAGTGTTGAGGAAGAATTGTGTCTTGCACGTGCGAAGCTGTCTAGTCTTCCATTCAATGCGAAAACTGATGGGGAAGTGATTAGATTATGTCACATCCATTATCGGCTTAATCGGAAAGGAAGAGTTGGTGAAGGAGAAGAATGATTGTGCCAAGATCATGGCATGATCGAGGCACTTATAAATTCTATTAGAACCAACCCTGAAATTGCGCCAGGTGTGCCAAGGAGAATGAGAATGGTGGCAGCCAATATTGGGATAAAAAAGCCCTAATTTATTGTGCATGTAAAACCAAGCCTCATGTTCGCTAGTTACCCATCTAAAGGGTAGGATGTCGTCTTTATCATAGGCCATCTCAACCATGTTGAAGTCCCCACATAAAATCCAGGTGGTGACTGGCAATGAGTCAGCAATCCATCACCAGAGTAAAGAGCGCTCCACAACATTATTCGGGGCATAAACATTAATGACCCCAAAAGAATGATTATCAATATTGAGTAGGATCCAGACAAGCCGCCGCGTGGGATCAGACCCATGTTTGACCATGCTAGAGTGCCACCATGGAGACAAAAGAGTGATAGCTCCTCCACGCCCAAATTCATGGGTGGTACTGAACATAGAACTGGCTGGCTAGATAGACCGACAAGTCGAAGCAAGCAAAAAACTAGAAATTTTAACTTCCTGGAGGCACAAAATATCAATACCAGTCAACTTTTTCAAAGTATCTATGACAATATATTTTCTGGGGAGGTTAGTAAGACCTCTAACATTCCATGAGAGAAAATTCAGGGAAGAACTGCGTCCATATCATTGAACTCTGATTCCTCTCCATTCAGAGAAGAGAAATGATTTTGTAAAAATTCTAGTAGAACCGAGCCAATCTGGATAGAAGGAGAGGAAATCCTTCATTTCTCCTGAACATATTCCCCTTCCTCCCTGGGTGGAGAGGGGCTTCAAGAGCGCCTTTGGGTTCCTGAACCAGGAGCAAAACTATGCGGTTGGGCCATCATGATGGTAGCAGGTTGAGGCATGGTATTGGACCAAGGTTGAAGAGGCACGCTATCGACCTTGCTCGAAACCGCCATCCCCTTCTGAGAAGGGTTTGAAACATTTTTCGCTGGTTTAGCGGCTTTGGAAGCTGACGTAGAACTAGAAGATTTATTCCAGCGACCTATGACCATAGTCTAGGCAGAGTCTTGTTTAGGAGCAAAAGAATTTGCTTGACGAGATTGTTTAGTTTCCCGTGGCTGAGAAGGTGTACGAGGCACTGCCAAAGGGTAGTCCTTGATCTTGTGGTCTACGGACTGACACTGATAACACGTGTTGGGTAGATTAAAATAAGTAACTTTCTGGGTATGTCGGAGAGTTTCTATTTGAATATCAATGGTGTCTTTCAAATCTTGGGAAAGGTCAACTTCCACGTAAACCCTCTTTTGGGGACGGGCTTGGAAGAACCTATCCGGCTCCACACAAATAACTTTCCCCATAGAGGAAGCAATATGATTCAAAAAAGGCACACAGGGCAAAGGAAGACCAAGAAACTCAATCCAGACTGGGACCCAGAGCTTGGTCTCATTCGAGACAGTGAAGTCACAGGTCCAGGCATGGAAAACCAACAGGGAAGACTGGACATACCAGGGGCCATGACCCAAAATGGCCTGCACATGGCTAACTTCCGAAAAGCAGAACAAGAAAAAACCCTTGGTCAGATTTTGGACCATCTCAAGGCGGAGCCCATGAGGGACCCAGGCCTTGTTGACCCATTCTTTAAGCACACTTTCAGGGGGGTTCTCCCAACAAAATACCCAACAAGGGTGTGACTTTCAAGCCATTGACAAGCAGAATCAAACTCAGGTAAAGGTAAAACCACATCAGTAGGGGAGTCAAAATGCATACCTCATGGAACACTTTCGAAATGAATTTTTGGGGACGTTTGTTTGGAGGGAGAGCCATTGAGAAAAGCCGTTGAACCGCCAACACCAGCAAGAATTGCTAGGTTAGGAACGGTTGAAGGCATAATAAGGCACTTAAGGCCGCACTAAATGTGGCCATACGCGCGACAATAAAGACAAAGTCCTGCTTAGAATGCACAGTATGACACAGTTCGGCCATGAGCGCAGACAATTCTTCTAGTTAGATTTTGATTGTTAAAGTGAGACTAAATGTTTGATAATATGTTTTGAAGAAGAGTTTAGTGCTTTCTTGCTTGCTTAGCGAGTGGATTGCTTTCCTGTTTGAGTAGTTTGGCATCTAGAGATCTGAAGAATTATCATAACGATTGTCATGATTATTTTTCTTTTGTTTCTAACTCATTGCAAGCTCTATTTGTATGTTTTTCATAGGGGAAAAAATAACAAACGTTGATCATCTTAGTTTGTTTCTAATAGTTATTAGTAAGTTGGTTTACCTACAAGTTAAGGTTGTCATTACTTTGACAACCCAACCTTGGTTGCATTGGGTTGATATCATAGCCAATTGGCTATTGAGTAAAGAAATATGACCCAAAAGGAAATTTAATGTTGATGAGGTTACAAGAGAGAGGCTAATGAGAAATCCAAAGTGAAGAACCGCTCAGGAAAATGGAGGTCTTGGAGGCTAGACTACCACATAAAGAATTGGAGGATGAAGCAAAGGCACAAGGGGCTTCCATTGGGGCCAATATCCTATGGAAAGATTAATTCAAGCTATAGCTAGATAGGAAGCCAAGGTCAAGCCAATTGTGTTAAAGCTTTAAAGGAGAGTTAAACCCTAATCCCTTTGTAGATTGGGTGAAGGAGCTTGAGAGGGATTTTGATGTGGAAAACTTGGAGGAAGATGAACCTAGATGAGTCAAGTTTGTTGTCATTAAAATGAAGTCACATGCTATCTTGTGGTAGGATAATCCTCAACAACTATATGGTAGACAAGGCAAGGAAAAGTTAAAGTTATGGCCTAAAATGCTAAAGCATCTTAAGGAAAAGTTTATAACCTCAAACCATCAACAAAAGTTGTCTAAGCTATTTCCAAATTTAAGACAAAAGGAGTTGATTGTGCAACAATACATTGAAAGATGCTTATGCTTACAAATCAAAATAAATGTATAGTAAGAAGAGGATAAATCAATTGCTAGGTAGCTCAATGGACTAAGATTTCAGAACCAAGATGAACTCTTTAGTCAAGATGAGTACTATGGATGAATCATATCAATAAGCTTTAAAGCTTGAGGAGAATTTTTCTAGAAAATATAAAAGTACCTCAAGAGGTAAAGGAATATTTAGTAGAAGTAGAATTCAATAAGGCACCATGAAAGATCAAAATTGGCAAGGTGAGTCTAGTACCATATAAGATCAAAATTAGCCATCTAAAGGAGAAAATTGAAAGGAAGCCAAGTAAGCGAAGTTGTGTGGGAGAGATAGTGTAACTTTTCAAATTAAACCCTTAAACAATTATAGATTCAGATGCACATTCATTTAACTTAATCAAATATGCAAGAAACCACAATAACCACAACACAATATGCACATGGGGAAAACCTTTTTGGGAGAAAAAACCCACACTTCAAAACCACAACTCTTTGTATTATCAGTAATTTGAAAGAGGTTACAATACAATCATAGAGCTAAGCTTGTTTAGGAGTCTTCAACTACAACAAGATTTCTAGAGCAATTTTGACGGCACAACAATATCTCTAAAATCTTGAAACATGTACTACAAACCACTCCAAAATGCCACATATTTATAAACATCCAAAGTGGACACCTATTATTGCCACATGCTATCACCACATAATTTGCATGCATGCAAAACCCAACTCTTGGCATGCATTCACCCTCACTACATGTGATGGACCCACTTGACATGCAAGGCATGTGCATGCATGCAAAAAGTCCCACATGACATGCAAAGTGCCTACTCACATGCAAGGGTCCCACTTGTCATAATCCATTAGACTTTGATTCCTACATTATCATAATTTGTCATATTACATGATCTCGTCATAATTTTGTCATAATACATCATAGAGACTTACAACATGACACATGCCATAAAATTAGCTTCATGATGGGGTCCACCAAGTGGGATGCCTACTTCCATATTATAGCTTGCATGTATCTAGGTAGTCACTTCCATGTAGGATGCCACCTCAATTAGTAGGTCTCACAAAGTGACTTGACATTAGTAGACAAATATACATGAGATAAAATGAATAATTAATCAATTAAAAACTGTTAGAATTGTGAAAAACATGAACCATAGGATCAAACAATGAATAAAGACACCTACACAAGAGAGTTGCAAACAATAATATGCAATATCCTCAACAAGAAAAAGCTATAGAATGAACCTGAAGAGTCTTCAAGGAGACCAAGAGTCCTCAAAGGTTTTCAAAATATTATCAAAGGTATGAATAATACAATAAAGGTTGAGTGCTATATAGGAGCAACCCTAAATGATAAAGAGATTAGATCATGTCAACATCACATGCAATGAGACAAAATGATCTAATAATAGTTCACTTCAATTAACATAAAAAAAACTCCTAAGTTTAGCTTAAGTGAATGAGAATAAATTAGACTAATAATTAATTAAAGATAAATTAATTATTAGCTAATGAATGATTACTCTAACATCCCCCCTTAAGGTGAACTTAGATAGTAGCTAAAAACCCTAGAAAGAGAATGCATGATGGGTCTCAGCAAACAAGGTCTAGTGATGTACCCATGTACAAACAATCTAATCTCTCACAACTGGAGAAAAGGAGAAAACCACATGAGAAAAAATTCTCTCCAAAAGAGAGAAAGGCAAATGAAGGATTGAAAATCCTCCAAAATAATGTGAAGGACTAAGAAGCCTCCAACCAAAAACAATGTCCCAAAATAATAGGAACATGCAAAACATCATTGAAGCATGAAGAAGTTGTAGAAAACTATCGAAAGATGATTGATATAGTGTTGAAATGAATAACCTCCAAAAATAGGAATGCAAGCATGTCCATATGGTAAATGCTCCATCTCATCAAAATGCATGGGTAACCAACCACTGATGTACATTACATTCATGTAGTACATAGGAACAAGAACTAGATACATAGATCAATCCAAAAAATGAAACCAAGGAAGCATTGGCACCATCATTAGAAACTTCCCCATAATGTGAAAAAGGGGAGCCAAGATAGGTACAATAAAACTGTGTGAAACCAAGAAGTGCATGTAGGATAATATTTGAACGTGCAACTAAAGAGTACCTACAAATAAAAGGGTGTGAAAACTAAGGCACACACACATGAGGGAAGAATACTGAGAGTCACTATTGTCGTACAGTAGGTACAGTCACTTGATAAAGGTGTGATGGCAAGACAAGGGAAAACTTCAACGGGCCCCTATGACACTTTATATCATAGTGCAAGTACAAAAAGCACAACAAGATGTGCAAAATCTTCAAAAAATATATAGTAGAATGAAACTTTATCTCAATGCATCTACAAAAGATAAATTACATGCAAAATATATCTACAATGCCCAAATAGGATAAAATACTAGAAATACATATAAAACAACAAAAATCGAGTCATCCCACGTAAACAAAAAGTTTCTAGGAGCTAAGATGTCCAAGTAATTCACCAAAATGTGAAAACACAAAAAAATGAATAAAATGTACCTACAGAGAATCTAGAAAAGTTGCATGGATGGTTGTGAAGAGCTTTGAGAGACCATCCCAATGTCATTGGAATTGCAAAAAACAGAGAAACGGGTCAAAATTTATGAGCTCAAGAGTGAAAATAACACCTCTAACTTCAATAGGTTGTAGAATGCACCAGCAATAAAAAAATGGTGATGAGACCCACACCATTGGAAAGTTGATGGAACCAACTTTCTGATGATATCTTGTTCACCCAATTTCGATATTGTACACCCAAGTTATGGCTAAAAGAAAAAAATAGCTTCTTTAGTGCCAAAGAGGGCTTGAAGGGGCCCCTACCTTGCATCCGTACCATTGATGTTATGTTATATTTAGGGAATACTCGTTGGCATCGCCAAAAAATTAGTCCCCTATAGAAAAGGCGACGATGAAATATTCTAGCAAAAAGAGAATATTCTGGCAATAAACTATGCTAACTTGAAAATTGCACACTGCTCGAAAAAGAGAGTTCGACCATCGAGAAAATATTCTGGGTGGTTGAAAATATTTGTATTGTCATCGGGGAACTTAGGGTCATCAAATGACTAGTTGAGGCTACCGCCGACAGACCAAAGCTAATGGTCGTAGTGTCTTTGCCTGGCAAATGACCAACACAGATCTGTTGGAATTGTAGGTGGGACCCGCACTGGGTATGAGGCCTGTAGGGTGATGGTACCATGTGGGTACCGTCAACAATAAATCCACCCCTACCTTTTAATTAATATTTATTTTTATTTTTATTTTAAAATTAAAAAATAAACAATTAAAAAGCTATTTTTTATTTTTTTTAAATCATTGTACCTAGTTGTACAAGGGCTGTACAACTTTTGTACAATTTTTTTTCCTTAGAAACACCCAATAGAGAATATAGAAAAAAATATAGTCAAAATTTGTCAAATCGGCCTTCCAAACACAATAGTGGGGTCCTTTTTGTGCCAAAATGCACCTAAAATTCATCCAACTCCAAAATTTATAAAAAAAATTAAAAGAGATCATAGATCTGAAGCCTATAACCCTTGTTGGAGAAAAAAACTCATAAATTGAGAAGGGGTTCACTGAAACCAAGCTTTGATACCATTTTAGAATTGTGAAAAACATGAGCCATATGATCAAACAACAAACAAAGACACCTTCCATGCAAGAGAGTTGCAAACAATAATATGCAATATCCTCAGCAAGAAAAATCTACAAAATGAACCTCAAAAGTCTTCAAGGAGATCAAGAGGCATCAAAGGTTGTCAAAATATTATCAAAGGTATGAATAATACAATGAGGGTTGAGTGCTATATAAGAGCAACCTTAAATGATAAGGGGATTAGATCATGACAAGTGTCAACATCACATGCGATGAGGCAAAATGATCTAATAATAACTCACTTTAATTAACATAAAAAAAAGCTCCCTAAGTTTAGCTTAAGTACATGAGAATAAATTATACTAATAAATTTTAATTAGATTAATTAATTATTAGCTAATACATGATTACTCTAAAGAGATGCTAGGACTTACAAAGGTTGAGACACCTTAATCCCAATATTCTCCCACTTGTCAAACATCTTTTAAGAATCAATCAACAATTAACTACTAGGGTTATGTGACCCATGGAATTGGAACACCATATAAACTTCTTTGTGTTCATAGGCTTTGTCAAAGCATCAACAACATTCATCAAAGTGTCAATCTTCTCTAATTTCACCTTCCCATCTTCCACCATGTCTCAAATAAAATAGAATTGAACATCAATATGTTTTTTTGTTGCATAGAAAGTAGGATTCTTTAGCAAGTAACTGACACTCTGATTGTCACAACAGATAGTAATCATCCTTGCATCAAGCCCAACATCAAAACACAATATCCTAAGCCAAGTGGCTTTCTTACAAGCATGAATAGTTGTCATATACTTTGCTTCTATCATGAACAAAGCGACTACAACTTGTTGCTTACTCATCCAACTAATAGCAGCACTAAAAATTATGAAAACATATCCACAATTTGATCTTCTATTGTCAATGTCACTTGCCCTATTTGAATCCAAATAGCCACAAATACAAACTAAATGTCAAGGTTCATTAGGATAACCATGAAAACATAGACAATACTCGAAAGTACCCCACAAATATTTGAACACTCGCTTAACTACATCCCAATGTATCCATCCAAGATTATCCATAAATTGACTTAAGACTCCCATTGCTTGGGAAATTTCTAGCCTTGTAGGAACCATGGCATACTTCAAACTTCCAACAACATTCACATAGGTACTCTGGTCATGTCCATCTAAATAGGGAATTTCGACAATCCTCCATAGATAACTTTGTTATTTGTAGAACATGAACTACAAAGGATCTACAAGCTATAATGTTGAATCTCTCCAACACCAAGTTCACGTACTTTCTCTTAACCAAAATTTTCTACTGGTTCTATCTTTTCTGATCTCCATTCCCGAGATGTACCTAGCGACACCTAGATCTTTCATTTCAAATTATGTTGATAATTGAGACTTCAAGTCAGAAGTCAAACCCTTACCATTCCCAAGAAAATAACATATCATCCACATATAATATAATTACGAGAATGCAACGATTATCAATTTTATAGTAAATGCAATGATCTGATTTGGAATGATTATCAATTTTATAGTAAATACAATGATCATATTTAGATGTCTAAAATCTCAAACTCAACACATTGGTATCAAACTTTTGGTACCACATCCTACGAGACTATTTTAGACTATATAGAGACTTCTTCAACTTGCAAACCATATTTTCTTTACCCTTTTACCCCAAAATTCTCTATATGTGATATAGATTTCTTCCTCCGAATCGCCATGAAGGAATGTTGTCTTCACACCCATCTACTCAACAAGTTCTAAATTGTATGATGCAACAAGTGATAACAAAAACCAAATGGATATCAACTTTGCTACAAGAGAGAATATTTCACCACAATCAATTCCCTCCACCCGTGAATATCCCTTCATGAATAACTATGCTTTATGCTTCTTAACATCACCATCATGGCCACACTTTTTCTTGAACACCCATTTACAACCAATGATTTTGTGTCCTTCAAGAAAAGGTACTAGATCCCATGTGTTATATTTCTATAATGCAACCATCTCTTTGTCCATGGATTTCATCCAAGAATTTGTATCACTCATACCCATAACCTCTTTTACAATCCTAGGCTCATCGATGTTAGCAATCAAAGAAATCATACAATTGGAATCCAACAATGAATATCCAAACTTATCAGGTTGTCGTCTAACTCATGTAGACTTCCTCAACAATTGAGGTGTAGATTCTTATTCTTCTTTAGAACTTTTAGAGCTACTAGATCTCTCATCATCAAGTTCAACATGTGTATGCAGTTCATTTTTCATTGGAGTAGGTGGAACATGAACTACATCTTTTTCTTTCTCTTTTTTTCTCTAGCTGCAAAACAATATAAGAAGGTTTCAACTCTTTGAAAATCACTTCTACTATAGATAATATTCTTAGCCACTAGATCCCAAAGCTTGTACCCTATCACACTAACATGATATCAAATGAAGATACACTTAACAACCTTGTTCTCCAACTTCGATCTCTTCTCATTTCAAACATGTGCATATGCTTTGCAACCAAATATTTTGAGATGTTTTATTGGAGAATTTTTTCCTTGACCACACCTCAATGGGTGTCTTATCAACAAGCACTAATGTAGTAGATCTATTGATTAGATAACACACATTGGAAAAAATTACAACCCATAATTTTTGTTCAAGGCCAGCTCCACTCAACATACTCCTAGCCCTCTCCATCAATGTCTTGTTAATCCTCTCCACAACTTCGTTCTACTTAGGGGTGTATGGAGTCATCTTATGCCTCTCAATCTTGCATTCTTTACAAAACTTGTCTAACTTTACCAAAAAAACTCACCACTATTATTATTCCTCAAATACTTAGTCTTTCTACTAATCTAGTTTTCAACCGAGACCTTAAAATCCTTAAACTAACTAAAGATTTAAAATTTACTCTTGAGAAAATAAACAAATACCCTACTATAACCATCAATGAATGGAACAAAATATATAGATTTTGATAACAAAGGAACATTAACAAGACCAAACAAATCTGAATGAATATAGTCCAAAACCCCAAAATATTTGTGAGTACTAGAATAAAATCGAACATGGCTTTGTTTTTCATAGGTGCAATGTTCACAAAAAAAAAACTTGAGATTGCAATCATCAAGCCCCTCAATGAGACATTTATTTTTGAGGGCTCTAAGACCCTTCTCAACAATACGACAGAGACTTTGGTGTGATAATATTGTCTTATCTGTTGGAAGCTTCATGTCCAAGGAATGAGCATCGTTAGGTACCCAACCTACATGACCATCAAAAGTTGATGCAATAGATTTATTCATTGTGGTTCCAATGGTGTGGATGAAGAATTTGTAGCTCTTTTCTTCATGTCAAAAGAAATATTACACTAAACAATGCCCGCATCAAGCTTGAACAAGGTGCCAATCTGAATACCGTTTGCCAACACCATATCACCTCTAATCATCTTAAATTATCCACTTAAGAAAAAAACTTGCACACCCACATCATTCAACTTACTTACTAAAAGAAAATTCTATGTCAAACCAGGGATATACAAAACACAATTGATCCCCTTCACTCTACCATCAGGGAATTAGATCTTGAATCTTCCACAACCAACAATACCTAGATACACCTTCTCATTGCCAAATTCTTCATACTTTGAGAACCAACCCCTATGTAAGGTCATGTGAAAAGATGTGTCCAATTCTATCAACCACACATCTTCAAATGCATGCATTGCTAAGGCTGTGACAAATGCATCTACATCATATTGAGAGGAGTTTTTAGAGTTAGAATTAGAGAAATTTTTCTTGTTTCTCTCCTCCTTGCACTCCTTGCGAAAGTGACTAGATTTGTCATAGTTCCAAAATTTCTCCTTAGACTTTCCAAGAGACTTAGATCTCCATGAGGATTTGGATTTTGACTTCTTGTCCTTTTTTCCTTTCTCCTTTGATTTTCCATGAATAGTAACAATCTCCTTATCCATCTTAGAAGATTTTCTTTGCATCTTTTCAAAGAGAAATGATGTAACCACTTCATACATCTTGAAGGTGGTAGTGGTACTTTAAATGGCCATGAAAAGGTGATCTCACAAGTCTGGAAAAGAACATAGTAGTGTCAAACAATCATCCTCATCCTCCATCTTTACACCAACAAAACCCAACTTGTCAAAACACATATTAAAAGAATTTAGGTGATCAACTGTGGATCCTCCTTCCATCCTCAAAGAATGTAGCTTTTTTCTTAGAAATAACTTCTTTACCATGGATTCAACTTGATAAATCTCTCCAAGCTTCTTTTAAAGGATCGTTGTAGTATGAAATTTTCATGGACATTAAACAACACAAAATTTGCCAAACAAAGTCTTACCAAACTCTTGGCTTTACAATCCATCAACTCCCGGATTTCTTGAGTCATGTTGGTAGGTTTTACATTGGATATTGCAACCCATAGATATTTGTCTATGAGCATATATTCCATTTTAAGATTTCACAACTCAAAATTGTCACCATTAAAATTTTCCATCTCGATCCTTCTAGATGTTCTTCCCACATTTCTCCTGCAACAAGGTCACAAAAAATTCTTTTACAAAATCTCCCACTCAAACAAAGATTAGTACAAAAATCCTCCAACTCAACAATGAGATCAAAATTGGCTAGGTTTTGATACCAACTGTAACGGCCCGCCATGCAACCCCAAAGGAAACTAATAAATCTCACAATTATGGCACTTTTTTTTTTTTAAACTAACATGCATCAAAATAATAACATACATCACTTGAAAAGAAAATTTTCTTATACAACTTAAGACATAGTCCCTTGGGGTTACATAACTACATTACTTTTTGAATCAACACCATTACATTACATGAAAGATAAGCATACACCAATAACGCAAAGATAACATGAACATGGACAATACATTACAACATGAAGTTACATTGATCAAGGATTACATTAATACAATGGTACTTCCCAACATCTATGGGACTAGTACAATATCATGGAATGATACAGATGATATGAATGAGAACAAAATGTCAAATCCGGATCCAACTCAGGGACATCTCTAGAGTTACTGTAACTGGTACATCTTTGCACAACTTAATCAATGACTAAGGACCCAATGGGGTGCATAGCACATTCCACCTGACCATGTGGACCCGAAGGCCCATCCCCCATGCTAGGAGAAGATGAGAAGGATCTCAATGAATATCATCAAATGAAACAAGGATTATATGACTTCACAACAAGAACAATAATACAAGATAACATTCATCACAAGAAACAACCAATCCAAGATGTATCCAACATATGAAATAACCAACCCAAGACAACATAACCAAGCATCAACAAACACATAACAACATCCGCTTCTAGAGGCTCAAAAACAACAAGAGGGGAAACAAAAGCATACGAGGTTGTTAAAGAGTGGAGTGTCATTGAATAGGTAGCCATGGGTTACCCTAGCATAACCTTCCTAGGCTTTTGGCCCCCATCCTGGGTTATCCTGGTAACCTCTACTGATTTCTGAGCCCCCATGCTTGCTATGTAAGATCAACCTACCTTGCAAAATTACTATATAGAGGCAAGTCAATTGATCTTGCCATTCCAGGCCTTCCCACTCATCCCAAGCCTAAATGAGCACTTGAGCCCATGAGTGAGGCTACATTATCTAAATTAATGTGTGGAAACTACCCAAAACCCTTAATTAATTAATTAAGTTATCACTAGATTTAAACTCACAATGGGTTGTCTTGGACCAGCCACTTTGGGTATTAGCCCCCACTGAGAGCCACTCCCCCAACTAACAATAATATCTCAAAATCACAAATGGCAAGCCAACTTGCACAAGAAACCAAATCCAACAAAATAACTGCACCAAGTGAGGCATGCACCATCTCACGCTAGAACATCAGAGTAATGAAAACCACATTCAAATGCAAGACTCCAACCCACATAAACCCAATCCAAATGTAAAGGTCAACCATCATCAAATAACAAAATTAATGATACAAATTAAAACTCAAATAAATACTCCAGGCTTGATATGCGTTGTCTGAGGCGGATCCTCCCAGGTCGCTGACCCCCATACCAACTCTTGCAAGTAAAAAAAACCATATCCCCTCAAACCTCTGGAAGACTCAAAATGAAAATGCAAGGGTTCTCCATCAAAGAGACACCAGTTTCATGTTCACAAAAATGACTATTTAAAGCCCATTATCACAAAATGACAAGAGTGGAATAAGAGTGGCACCATCATAAATAGATCTCTAGATTCAACCAAGCAAACATAATCAATTTCAATACAAATTCAACCAGGCATCCAAGGAAGACCTCTATTTTCTCCTCTCAAGATACCCTTACAATAGGAAAATAACCACCCTTAACAAAGTCAACAATTATGACAACGACAACCAAAAATGATAATCAATCTTAATTCGATAATCAACCCACTTAAACATTCAAATCAAACATGATAACCGTCATAGAGAGAACTTGCAAGTCAACTACTAAATAAATATAAGGGAAATCGATACTCAAAAGTTTGTCTAAACCATTTAGTTACATAGGCCTTCGTTTATCTAAAATAATTAATCAAAATCATTTAACTAAATTCTTCTATTTCCTAAACACTACTAAATCTGTTTATTACTTTTCTAATTACCTCCTAACTCATCTAGCATAAACTTATCTATTCAAGCAGTTTTGCATTACAAACATAGATACTTCATAAATCAACCATTGCTTCCATTTTCTTATACAACCCTATAAAAAAAAACTAAATACAAATAATTCAATTTAACAATTGAACGACGATACACATTTTAATGTATTCAAATATACTTAAATCTTATATAACCTCCATACACATTCCTATTGTTTAACTCATTGAAACTTTTCTAAAACACAATTTCCTTGATTGACACCTTAAATAAATCTCATAGATGACAGAAATATTATAAATATTAACCACATTACAAGCACACGAGCTCATATATACATATATATATGCATATATACATACATATGTAACTATATCCACTTAAGTAATTATTTAAATTTTCTAACTACTGTTTACAAAACTGTTTATCAGATTATGAATACTAAACACTTAGAAATAAAAGATATACATAAATATAATCCAATATTTTTTATAAGCCTTATATCGATATATATGTATGTCTATATAATTAACATATACTTCATACCCAAATGTCTATATAATTAACATATATTTCATTGAACTATTGTCAATGAAATTCTAATATCATTGACTCCCATAGCTGTGTGCGCCAAGGTAAAAGCAATGAGATCGAAACAAAATTGACAGTGGCAGATTCAATATGGATTGCCAGTCAGGGACAAGAATTTCTGAACATTTCATACAGGGAACTAACTGGCCAAACAAACAGTTGTAGCTCATGATCAAGTCAAGGCAAACCGATGGATAACTGCCACTTTATACGCATGATATTGACTCTTAACATGACTGCAGTTTGTATACAGTTAAGTGTAGGTGTGGCTGCCAGTTTTCCAACTGAAAAGACATTTACTAAATTCATATAAACCCATTGTATTAGAGGAAGTCGATTTTGTAAGAGTAAACTTCAAACCCCACACGGGTTTCACGCATATAATCAGATCGATAAAAGATATAAAGACTAGGCTTGATGCACATCTGAACAATAGTGTGGCTTTTGATATACGTTGCAAATTTAATAAAGAACTAATAGATGACTATACAGGTTCGCCCAACATGAAGAGAGAACAGTGACTCATTCGAAGGAATTAAAATAGTTAATACCTCAATTTACAAAGTGACAATTGAAGAGTAAACTTCAGTTTATAACAAGACTTAATTATCAATGAACTCGCCCAAAATGACAATTCAGCTGCGTCCATTCAGAGTAAGTTTGACCACGCCTATCTAAAATGCAAATTGCTAGATATAGTTGACCCTCAGAGATATATATATATATACGAGTATAGAACGGATTAAAGAGTTAAAACTTTGAGAGTCGACCTAAAAGATGAAAAGAGAATGCCTACACAAGGGTGCGCTCAGGATTAAAGTTGTTCCCAATAGAATGATGACATCCAGGAACCAGACAAGAAAAGATTAAGGCTGGCAGGTGAAAACAACAAAGTATAATCAGGTTCAAAAAATTTCCCTTATTACTACGGCATAAGAAATTAGAGACATTTATCGGCTGCCATGGAAAGCATTTACAAAACAGAGTCCTTTGAGATAATAGGTGGAAAAAAACATCACAAGTTAACTATGAAGCGATTTCAGGGAAAGATTTGTCTGAGAGGAACAGAATCTAGCCCCGAAGATACAATATGTGTGAATATATATATATGATAAAAAGGAAAATTAATACCGGGAAACACCACCCCTGCTCCTCAAAAGATTAATGACAAATTTAATAAATTTGAAGGCTGGAAAGCTTCCTAAACACAAGGATTGGAATCAACAACAGAAAGATCTCTATTAGGAAGATTGAAATCTAGTATAGCTGGCTGAAAGGAGCAGGAATACGTCCTTTTATTGATTCTTTTTGTCATAAAATTAAATTACACACCTACAGGAACTGCAATTCGGTTCCCTCTGAAATTTGTAACTTAGGGATCAACAGGAATACACAGAATATATTACTTTGGCTTAAATTCAAATTCAATCAACAAAAGTCAAGCTTAACATTATTTTCACTCAAACATTCAAAATTTTGCATTATTTCCAACAAACATTCTTTTCCTGAAAACAAAGGCATAAATCTTTTTCAGAAAAGAACCTGGAATATTTGAAGAACTGAGCTGATGGTTGAATTCTAGCTCCAAACCAAACGTTCCAACCTTTCAAAACACAAATTCTGGCTCTTCTTAGCCCACTTCTCAGTTGGAACACCTATGGAAGAATACCCAAAACCCTCCAGAGTCATAAAACCAATTGCCCCTGTGGAGTTGAACTCCACTTCTTTTCCAATTAATTTCCGTAACTAATTTTTCCTCCACTAATTCCCATTTTCCTTCATCTCAACTTTTAATTTAATTTTTCCTTTTAATTTCACTTGCACACACAATATACCCTTTTATTTATTCATTTAATTTAATCTTCCATTTAAATTGGCTTTTATAATACAATAATACATATATTTTAATTAAATATTTCTATATTAAATCATAAATTTTAATTTATTTATATCAAATAAATCCTTAATAATATTTTATTTGTCAAAATCACAAAAAGTATTAAACTTTTATTTAATTTATCATAATACTTCAAAACACAAATTAAATAAATTGAATCAATACCAAACCACACCTAACTTCACAGTGAGACAAAAAGCATCACAAGATAGCACAGACAGAGGGGAACTACACCAACTACAATGAGGCCAAGAAAATGAAAGCAACTTCCTACACCAATCTAAGTGGGGGAGATAACACAAAATTTAAAATTAAATCTTTAATCGTTACAAATTCAGATGCACAAACATTGAACTTCATCAAATATGCAAGAAACATCAATGACCATAACACAATATGTACAGGGGAAAATCCTTTTGGGAGAAAAACCCCACACTCCAAAAGAACAACTCTTTGTATTATCAATAATCTGAAAGAGGTTACAATACAATTACAAAGCTAATCTCATTCAAGAGTCTTTAACTGCAACATGATTTCTGGAGTGATGTTGGTAGCATAATGGTATCTTTGAAATCTTTAAATATTAGGTGTCTGCTTTGGTAACATATTTATAGACATCCAAAGCAAACACCTAATATTGCCACATGACATCACCATATAGTTTGCATGCATGCATAACCCAACTCTTGACATGCATTCACCCTCACTACATGCAATGGATCCACTTGACATCCAAGCTGTGTGCATCCATACAAAAGGTCCCACATGACATGCAAAGTTCCTACCTACATGCAAGGATCCCACGTGTCATAACTAGTCATAGTCTCGACTCTTACAATGCCATAATTTTCCATGTGACATGATCTTTCCATAACTCCATCATTGAGACCTACAACATGACACATGCCATAAAATTAGCTTCCTGATGGGATCTACCAAGTGGGATGCCTACTTCCATATAGTTAGCTTGCATTCCATCCTAGTCACTTCCATGTAGGATGCCACCTCATTCGGTAGGTCCCACAAAATAGCTTGACATTAGTAGAAAAATATACTTAGGATAAAATGAATAATTAATCAATTAATAAATACTAGGTCTTACAAAGGTTGAGACACCTTAATCCCAACAAAAACTATAGTAGAGGAAGAGGAAGATCATTTTAGTAGTATTGTAATATGTGATGTGGACAAGTAGGTCTTAGAGGCTTTAAGTGCTCTTCTAAGCTCAAAATGATAGTAGCATAAGAAGAAATAAGACAAGCACAAAATTGGTACAAGTTGAAGAGGATCTAGAGGTGTCCCCAAATCAAATTGAGGAACCTGAATATGTAGAGAATCTCACATTGAGAAAGATCTTACTGACACTTGAGATTGGTTCATACTATGATGATACATGGTGTGATGTCATGCCCTTAGATGTATAAAATGTCTTATTGGGTAGACCATATTTTAAAATAATTATAATTAATTGTAAGCTAAAATGTTGCTAAGTAACTTGTAGCAAAACTCGGTCCCAAGTCATAGGTAAAAATCCCTATTGGATTTTCAAAATAACTTGCCAAAAGTGCATAGAAAATTATCTCGAATCACAACTACAACAAAAACTCAGTTGGCTTAAAAAATTAAAACGATTTTGTGTTAGGTTTTCAACACTTTATGGGTTTGTTTTTGCTCAAAATTTATAGGGTGTGCATTGAAACTTCATAGTGCTACTATTGATTTGCTAAGTGTTGATTGTAATGGAAAAAATCAATTGTTTGCATATTCAATTGATGGTAGATTGCAATGAAATTTATTAGTATTTTAGTAGGTCATAGTGAAATAGAGGGTTTTGGGTATCTTACTCATGGGTTATTGCTATCTATGAATGTTACACATTATACATCAAGAGCTATATAAATATCAAAGTATGCATTGGACACATTCAATATTGAGGATGTGTTTATTTATTTTCAATCATTGTTAGTTTAAGTTCCACATTTAGAATAAATTCCATACAAACTAAAGTATATATTTTTGAAAAATCCATTCCCTTTTACCATACTAACATATACACAATTATTCTTGGAATCAAACATAAACACTAATCTCTATTTAAAACCTAAGGTCATATGTCACAATTGTATTAACAATTAAGTGAGACAAGACAAACAAATTTCATTCTCTTTGCTCAATTTGGATATTCTTTAGATGATAATATGGTGCAGGTCAAGACTCAAGGGTCTTGAAAAGCCATTGAATCATGCAACAAATGAATATTATAGACAAAAACTCTAAATATCCCTTTATTAACTTCCAAATAAAAAATTATAGTAGGAGTATCAGATATTCAATACATTAAAGTTCAACACATATGTGTGTCTACTTACATGACTCGATATTAAGACATAATAAAAAATGTTTGACCTAGACAATTTCCTCAACATTCACCATGAAATCCTCTTCAATCTGCAAACACTCACTAACTTCTCTCTAATTCATTCTTGCAGAAGAAGTCTCCAAAATACTAGTATCAAAAGAGCTTAAGATCCTTATTTATAGCTTACAAACAAAGTAGAGATGGTTTGCTCATGATATGACATTTGGAAATTCCTCATTGACCTTTAGGATCCATGTATAGGTGGTTAAAATTGTCACTTTGTTGTTTTCTAGTGAATTTACATTTTGGTATTAGTTGTGAAAATTCAAGGGGTACAAGGATATATCTGCTTGACTAGAAAGTTCTGCAATTTCATAATTTTGAAACAAATCAAGCCTATTATGTATTTTTAAATGGTATGTGGATAATATCCACATTGCATATAAAGTTCTATAATATCAAAACATCCTAAAGCATATGAAAATTCCACAATTGCATAACTTTCACAATTTTGTTCGAATCTTCCTCAAATTTGAATCATAACATCCTAAACATTAGAGAAATCTTGTAATCGCATAACTTGCCCAAATGAACTCAAGTCTTCCTCAAATTTGAAATGTGACATCACATATGCTAGGAAAATCTCGCAATTGCATAACTTGCCATAATGAACTCAAATCTTCCTCAAATTTGAAATGAGTACCCAATTGGCTTTTTAACAAGATGAAGCAATCACTTGGCCATGAACCATCCACCATTCTTCAGAAGTTGTATCATCCATTCTCACAAGAAAAATAAAGAAAAAAAAACAAGCAAAGCATAGAAAAATATTTTTGGGTGATGTAGGATTTCTCATGGACTTGGATGCTCCTACATCAGACATGTTGGGTATGTGAAATGTTCTATGAGTTGAAAAAACATGGTCATTTTGATAAGCTTGGAATCAAAATTTTATACTTGACTAGGGTAAGTGCACAAAGTTGAGTCCACGAAACGTGGAAGTTTTTTGCCTTAGACAAAAAATTGAAATCGGCATCGAACAAACGGGATCCCGATTTTTAAAAATCGGGATCCCGTTACGGTTCGGGATCCTGAGCCTGAGATCAAACGAGATCCCACTTTTTAAAAATAGGGATCCCATTACCCGTCGGACTCTGAACCAATGGACACGAAACGGGATCTCGATTTATAAGAAACGAGATCCCAATTTAAAAAATACGGGATCCCGATTTATAAATAACGGGATCCTGAGTTGTATAAATCCGGATCCCATTTTATACTGCTATTTTTTTTTTTAAAGAACAGTTTTCACTGCTCTGCGAATGGGACCCCGAGTGATTGTTGGCGACAGCGACCCCACGACCAGCTATAGGTACCCCACCTAAACACCATTTCTTTGCATTTTTTTATTTTGAATTGAAATTTTAAAAGAAATACATTAATTTAGCATGTATTTTTTTTAATTTATGTCACGTTTTAATCATTTTTTTAATTGTTATAGTAGAATTCAATAATTGTAAAAATAGACGAAAACTTGCAATGAAACTTAAATGTTTTTTAATAAAAATGAAAAAAAAAACCTTGAATTGTGTTTTAGAAACAAAATTTAACTTTTAAATCTTAAATTGTTCAATTAAACCCAAAAAAAATTGATTTTGAAAACCCTAATTGAAATAAAACAAAAAAAATTGCATTTCAAAACCCTAGAATCGAAATGAAATAAAACATCGCATTTACAAATCCAAATCGAGCTTTTTGAAACCCTGAATTCAAATCAAACGAAAAAAATTGAATTTGAAAACCCTAGTTTGAATTGAAGCGAAAAATTTCATTAAAAACCCTAATTGTTTAAAACTGAAACCCTAAATTGAATTGGAACAAAAAATTTTGTTAAAACCCTAAATTGGAATCGAACAAAAAATCATTCACATTGCTTAAATGTTTTAAATTTTATTTGCTTTGTATGGAAAAAATGATATATATTAAACTTTAGTTTCAATTTTAAATTATAATTAAATTAGAAATCAATATGTTAAAGAATGGTTAAAATTCATAAAGTTTATCTTGATGTTTGTTTGCAAATTTAGTTAAC
This sequence comes from Sequoia sempervirens, assembly GCA_007258455.2. Taxonomy (NCBI): domain Eukaryota; kingdom Viridiplantae; phylum Streptophyta; class Pinopsida; order Cupressales; family Cupressaceae; genus Sequoia; species Sequoia sempervirens. Next base: position 1,037,671,600 of record VDFB02271358.1, on the reverse strand, counting down.
AAATTCGTAAATCTAAACGCGTACAATCGATTCCAATTGACACTAACTTGCAACTCTAAATTATGCCAAGGGCCACCCAAACTTCACCCTAAGTTTGCTAAACCCTAGACCCTAAACTGTAAAATCTAAACCCATAACACTAAAGCATTTGAAATTTATGAACCCTAGACCCTAATCTTTCATTGGACATACCTAAAATTTTGTAGGTTCAATGTCAAGAATGGGTCTATTTGGTAGATTTATGAAAACTATTTTGAATATCTAGAATGCCATAAAAGTATAATTATAGCAATTCCAATTGGAAACACTTGGGTACATATATATCGTATGAAATTTAAATCTAGGAAGGTGTCTATCATATAGGCGAGTTGATAATACATGGAAAGAGGTTTGTATGTGAATATATGTATTAAGAAAAACATAGCACATGACCTCTATAGGATTTTTAAGATGTGATCCTAGATAATAATCCACCCATCCTCAATCATAATGGATTATTTAGCAATTAAGAGAGATTCAATTTAACCATAAAATTACCTATATTTTGATACTATATAGATTTATGTGGAAGGATAGAAATGCATCAATATGCTTTGTGCCATATTTTATGAATATTAATATTTAAGAAAAATCTAGATAAGATTGACCTAAGTAGATGATTTATGTAAGGGATTTTTAGTGAACAAGTGACACACCATGGAGATTGGGATGGTATTTAAATTCTTATTTATAAATATAGTGTACCCCCTTTAAATTTGTATTTGGTTTTTATAATGAGTTGAAATTATCAATGTGTTACATAAAAGAAATTTGTGCTTAGATATATTTAAATTAGATAATAAAGATATAGTTATATAAAATAGGGAATCCAACATGAGGAATAAACCTTTAATGTGCCATTGTGTGCATCTAATTTATGCCAATGATTTAGTAAGAGTGATCGTCTAAGAGGATGAAATAAGCCTTGAAAAATTGTAAGATCTAACACTATTTTAATGTAGTTTTATATGTGTGTACATGTCCACTATGTTTTTTGAGTTTATGTTAATGTAAGATAAGGAGGATTGGTGGATATATTTGAAATCTAAAGAAAAAACAAAAATGATGTGAATATATAGATATATATTTTTAAAATGATTCTTTAACTTATCTATATTAAACATTGTATATTATCTCTATATTACTATCATGGCTTGATTTTCATTATGTCTACTAAATGTTGCTATATTTATTCATTGTTGTAATTAAATTATAGGGCTCAATGTGTAATCTATTTTACATCAAATTTTATAGTAGACTTATAATCCTAGAATGTTTGTAAATTTAATAGCTAACAAATAACTTGATAGGTGCAACTAAAAACCAAAAAGTGTGGTTTGATTTATCTCCATTAGGCTGGAAAGCTAAAAAATCTACTAGGTTTATCCCTATTAGGTTGAAAACCCAAAAGTGTAGCTTAATAAGTACAAGTGGTGAAAACTCACAAAAGCACTAGAAACTAATCTTTGCAAAACTACCCTTGACATATCAAAAAAAGCCAAAGGTCACCATATGTCATACCTGTATAGGTTGTATAGTTATATTAGATACCTTATAGTATCTCCTATTGGTTAAATATGTTTGAAGATGACATTAGCGACACATCCCTACATTTATATGAGATATATTATTAACATGTCGTGTTACACATATGCTAAGATACTCAAATATGGATAAGGAGAACTAGGGAATATATATTAGAAGAGAAAGATATACTAAGCTATCCAATATTATATTTTTGTACTTAGTGTAGAAGAGAAATTCTAGACCAAGAATGCAAGTGCAAACTCAATACTCTACTTCTAATGAAAGGTAAATAAAATAATGAAAGATTAGAGAAGCATAATATGTTCCATAACATTCTTTTATGGCTCTAAATGTATGTGTTGATGTTGCTCTTTGGTTCTCTAATGTGATAACATATACATACAAATTTTATCATATGGAAACATTTGGGGATGTCATTATTTTATAGAGTTGAGGGGAAAGGAATGGAGGACTAGGTTTTTTTGGAATCGAGGACTAGAATTTCATGAGTGAATTTTTGAATTTGAATTTGAGAGGGAAGAGAGAATTAAATGTAGGTGGTTGGGTTGATGGAGGGCTTGTGTTGACTTGATTAGGTAGATGGGAATAATTGAATGCTAATTTTAATTTGGATTGAAGGTAGTTGGAAATGAATGGCTATGATTAGTCTAATTGATTTGATGGCTAGGATAGATTATTAATTTCATTTTAGATTTGATGAAGTGGAAGTAAGTTACATTAGTTTGAGTTTGGATTGGTGATTTGGAATTATTTTAATTTTAAGCTATGGATGTGACATGATTATCCCCTTAATGGTTGATTAAAAGTTAGGATTTGGGGATTTTAGCTAATTAAATAATAAACTCTAAAGTCTAAACCGTAAACCCTAAAGCCATCATTTTTTCTTAGGCTCTTAATGAAATTTGGTTGTCTTAGGCAACTCCACCAAATTTCATTACCTTATACCATGTAATTGTTTCCTAGGATCTTGCAGCATGTAGATCCCCTTAAGCTATCCTATTACCTTAAACCCTAAACTCTAAAGTCTAAACCCTAAACCCTAAAGCCATCATTTTTTCTTAAAGGCTGTTAATAAAATTTTTCTTCACCAGGCCACATTCATTTGGCTAAATACCATTTTCTCCTAGGACCTCACTAGGCGTAAAATCCCCTTAAGCCATCCTATCTCCTAAATGGTAATTCAATTTTCTTAAGGGGTTCCAATATGACATTTCTTAAGGGGATCGAAGTTCTTAAAATTTGGTGATCAGTTCCCAAGGCCCAACCAAATTTAACAATAATAAGATCACCGCAGATTATACAATATCAATAGTTAATTGTATTTTCATTCCAAATAACATGTGCCTTGAACATATAAATGAAACACATATAATTTTATCATTTGTATTCAATTATTTAAGGCCATTTATATTGAATGGTTTAACTTGGTATTTCCTAAACATGTATCTTACATCTTGAAATTACAAATCTAATGCAGGTTCACTCATATCTTAAAGATCACATGGATCCATTCAATAATATTAGCAATCCACCTCCACGCCATCCATCTCCAACACCTTCACCTCCACCTCTGCACACTCCACCTCGTAACCCCCCACCTCCACCACCTGAAATCAATGAACAGGCTCGTTTGCAAGCACAAATCAATGCTTCTGCTAGAACCATCCAAGATCAAATCAACATTATTCAAAATGAAGAATGTGTCACACCTCCTATGAGGATGTTTGCATCTAGGATGCAAACCCTTGTTGATGCTGTCAGGGCTATGGATGGGATCATAGATGAGCATCGACAATGGCTAGAGGAGAGGAGAACTCCTAATTTTGAAAAGGAAAACACAAAGAAATGAATATCTATGCAGTAGAGAGCCATAATAGTTTATAAATTAAAACAATGATCTTAAATAGTTATGAATTTATAAATTTGGTGAGCGATGGATATTTTGTGTGATGAATTTATAAATTTGGTTCCAAATGGATATTTTTAGTGACATGAATTTATGATTTTGGTTCTATATGGATATTTTTAGTGACATGGATTTGTGAAGTTGGTGGAATTTATGAACTTATAATGAATAGTATATATTTTATGACTATCTACTAGATCATGATTTCTCCTGCTAAAAAATTGTGTGTGTGTTAAAGACATAAAATGAGATTTTGTGAATGTTTCAAGTTTATTGTTTAGTATGTATGTGCATGTATTAAAAATTTGCATAATAGTTCTTAAATTTTGAAATTTGTATATGTATGTAAGTATAGTTTAGTTTAATGATTTGTACGCATGCAAATTATGCATCACATTTTTTATTTTAAATGTACATGTACATACATTTAATTTTTAATTTTGTATGGACATGCTCTTGAGTTGAACAATCAATGTATATATATGTGCATTTCAATTAAATATATGAGCTTAATATATATGTTGCTCATCCTATTTCAATTAAATATATGATCTTAATTTTTGTATGCACATGGACTATTTTGTATGATTTAAAATGTAGGTGCACATTAAATATCAAGCATATATCATGGATGATTTTAACATTGATGATATCATCAATCCACCACCTGAGCCATAGCCAGATCCGCCTCCCTTCCCCCCTCCACCTCCACCTCCACCTCCACCTCCCCTCCCCTCCCCTCCCCCTCATATGTCACCTCTAGCACCTAATACATTGGGAGGCTCACTTGAGAGCATGAATAAATGATCAAGTCGCATCCTTACAAAATCAAATCAATGCTATGCAGAGTCAAGCATTGATTGCTCCACATGTGAGACGTTTTGCATCTATAATGCAAAATGTTGTTGATTCCATCAGGATGATCGATTATGATCTTGATAGGCATCGACGAGAGAGAGAACAAATGAGACAATTTTATTTCGATGGTCTCTCTTACAAAAAAATATTAGACCTTAAAATAACGAAAGCCCATCTAGCCCCCTACTTTCTTGACCCCGTTACTTGACAACCCATTCCACCCAACAAATCTAGAATATCCATGGTGCATACATCTGTAGATGAGTGCACATTTTTGGGATATCCATGAGGTGGTGCATACATCCGCAGATGATTGCACATTTTTGGGATCGATGGTATATGGTTTTTGATAGTCCCCCACATGCTAATTGGGAGTGCCCATTGTATTTTTTGAGAAAACTGTATGTAGTGTTTGTTTTGGGGCAAAAGCCCAATTATTTTGATTTTAGATCATTTCAGGGTGTTGGTGGCGGCATGCCACAATAGAGAATAGGGGCAAGGTTTGATCCCTGATGCCCCGTGCATGCACAACTCCTTGTTGTTGCTCCTGGTCCTCCCATCCTGCACCTATACATCATCAAGCTCTGGTCTCAACATTAGGTTCCCTTAGTACACTCGTAGGAGACCTTGATCAGCATGCTTCTGCGATAGCGAGTGGGGAGCATAGAGACGATGATGATGATGGAGGAGTTTTTTATGGAGCTGGTCCAAGTACTACTCCAGGAGTGTCGAGACCTATCCCCCATATATGTACTAGTTGTCATCAAGTGTGCTATGGACCTAATTAGGCTACACCTAGTTCAAGTGGACGGGGAGATTCTGGTGGTTCATCTGGTCGCATCAGTTCATTTGTAGAGTTCCTCATAGCAGAACATCACCCTGAGGACACTACGACACAGGTATAAATATGCATCTAGATGTACGAACTCATTTTA
>VDFB02271358.1:1037538271-1037666214 GCA_007258455.2 Sequoia sempervirens | reverse complement strand
CCATCTTTTAAAGAATAGTGAACATTCCTAAATCTTTGACATCTACTAATTGTTGTCCAAAATCATGATCAACACTTTCATGCAAACAATTTCTTAAAAATGAAAGATTTCCGCAGTTAATGCATTGTCCAGAAATACAAGAACTTAAATAAAATAATCTATCATTAGATTTTTCACAAAACAAACCTGAAATAAACTCTCTTATTGATTTAGGTGGCATATCAATACCACAATCCTGTATAATCATGTTAGAATGCAAGGTACAACGTATATATCGAAAACATCATAAAATACTTGAAGGAAATTGAACATGTATTTTACAACAACAAGATATTAGATTTGCTTATTAATTTTTTTACATACCAGGGTTTACATTTTCAAAGACCTTTGACTTATTTTAATATTACCAGGTAACACTGAATCGCTACAAAATTTTCTATAAAATTCAGTTTGTGTTGTATCTAATAGGTGTTTTGGGTGAGGATCGCGGACTTTGGACCCCACCCTTAATTTAAAACATCTCTGGCATTAGATGAAACCTAGTATTAGCATGCCAATATTTTTTTGATCAAAGATTTAATTTCAACACTCAATTTTATATCAGACCTCGGTAGTCGTCCACTGAAACTCCAACATTGATTGATAGGATCATTTTCTATACTTTCTCTTCTTTTTGCTGCTCTTAGTAATGTTTTAGGATGCATTTTTAAAACTTCACTAATATTGCTTACCATTCTTTTTATTCAAATTTGTTTTATTGACTATAGCAGTAGTTATAGCTCTTCTTGCTGCATTTTTATCTTTAGATCGACTATTTTTGCCAATAGATTGAATGGCACTAGCAACAATAGACAACATGTTTTAATGATTGATCTTTTCTTTTTGGTTTAACATAAAAGCCTAACCTTTTCATTACTTTCCTCATTTTTTGCATTCTCATCAATTGCATCGTTAGTTGACATTGAAATGCAATTTTTTTACGATAAAAGAATTCGGTGTATATTCTATTCACATGTGTTCTTATTTGCCTCCAAGAAATTTGACTAGGAAGATTATCGAAAACACCACTTCCAATTTTAAAAGAATTATTTTCATTAAATTCAACATCACATTCTAGATTTTCATCTTCATTTTCATCTTCATCTTCATTTTCATTTACATTTTTATCTTCATTTTCATCAACAAAGCGGTTTTCATTTTCATTTTCATCTTCATTTTCATTAACAAAGCGGTTCTCATTTTCATTTTCATCAACAAAACGGTTTTCATTTTCATTTTCATTTTCATCAAAAATATAGGTTTTGTTTTCATTTTCAAGAAAATGATCATTTTGATTTTCATTTGCAACAAAAGATTTTTCTTTTTTGTTTTCAACAAATTCTATAAAAGTTTCATCTCTTTGAATATAGTCAATGTCAACATCATTATATCCAACATCTTGTAAATCTTCTACAAACAAATTTACCATGTCACTAACATGTGGATTTGAAGACGTACCTGGATTTGTGTATATTGAAACATTCTCCATAGCATTCAAAGAGGGATTTGAAGACATAGTAGGACTTGTTTGTATAATCATATTCTTCTCCAAATTGACTCCTTGCAAATTAGCTTCATCTACAACTATGGTATCTTCAATGTTTTCATCTTCAATAGTTGTTGAATTGGTTGCTCCACCATTGTTCATTGATTTTATTCTCATTCTTCTTTCTCTTTGTCTTTGTCTCTCTTTTTCTTTATTTGCTTCAACTTCTTGAGGAGTCAATGTCTTTCTTCTCTTATTACGAAATTTATCTCCCATAATTCTAAAATTCTCAAGCACAAATGAATGTTAATAGTGAAATACTTCAAAATATTGAATCCAAATTGGAAGTTGAATACCTATTACGGCAAAATTATTCCTCTTGTGTTCCTCAAAACAAATAGAAAACTACCACAATTCCACTTTAAAAATTGTTTTCTTTATGCTTCCTTTGAAAAATTCAATCCATATTGCAAATTTCACTTCAAAAATGGTGTAGATGATGCCCCCTTTGATAAAATCAACAAAAAATCAAATTGACCACCTATAAATACAATAACTTATGAAGAATAATTGATTTTTAGTGCTCTCGGCCGTACATGTGAAGTTGCAAAGTTGCAGACTTGACAGTAATTGTGCACAGTGTTTTTAAATAATATAAACAGGATCCCGTCTATAAAACGAGATCCCGCTTATAATTAAACGGGATCCCGATTACTAAATAGGATCCTGTTTAGTAATAAACAGGATCCCGCTCTATAATCGGGATCCCGTTCACTAAAATCGACTGTGGGAGCCATTGTAAAGGCAATGGGATCCCGTCTTATAAATGGGATCCCGTTACCTTTACAATGGTCAAAATGGAAACGGGATCCCAATTATAGCACGGGATCCCATTTATTAGTAAACGGGATCCCAATTGTAGCATGGGATCCCGTTTATTAGTAAACGAGATCCCGTTTGATAATCGAGATCCTATTTTTTTAAATTTGAATTTTCTTTTGCATCATGGGTGGGTTTTTGCCAAGGTTTTCGGTTCGGGAAAAGATTTGGAAGTCCGAACCTAAGCCTTCAACCTAGTTTGACCTGCAAATTGAAGGCCCTAACAATGTCAAAGAAAAATATCGACTTTGGACATATGGCTGACGACCTTTTTTCAAAAATTTTCTGACAAAATTAAAACCCATTTTAGATCAAACAATGCAGATTCTAAATATGTAATTTGTTTTGCAATTGAATTATTTTTTCTATTTTTCAATTAATTTCTAATAAAATTGGTCCATAAACTTTAAATATTAGAGTTTTTTACTATTTTAATAACTTTTGATCAACATAATATTTTGACAAACGGATTGCACGAGAGCAAACTTTAGACAATTCTTTTCAATTTGAAAAAAAAATCAAAAAATGATAAGTTTAGGTCATCTTATGCATGTCGTACATGACAATTTTTCAAAACACAACTGCTAATAAAAAATTAACAAAAAAAAAATATTCAATAAAAAATTACAAAAAATATCAAGAGTAAGGTTGGTGAGTCATAAACTTTTCCCAAAAGGATTTAGAAAATACGATAATTTAAATCAAAAATATGGATGTCGTGACACGTGGCTGGTATGGTACAAAAAATGACTTTTAAACAGGGTTTTTGAAATGCCTATTGAAACTCAATTTGTACAATCTGGGTATTGAAATAAATTACATATTTGGAAACTAGACTCCGAGCACTACATTTTATGATGAGTGACTTTTTGAAATATTTCATCTCTAAGTGTTTCAAATTTTAAGGTCAAATGTGTCAAATACTGAAAATCAGGGAAAACGCTTCCACTTTTTGGCCAAAAAGTGGACTCAACCTCTTGCACACACCCACTAGTTTTGTAGCACTCAATCAAGAAGTTTCATTTGCAATTTTGTTTTCCCAATCAACTAGGTATTCAATGTAGTCCTTTCCTTTGGTCTTCTTAGCCACTCAAAAGTCAACCACTTTGTCTATTTGTTCCATCTTCTCATAACACTGATTCATCCACCCTTGTGCATCATGCAAACTTGGGTCTATACCTCCTTGTAAACTTTTCTCTCCTTCATGAAACTTATACATATCAACAATATTGAAAATGAGAGATATATCTATCCTATTTGGAAGGTCAATCTCATAATCAGTGGATGAAAATTTCCTCAACACTTTGCAGTGGCCTATTTTCTTCCATTTTAACTTGTGTGTTTCCAGTGGGGAGTTCTCCTTCCTCAAATGTGCCAAAACTAAGTCACCTACTTGGAACTCTTGTTCCCTTTCTATGTATATCAACATGCTAATTATACTTCATGGCTCTCTTCTCCAAATTTTCCTTTACCTCCTTGTGCGACTCATGGATTTATTCAACAAAATCTTATGTTGTTGCACTCTTCTTGTTCAAATATGGACTATCGCTCAACTCATCAACACCTCTTGGGTTGTATCCATAAACTATCTGAAATGGGGCTCCTTCTTGCAATTTTGTTCACTAAATTGTTTAGTAAGAAAATTCTTCTTGTGCTAAATAAGATCCCATTGATGTGTTTTGTCTCCCACAAAACATCTTAATAAGTTTCCAAAACTTTTGTTCACAACTATGTTTCCATTAGTTTGGGGATGATACATTGAGATGAATCCTAACTTCGTGCCCATCTTCTTCCATAGTGTATGTAAGAAATCACCAACAAACTTAGTGTCCCTATCTGAGAGAATTCTTTTGGGAAATCCATACAATCTAACTACTGTTGAAAATTTAGGTGTTTTCTTAGCTTAATACTCTATAAAACTTTAATATTGTTGATCTAAGTAAGCTCTTTCTTTGTTACATATATTCTTTGTGGGTGATTATCTTGATTAATTCATTTTATTGTTGTAGAATGAAGAGAGAAGTTGATAGAAGAACTAGACAAGATATTAGAAAGCTTACACAAGATGTACCATGGAGAAACCCTTTCGGGAAAAAACTCCACCAAGAATTATTCTATTATTCAATCTCTGAATTACAATAGCTCCAATTCTTGCTTGAGAATGCTTCTTCTATCTTTACCAATCTTCTTCACACTTGCAATAAAAAATCTCTTCAACTTGAATGAAATATAGAGATAATATGCAACCTTGTAATCTCCAAATGGTGATAATTACAATGCACAAGCTCAAGCCCTTGAAAAGCTATACCATATTCCTTCAAGTTGAGTTATTCAGTGAAGACTAAAGCTTACAACATGTGCTTCATGCATTTGGGTGTCCCAAACTGAAGCTACAAATTCTCCTTCACTTCGGTGATAATTCCAAATCTCTTCCTCAAAGTTGGCGCCCTTAAGTAATCCTACTTAACTGAGCCTTCAAAAATATCTTATCATGCATGAGAGGTAAATCCAATAAAGCATCTTGGGCACCCAAGTTGGCTCCAAGTGATTTATCTTTAATTGAAACATTTACTCAACACCATTCATGCAAGAATGGTCATCCCTTGTTAACTAGAGGTAGTCCCTATTATTTGTCATACAAATCAAGTTATTAGCCATGCATTCCAAGTTAACTAAAGCTAACTATATGCAACTCAAAATAACCAACATGCATGCAACATGCACTTGCATGCAACTAAAGATAACTAAACCATAACTGAACTGAACTGAACTAGACTGAATTGAACTAAGCTAAACTGAACTGAATTAAACTAAACTGATTCTGAACTGAACTAAACTGAACTAATTTGAACTAAACTAAACTAAACTTGAAACACGCAAACATCAAATCCTAACTCCTAGGATCTTTACATGCATTCAGAAGTGTTATCTCTTACTTCAAATAGTTAACTGAACTCAAGGTGAGTGTCACCTTACCATGTGTGCACCCACATGTTCCTATTATTTAGGAATAACTAAAAATGTCAATTTCATGATTTATTTCATCAAATATTAATCTCATCCTAATCTTCGTGTTGTTGAACACATTCCAAGAACGTAAGAGATACATAAAATAATTAATGTTTAGGATTTGCAATTAAATGGCATCCTATTTCCACCAACTACCTCCTTGAAAAACAATCTAGCTATGTGGGATAAATTGATGAGCACATGGTGATACTGAGAGGGGGGTTGAATCAGTATCTAACAATCTTTTACTTTCAAAACTTAACCAATCACAATAAAACATTCAAGCAAGATCTAGCAATTTAGAGCACAGAGGAAACACATGATTTTATGTGAAAACCCTTACATGAGAAAACCATGAAAAAATATTTCTTATATATATCTTATTGATCTTCTCTTTCTTGTAGTCTCTAACCTACCTCACATACAAATAGTCAACATCAACTCACTGGAGACACTAATCTCCACTGGAAAAAAATTTAGGCATCAACCTATAGGAGGCTACAACCCCCACACAAATTGAGCTCGAACCCAAAAAGAGGCTCTGACCTCTATTTTATAGGATCCAACCTATTAACCCTTAAATGGTTGATATTGTATGCTTCTTCCCAGTATATTCTTCTCACAAATCTAATCACAATCCATACAATAACCTTCTCTCACAAATCTGATTATAGTCATATGCAATCTTCCTTCCAAATATGATCACAAATTTGATTATAGTCACACACAATCTTCCTTCTGGAGTTCTGATCACAAATCTAATCCAAATTTGTTAATGCCTTCCTTCAATTTGATTACTAATATGTCAATGTTTTCATCAGAAATCTACTCTTAATTTTCACATATATTTTTTCATACATATCAACATTCATCTACATACATGGGTTGTATATATTCTTTAATACAATTATGAAACATTCTTCATACTTCTTTTCCCTTTTAAATCTGCTCTTTATTATGCATATGTTCTCAAAATAAATCATATTTACTCTTCATTTTTTTGCTCTTTTCTTTATACTCATAAATATATCATTAATTTGTTGCTTCTAAATCTACATATCTTCCACTCTTTATATCAACTCAAGGGATGCATCTCTATGTGAAGGGATGTATTGTTTGGAAAAAGAGGTGACTTTATGAATGACAAAGAAATAAATTTTTTGATTTGTATACACATTTTTAAATGTTGGCACTCACCATGAGGGGTTGGTCCCTTTTAAGAAAATATAAATTTATTATTTTTTAATTACCAAATGGGGCACTTCTACATAGGGGTTAGCCTCATCCAAACAAATAAATTAATTGTATTTTTAAACCATCAAATAGAGGCGCCAAGAGCTAAGGGTCAACCATTCAAAATAAATAATTTTATTTAATTTTATCTTCAACTTGGGTGGCGATTTCAAGAAGGGACAACCCATAAATCAATTTTAACATAACTTGAATTTTACCATAACACTTTCAATGCACCAATATGGGCACCAAAATTTATCAAATTTGGACGATTTCCATTCCTTTCACAATACCCTTTTACATCAATGACAATACATTCCAACAAAAATGACATGGTATAAAATGAACCAATATATATCTAATATGGAAAAAATTGATTCATTGCCTCTCTATGTCTGAGGCAATCCCAAAAAAAAATCCATGCTTATGTTTTCTTGTGACCTCTTTGGTATAGACAATGGCTGATATAGTCTTGTGTTTTATCTTTCTCCCTTAACATGTTGGAAAATTCTACAACCTTGTATTAGCCTCTTCACATTTGCACTCATGCTAGATTAAAATAACCTTAACTTAGTTGTGCCAATGTCTTGTCCAATCCAAAATGTCCACTCAAGCCTCTACCATTTTTTTCTCTTATGAGTTTATCTCTCATTAAACCCTTAGGGACGTACAAATTTTCCCCCCTAAATATTAAACTATCCTAAATAAAATACCCCAACCATAAAGTCCTATCTTTTTCTACTAGACTTCTACTAGCTATCCATACTTCCTTGAAATCATGAAATTTTGGATATAACTTCTTCATTGAATCAAATCCAACAAAATTGACTCTTAAGTCTTACCTCATTCATCAGTAAACATCTTTTTCTAAGTACATTTACTACCCTATTTGACTTACCACTCTTGTGTTTCAAAACAATAGAGTAACTTTACAAGAACTTCACCCATTTCATATGCCTAATGTTTAACTTACCTTGAATATTTTTGTATTGCAAGGCATGGTGGTCTATGTATAGCACAAATTATTTAGGCATAAAGTAATGCCTCCAAGGCAGATGCAAAAGATGGGGGGCCACTCCACTTTCAAAAAAAGAAGCTATAACGAGAGTGCATTATAACGTGCTCATGTTATTGCTATAATGAGAAATAATGTGAGCACCTTATAATGTGCTCATGTTATTTCTTATATAGGAAAAAAAAAGTTCACATCAATTGCTATTTTCTACTATTGCAAGTCGTTTTTCCTGCAAACCCTCAAAGATGAGCTTGCATTCTAGGAAGAGAAAAAACCACTCTGTTTTTTCACCACATCTTCATCAAAATGCTGCCACGACATCAAGGAGGTCAAAGGAGTAAGTTATTGTTGTTTTTTGTGTGAATTTGGTATTAAATAGGTAGTTTGAATACATTTTTTGATGTAAATTTATTTAATTTTCAAAAATTGTTAATGAACCCATAAATCCTCCTAAAAATCTTAATTCACCTTATGCTAAAATCCTTACTGAAGAACAACCTCAAAAAATACCTCCAACAATTCATCATCATGCTCCAAGAACACAAGAAAATTTAATGGAGAAAATTGAAAAATAAAATAAAAAATTGAGGAGTTAATTGCAAGGTTGAGAGATCCTTCAAACACAACCTCGCATAGAACCATGTTTGCTCAATCACTTCAATCCATAATATCTCATGTAGATTCAGTTAGCAAGCAAAGAAATAGTTGGTCCGAGAAGAGATGGGAGCTTAAAGAAATAGTTGGTCCGAGAAGAGATGGGAGCTTAGGCAATTTTATGTAGATAAATTATCATATAAACAAGTTAAAGATGAAAAATTTACAAAATCTAACTTGTGTGCACTAGTGCAACCACCAAGGGATAAAGAACTATTTTTGGAAAGGTGGTGGATGGTTTTTGACTATCCTCCATGCAACAAAAATGAGGTATCACAATATTTTTGAGGAAACTCTATTGTGAGTTTGTCCTCAATAAAATCCCAAACTATTTTGACATGCGTGACTTTGAGGGTAGAAGTGGGGTTTGTTGGTGTTTCCAACTGATTTTCTAGTTTCTCCTAAAGGGTAGCTACTCCTTATACTTAGAGACCCTAGGTTAGTGGCCAATGAATAGGATATTGATTGGCAACTTCTCCTCTGCACTTTAGACTTTGTAGAACCAAGGTGGGTATCCCTATAACATTCACTTATGACACTATCATGCAAATTGTGCCTTTGATAACAAGTCATCATACTACAATTATGGAAAGCCTTTAATGGGATAAATAATTTATACAAACTTTTATATCTTCAATAACCTCTAGTAGTATGGAAATAAACATAAAAGTAAAATGTGGGAAATTAAAATGTTTTATTTTTTTGATTTGCAATTGGATCCACCTTAGAATTAAGCTTATGGGCATGTACTAACCAGTTCCTTATCCACATGGAGTCCAAAAATGAAGTAATACTCCTACAATAGACCAACCTTGGCTTCTAATAAACTTACTACCTTGCAGCAAGAAACCAACAAAAGATCAATGCTATCAAACTTCTTTGAAATCCTTATTGCATCATCACCACCTTAACATGTGAATTGAAAGAGATTACTCTACTCCCTGAACATAAACTAACAAATAAGAAATTCATGATCAACAAATGTGATATGAGAATCATAAACAATCCTTGATTATATTGATTCAAAGGAAATGCATACAAAAGTGGAGAGAATGATAGAAGTGGTATAAATATTAAGTGTAAAATTCAATGAACATTCGGGTCATCTATTGTTAATACAGAGAAAACATTACAACATATCCTTTCTAAGTGTAGGATAAGAAAACACTATACAGACTAAGGAAAAATACTTACAAAATTCTAAGAGAATGGAACCCAAACAAAAAATATAAAAATTGCCTTTATAGTGTAGGCATAACTCAAATTTGAATTCAAAATCCTAACCCTAACTCCAACAAGGGTTATAGGAAGAAGAACTCTGATCAAATTACAAACAATAAAATTTCCCCCCAAAACAGAGCAACAACCAGTCATAAAAACTCCTGACACCTTGAGCACACTCCGACATGATGGTGCTCATGAATGCAGGTATGGTAACCCGAGAAATATGAGACCAGAACAAGGAGAAACATTCCCTAAAAAATAATTTTACCTTTGCAAAACTTTAAGGAATAAATGGCATCCCTTGGTAATTAATTCAGCTTGGAAGAAGTGTGGAAATTCAACACAGAGTCATTCAAATTTGACCTGGTAGCTAAAAAGTAGCTATGACATTACTATTCCGTCATTACCCATGAACTGAGGCAGCTAGCCATTTTGATTTGAATTTTTGCCATCAAATGGAAGATGGAGGGACAAGATCACACATCGGGCTAAGTTTAAAACACCATCATTGATCTCCATCTTTAAATCTGGGTTGTCGATCATGCATCACGCATCTAGCTTGAGCTCCTCAACATGAAACAACAATGACCATCATTTGAGGAACTGCAATGAATTAGAATGAGTCACACCTAGGTATTTTTGATTGAATGAAAACAAACACCTGCCACATGTGACCTTCCCTCTCCCCTACCAAGCAAAACAAGAGGGCCCACCAAGTCATTGTGGGCCAACTAGTTGCCACCACTTGTCTACAACATCGACATACCCCACCACCATCACACATCACATAAAAGGATGTGATAGTCAAAAGGACTTCAACAATGAGTGATGTGAAGGAAAGGGCTCATCGCTCATCGTTGAAACGAAGCCGATGAGTGATACAGTTTTAGTGATGGGCAATGAAAAACTCTTAAGTGGCAGAAACTTAGCACATGCCTTAAAGTTGTTCTAAAAAGGGGGCCACCTAGGTAATAGAATGATTTTTTTTATAAGGAAAAGGCCAAGGTATGATCCAATTAGAAAAATGAAAGGTTTGGAAACCATGTCAGGGACTAAAAAGGTTTAAAAACTGATCAAAAGACTAAAAAAATTTGGACTATAAACTTAGTCAAATCTTATGAAGGCACACGGGTACAAGTGGTGAAACAGGGCAAGGGGCTAGTAAAAGAATGACCACCCAAGACATAAGTTATAACTTAGACGACCGAGAACCAAGAAAAATAGGTCAATGCAAAAATAGAACAAAGGTACAAGGAATGGAACACTTAGGGTTTTAGGAGGGTTTAAGCCATGTACACAATTTAGAACCCTAATCAGATACACATAGGTAACTCTCAAAGGCTCAGGGGTCACAAAATTTTTAAAATGGCCATGGATTTTGTGAGTACCATCAGTGGCTCTAGTTGGGGACATTTTCTTGACAAAGTAGAGTGAGAATTCAAACATTTCTGGGAGAGTAGACCACCCAAAAACCCAAACACAACAATGAAAAAAATAGGAGACTATAATGCAATGTGCATGGATATGCCCTACTTATGAAAAGTAGGATTTGAGGAATTGTCCATGCATTAGAAATTCCAACATTTTACCACTCACATTTTGCAAACAATAGGAACTCTTACCATGATTTCCCTAGATGACATAAGGGCGAATCCAAAGGCCCTCAAACTTACCATGTTTTCCCTTATCCTGATTTCCTGCATTCCACATCAAAAAAAAATCTCCTATAAAAAACTTTCTATTTGTAGTTTTCTTGTCAAATAGATATTTTTCCTTTAATTACTTCTTCAAATTAACATCTTGTGCCAGTCTTCTTGATTCATCCAATTCTTTTAATTGATTAATCTTGGTAGTCATCCTATCATCAATATCTTCTCCATATTCTTGGATGAATTTATATACTGGAAATAAGTTGTTCATTGGTATTCTTGCATCTAGTCCATACACAAGCTCATAAGGAGACTTCTTTGTGGCCTTCTTTATGGTAGTTCTATTAGCCCATAATGCTAGTTTCAACTTTGAATCACATGCCTTTTTGTTTTTCTCCATGACCCTCATGATCTTCATGAGACTTTTGTTGTTGGAATCAACTTTTTAATTTCCCTATGGATGATAAGGGGAAGAATAATACATGGAAATCCCATAAATACCATAGAAATCAATAAATTATTTAGATCTAAAACACATAGCATTATCCATGATTATCTTTGTAGGAGAACCAAATCTAATAAGTATATTATCCATATGAAATTAATGACATCTTTACTAGTCCCCTTGTAGGAATTGCCTCCACCCACTTGATGAAGTAGTCTATGGCAACAAGTATCCAACTACAACCACCACTATATTTCTCATTGAACTCACCAATAAAATCTATGGCCCACTACTAAAAGGAGCCTCAATATTATGCGTTCTAAGGGGTAGAGCACCAAATTTTTTTAACTTACTATTAAAGAGAGAAGGCCACCAATATCCATACCTTAGGATCTTATGCACAATTGTATTGGATGTGTAATGACCTCCACAAACTCCATTGTGCATTTCTTCAAGAATCCTCTCTGTTTGTTTCTCATCAACACACCTCAACATCACACTGAACCTACCTCTCCAACATAAGAAACCCTCAATTATAACATATGTTATTTCTTGTAAATTCAGTTTCCTCTATTGATTATTAGTCATAGAGTTAGGGCAAGACATATGTCTCAGATAATGCATAATATATTTGTACCAAATGCATTCTTGAATAATTCACTCCTTCTTGTGAACAATTTCACCTAATTGATTTATCTGATTGACTTCCAATTTTGACTCAACCATCAACTTGGATAAATCATGCCCTCTAACAAGTGTAGTGATATGAATATCAATATAGAATTCCTATTTTTTTTAATCCATCTACACCTCCTTCCTGTGACTTCCTACTGAGTAAATATAACTTTGACTACAACACTAGGTACATAAGCCACTATCTTAGCACCTAAAAAATATGGCCTAAAAATATTCACAACCTTCACCAAAGCATAGGACTACTTTTCCATGATATCATACTTCAATTCTACTACTTGAAGTGACTTGCTAAAGAAAGCAATGGGATGTTCATACCCCTCATCATTTTTCTATAATAGACAACAACAATAGTATGGGATGACACAAAAGAAAACAATTGGAAAGGCTTAGAAAAATTAGGTGATTTGAGCACTAGTGCCTCTTTGAAGGCCTTCTTGATGTCATTGAATGATTTAACATACTCATCACCCCATGCAGCTGTTTCTTTCTTTCTCAACATCTTCGAGATGGAATTTTTAGTTTCAACAAAAATTTTAACAAAATTTTTGATAAAATTAATTTGGCTGAAGAATGACTAGATCCCCTTTACTGATTTACTAATTAGGATTCTATCAATTACTCCATTGAAACTATATGTCCCAAAAAATTTCCTTTTGTAACCCCAAATGTACATTTCTCAGGGTTCAATAAAATACCATATTCCAAAGCTCTTATGAATATCTTTTCTAGGTGAATACAATTATCCTCTTCCTTCTTGGAATATGTTGTGAGGTCATCCTATTATATAGCCATAAAAACATCTATGAAGTCTGAAAAAGCAACATCCATAGCTCTTTGAAATGTAGCTCCAACATTAGTCAGGCCAAAAGGAATTCTAACATAGATGTATGTTCCCCATGGTGTAGTAAAGCGGTCTTATATTGCTTAGATTCTTTTACCTTTACTTGATTGTAGCTAGAAAATCCATCCATCATGGACAAAAGCTCACATCTAGTAACTTTGTGCAACATTGCCTCCATGTTAGGCAACGAGTAATTATCCTTCAATGAAGATATATTCAAAATTCTGAAGTCAACACACAAATTGATATCTCCATTCTTTCTCCTCACTGGTACCAAATTTGATACCAAAGTGGAATGTATGATAGGATTTATGATTCCACCATCTTAAAGCTTCATGAGCTCCTCTTGCATCTTATGAGCCAATGTAGGATTTATTGGCCTTTGTCTCTTCCTAAAAGGTTTTGCATCTATCTTCAAAGGAATATCACGTTGAAACAATTCTTCTCTATAAGCCTTTAGGTCATTATATGACCATGCAAACACATTTTTATACTTCCTTATCAAGGAAATTGACATTGCTATAACCTTCTAGGGTAGAGCTCCTTACCAATACACCTTCTTGGGTGCATTCTCCATTCCCAAATTGTTTTTCTCGAAGTCTTGCTCATGTGTAGCATTTTTGCCTCATATTGCACTTGTCAAAGTTATCAAAAATTATTTCTAGGGCTACCAATCCTTTTGGGATTTTGTTGGTCTTGATCCAAATAACCTCATTACCAAAAATAGTATCCTTTCCATCCACTTTCTCCACAAAATTCTAGAAATCAATTCCTTGGTTGTGATAGTCATCCACACAATGCAAGAACTTCAACAAGTCCTCATAGTTCTCATAATCATTGAATATCTACCTATTTTTGAATGTTATCTAGGATAGAAGGTCTCACCTAAGTCTCAACCTTTGATATACCGAAGAAGGTAACATCATTCAGTCTCAAGGCAATATTGGCAAGGAAATCTGCCATGACATTTTTTGACCTTTCTACCCATTCTATGGAAAATGCATCATGTAATCCCAAACAAAATTATGTATTTCTTTAAATTTTTATTCTTAGAATCATATTTTTCTCTTATTTGGGAAACAATTAATTCAGAATCACCTAATATTCTAAGTATTTTAATTCCATGTTTGACAAAAAAATTAAGTCCTAGGAGTAAAGCCTCATACTCAACAACATTATTTGTGCATCCAAACTTAAGTGAGAATGAGTATCTATAAGACTTACCTCCTGGTGACATGAGAATCACCCCTACTCTAGAACCTTCTTTTGAGTAGGCTCCATCAAAATGTATGGCCCACAGACCATCTTTCTAAATTTCTTGCTTTATCTCTTCAACTGTTTGTGCATCCTTGACTTTCATTGTTTCTGTATCTACAACTTTAAAGTTTTCCATATCTATGTCAATGAAGTGCACACTCTCATGTGGATAAACATATTCAATTGTATGTTGATCCCTTTTCTCCCTGAAAAACATAAAATATCTGCCATTCATAGGTATGGTAGCAAAAGAAAGGTCCAACTTCATGCTGCCCCCAACTGTTGTTGCCAACCCCCTTGATAGGAGTGTTCAATATTGAGCTGGGATATCGAAAAAAGTTATACTCATAACATAATTCTTCTCAGGGAAAGCAACCACTATGAATTTAACCTCATTTACCACTCCAACCATAGGGACCTCCCTTGAGTCCATGGAAAAACATTTACCATATGTATGAATTTCTTGAAACCCAAGCTCCTTCATGATTGCTAAAGGCATGATATTGGTTGAATCACCTTAGTCTATCATGCAATTTATAATCAACGTATCATTCACTTGCAATGGTTGAATCACCTTAGTCTATCATGCAATCTATAATCAACGTATCATTCACTTGCAAGGATACATAAAATGGGTCTATTCAATTAGGGCTAGTAGTTAAGGTGGTGCCTAAAAACACATTAGAAAAATCAATGTGGATTCTTTTAGGCTCAACATATTTCTCCCCTCCCTTTTCTTTCTCATCAGGGACATTCATCCTCTCCTTATTACCAATAGTAGATGTACCATCAATAAGGGCCAATTCCTTTCCCTTATGTTCTTCTATTCTCATCATTTCCAACAAAGGAACTATTACTTTGATCTATGACAAGATCTAATTCATGTCCACCGCATTATACTTTGGGACATCAAAGCTTGAAACAACCTATTTTTTCTCCTATCCTTACTTAAATTCACATTTATTTTTTTGAGCAGCAGTATCTCTTTTGTTCCCCTGATCACTTTTTCCTTTTTGACATTTTTCTTTAAGAAGGGGAACCACAGTCCAATTTTTAGGCTTCTTAGATTCATTTGAATTGATGTTGTTATTATTTGTAGGAGTCTTTCCATTTGCATTACTATTTCCCTCTATAAGAGGATGTCGGGGTTTCCTTGGTCTTTGTTGATTGTCTTGCTTCTCATATTGTAAGAACTTCTAGCCTATGCAATAGCAACATCAACCAATAATCTAATCTCTTCATTTGAAGGCCTTCTTATCCTCACATCCTCTTATGATTCTATGTTATTTACCCTAGTAGTATCATCATTTTCATCACCATAAAAAACTTGTTGATGAGAAGAATGTGCCTCATTCCTTCTATCTTGAATATCAACTTTTGAACATCCTTCATCTAACAAACATTCATTAGCATCTGCACTCATTCCAAATAACATGTTTACATCTTGATCCTCCACCTGTGAGTCATCATAATCATTATATGATTTTTGGCTATCCTCCAAGGACTGAGCAACCCTACATTGCAAAGAAGAATGTAGCAATTGACAAGGGTCACACCAAGGAATATCCTCCAAAAAGTTTTCATTATTTCTTTTCAAGGGATTAGGAGTCTCTTTGTTCTACATATTTCTTTGATTGCTCTGAATAGGCCTACCATTATGCCAATTTTTTTTATATGGCTGGTTTGAAAGCTTAGGCCTTCTTTCCTGTCCTTGGTAATTTTGCTTATTATGAAATAAACCTCTATCATTTCTTATAACCTTGTAGGTCAAATCTTCTATGACAGTCATCATTTTATCTATTTTTTTCCTTATCATCAGTCTTTTCGTTATGATGACCCTTAGGGTTCTTGAAAATTTTTACATCTTCCCTTCTTCCTATCTTACTTGAATCTTTTTTGTTGCTTTCAATATGAATTGCAAACTTATATGCCTCTCTTAGGGTCTAAGGATTCTTATCCTTGAGATGGTATCCCATTTTAGCATCAAAGGAATTAAAATATGTAACCAAACAAACATGCTTATTTAGTCTCAAATGGGCTCGGAGCCTAGAAATATCCTTTTGAAATCTAATATTAAATTCTGAAACCATCTCATTTTGACCCTTAGAAATATTATTGAATTCATTTAGCATGAATCTTGGGTCTATCTTGTCACCATATTTCTCTTTGAAAACCCTTATGAATTCTTCCCAAGACCAAACACTAGCCTCTAGAATAATCCTATAACAATCCCTTGCATCAGTAGTTAAAGACTGCATGAATAACTTCATAATCACATCCTCATGTTCTATTTCAAAGTCGCCTAGAAATTTTAGGAAAGCATCCAAGTGTTCATCACCTATCATAGCATCATTTCTAGAGAAATTAGAAAGACACTACCTTACTTCATTGGGAACTTGATTGGGGAATCCAAGGATTCCCCCAAATTTAAGATGTCTATATGTATCCATCTATAGGGGTATCCTTCTAGGAACATTTCCTCCTCCAAAGTTCATATAACCTCCTTGGTTGTGAGGAATATTTTTTTGTACATATGGTTGTTGTGATATGGGAATATATTGGTTTCCCACATAAGGTGGAACACCTCCCTACACCTGAGGACCACTCTAAAACTATCCCTAGGTGTTTGGTATATAGTTTCCAACTCCTATATTTTTTCCCACAAATGGTGGCTGAGACACATTTCCCATATTTTTGTTTTGTTGAAAATACTGACCTTGTGTGGGGTTGATTTGAGGGCCAACTAAAGCATTAGAACTCATAGGAATATAACTCATGCCTAGACTACTCTATGAATTGGAAGGGCATGCACCTCCAAATGAATCACTTCTTACATAGGCCTCATTAGTCACATTTTGTGCACTAATTTTTGGTTGAGGACTGGTCCATGTGCTCACATGGGAGGTACTTAGAGGCATACTTATTTGACTACTATTTCCAACTTGAGTTTGATGTGTAGGTATGGAGGTGCTAACAATAATTTGTGAAACTCTCAAATCATCAATTTCTTTCATCATATCATCTCTTTTCCTTATCATATTTTTTCTGGCCTTTTCTTGTTTTAATCTCTCAATTTCAAACAAAAAGTCTTGAGTTTCATTTAGTATTTCTTCCTCAGTTTGGACTATATCATTTGGAGTAGGGGCCTGAGAAATATTTGGAGGGACTTAAGAAAGTATACCTGTAGTATTTTGGGGGTTAACTAGGCTTTCAAAGGAAAGGGTATGGCCTTTTGAAGTTGTAGGCTCACAATGAAATTGTTGTATCACAAAATTTCTAAGAGGTTCATTTTGATCTAAAAGTTCTTGAGAAGGGTCAACCCTACTCCATTTTGTATTTCTTGTTTTCCTGTATCTTCTCTGAGAGTTTTTAGGTCTTATCAATGGTGTATTCAATCCTTCTTCCTCATTTAACAAAGCATATGCTTCTTGAGAATAATCATAACTATTTTCACTATGTAAAATATAACCAGTATTTTTATCAAAATTAGGATCAAACTTACTTGGATTCTTTTTCTTCTGATTTTGATTCTTGTCTCTTCAAGATGATCTACTTCTAATGTATCCTTACTTTGTTCTTCTTGAAAGGTCAACATTGTGAATTGATCTTCTTTGATGCATGATTACAACTTCTTCTTTTGAACTAGTCCTCAAAGTGTAGAGTCGCTACCCAACTTAATGGGAATAATATTTCTTTTCTTCAATGCACCTTGATAGAAGCCTTCAAACTTGGCAACCTTTAGGACCTTTTAACAGATGAATTTGGATAAAAATATTGACTCAACCCAATAGGACATAGACAACTGGCATAATGCTTCCTATCTATCCCCAATGGAGTCGCCAATCTGTTAGTGTTTACAACTAATTTTCTAGTTTCTCCTAAAGGGTAGCTACTCCTTATACTTAGAGACCCTAGGTTAGTGGGAAACAAATAGGACATTGATTGGAAACTTCTCCTTTGCACTTTAGGCTCTACAGAACCAAGGTGGGTATCCCTATAACATCATTCACATATGACACTATCATGCAAATGGTGTCTTTGATAATAGATCATCATATTATAATTATGGAAGGCCTTTAATGGGCTAAATCATCTGTACAACCTCTATATCTTCAATAACCTCCTGTAGTATGGAAATAAACATAAAAGTAAAATGTGGGAAATTAAAAGGTTTTATTTATTTATTTGAAACTGGATCCACCTCAGACTTAAGCTTATGGGCATGGATTGACTAGTGCCTTATCCACATAGATTTCAGAAACGAAGTAATACTCCTACAATAGACCAACCCTGGATGCTAATAAAATTACTGCCTTGCAGTAAGAAAATAACAAAAGATCAATGTTATCAAACTTCTTTGAAATCCTTATTGCATCATCACCACCTTAACATATGAATTGAAAGAGATTACTTTTCTCCTTGAATAGAAACTAACAAATCAGACATTCATGATCAACAAATGTGATCTGAGAATTATAAACAATCCTTGATTATATTGATTCAAAGGCAATGCATACAAAAGTGGAGAGAATAATAGAGGTGATATAAATATTAAGTGCAAAATACAATGAACATTTGGGTCATCTATTGTTATTATAGAGAAAACATTACAACATTTCCTTTATAAGTGTAGGAAAAGTAAACACTATACCAACTAAGGAAAAATACTTACAAAATTCTAAGAGAATGCAACACAAACAAAAACTACAAAAATTTCCTTTATAGTGTAGGCATAACTCAAATTTGAATTCAAAATCCTAACCCTAACTCCAACTAGGGTTACAGGAAGAATAACCTCAATCAGATTACAAACAAAAAATTCCCCCCCCCAAAACAGAGCAACAATTAGTCATAAAAATACTGACACCTCGAGCACACTCTAACATGATGACACTCATGAATTAAATTATGGGAACTCGGGAAATCCACGACTAGAACCAAGAGAAAAAATCCTTGACAAATAATTTTACCTTTGCAACACTTCAAGGAATAAATGGCATCCCTCAACAATTGATTCAGTCTGGAAGAAGTGCAAAAATTCATCCTAGAGTTGTTCATATTTTCCTTGGTAGCTAAAAGGTAGATATGACATTATTGTTTCTTCATTACCCATGGATTGAGGCAGCTAGCCATTTTGATTTGAATTTTGGCCATCAGATGGAAGATAGAGGGATGAGATCACACATTGGTCCAAGTTTAAAACACCATTGTTGATCTCTATCTTCAAATTTGGGTCATCAATAGTGCATTGCGTATCTAGCTTGAGCTCCTCAACATGAAAAAATGATGACCATCATCGGAGGGACAACAATGAATCAGAATGAGTTACACTTTGGTATCTTCAATGGAACAAAACCAAACACTTGCCACATGTCACCTTCCCACTCCCGCATTGAGCAAAACAAGAGGGCCCACCAAGTCACCGTGGGTTAGCTAGCTATCATCACCTATCCACAACCTTGGCATACACCACTACCATCATGCATCAAAGAAAAAGATATGATAGTTAAAAGGACTTCAGTGATGAGTGATGTGAAGAAAAGGGCTCATTGCTAATCACTGAAATGGAATTAATGAGTGATAAATTTTCAGCGATGGGCGATGCAAAAATCTTAAGCAGAAGAAGCTTAGTACATGCCTTAAAGTTGTTCTAAAAAGGGGCCACCTAGGTAATAAAATGATTTAATTTTTTATAAGGAAAAGGCCAAGGTATGATCTAATTGGTAAAATGAAAGGTTTGAAAACCATGTCGGGGGCCGAAAATGTTTGAAAACTGACCAAAAGATCGACAAAATTTAGACTTTAGAATTAGTCAAATCTTATGAAGGTGTACAGGTACAAACAGTGAAACGGGGCAAGTGGCTAGTAAAAGAATGATCACCCAATACATAAGTTATAACTTAGATGACTAGGAACTAGGAACAATAGGCCAATGTGAAAATAGAACAAAGGTGCAAGGTGTGGAACGATTAGGGTTTAGAAGGGTTTAAGCCATATACATAATTTAGAACCCTAATCAAATACACATAGGTAATTCTCAAAGGCTTAGGGGTCACAAAATTTCAAAAATGGCCATGGATTTTGTAAGTACCATTAGGGGCACACATTGACACATAGTGGTCAATGAGACCACTCTCTAGACTAGTGTATGAGTGTGTGACTATCCCTTTCATTATGAGGGAGAGTGTTGAGGTGGATACATTGCAGTCGATTAGTTCCCTCACTTAGAGCCTCATACAACATACCAATCCTCTAGCATAGGGTGAGGCAGGTGAGTCTTTGAGGATTCAAGTTCCACCTCATTTATGTTAGGCTTGTGGAACCTTCTATGTTTATGATCTTGAGGATAGTTAAGATGCAAGTGCTTAGGGTACATCTGCAACTGATGAGATGGTGATGACAGATGCCCTCCTGAATGACACATTCGGCCTTGATAGTTAGGTAAATGTCAACAAGTTCATTAATTTAATTTAATTTATTAAATTTCATTTTTGAAGTGCAAGATTAACTAAATTAGTTGAGTGGTTATAATGAAATTTTAGGGTCATAGCATTCACTCTATTTTCAACAGTCCCCCACCTCCCTATTACACGATGGCGTCTACTATAGGGGTATGCAACTAGTAAAGAATTATAAATATTACATGTGAATAGTTGAATGTTACATGAATAGTATTCTTATATCTCATTTTGGATGTTGAATAGGTTAATCTTAGAGCTTCAACAACAACACCTGGAAGTGGAGGTGGTCATTGAAGTTTCTCTCAAGTAATATAGAGTATTTTTAATTTTAAAATAAAAAATTGTATTTCATAATTGAATAATGTTTAATGACTTGAAGGTTCTAGATAGTTTGTAAGTATGCTTTGTAATTTTTAATTAATTTGATTTTAGGTTGCCATATACTTCATAATCTATGAATTTCATTTGTTCATGTTGTTGACCTCTAAAAATATAGGCTAGTGGTGTCAATTAATTATCCACCTTATATAGGCCTCTTTATTGTATTACCTCTTGGGACCTCCATCAACCAAACCTAACTGTTCTATGTGATTATGTTACTTTCACATCTCTTCATCAAAACTCGTAATCAATTGTCTAGGAAAAAAATGAATACCTAGGGATAATTTGTATGATTTTGATCATTCATTGAATCCAATCCTATATGACATTGATCCACATACATGAATATGTAGAACATCTATTCATCATGAGGCATGCCAACTTCACTATCTTAATTAAAGTCAACATTCATCCTATATAAAACATCATCCTATACAAAACCAAATCACATTCTCAAGTATTCACTATAAAATGGTAAAATATAAACTCTTATCTAGCCACGATATAATAAATCCTAATAAATCCCCTTGTTATGTCATTTTCACTATAGTTATGGGATTCATAACTAGACTAAAACTAACAAAATAGTCTAATAACCACCTATTAAACTATGAATCAATATATAGTTCAATAAGTACTCAAAATTTTGTTGACTATGTCTTACATTATAAGTCATGACCAACATCACTCTTATAGTTTTTGTAATTGAATAATGTTATTTCATTTTTAGTTGATGCAAGTAGACACTCCTCCTTATATTGATAGGACACTGGATCATCATGGCGTTTCTGCAACAATAGCGAGCTTGATGCCTTTGACTGAGGTATGGGGAAAATGAGCAAATTTCAAATTACATTTGTTATTTTAGCTATCTATTATTGAAAAATCAAATTATTATTCATTTGTAGTTTAATTGATATTTAGATGGTTGCTACAGGGCTTCACAACACCAGAGCATGAGTGTGCCATTGGTGTGAATGCAAAGAGAGATAATTTGGTTGTGATAAGTGATTATTTTATTAAATATTTCATTTATATAATGTAATTTCTATATATTAATGTCTATACTTTTTATTATAATAGGCGTGGCTCCATAAAGAATTAAACAAAAGGTCATGAATAATTAAATAGGAAGTCTAGTGAACAAATTTGAAGTAGACCACCATCACACACATCTCCATCTCCCTAATGATCAAAGGAAGCTTGTGATTTGTTTCCTTCACTTGGAGGGAAATGACTAATTATTAGGGTCCTTTGTTGTATGCCTATATGGCATTTTTGAACATATATTTTGTATTGCATATACGCAACATTGTATGCCCATATGGCATTCTTGTAAGCCTATATGACATTTTTGTATGTATGTTATACTTATATCAATATATATGTTGACGTATTCCTATATGTCTATTTGGTTAATACATATATTTTTTATTGATGGTGTCCATATCTGCATTATAAATGATTATTTAAATAAATGAATAATTATATGACATAACTATAAATGATTAAAATGTTATTCCAATTTGTTCCTGTAAGAATTGGCTATGAAGGTAGCCACCCAAGATCTAGAGGCCTAATAGAAAGCACAAGCAAAAGAGAGATAGAAACAAGATGACAAGAATAAACTGTATTCTGTCAATATGATAGAATGTAATGAGCTAATAGTACATAGGAGACCCCTTGGATATATAGCCAAGGTGATAACATAGAAGGGCATAAGATTATGGCAAGTGTCGTAATCTTATGACTTGTGACAACAATGAAAGGTTATCACTCCACCTAAAGTGGAAAGGTGATAATGTGATAATCACCACAAAAGGTGGATCTCCCACAAAAGGTGGAGAGATAATCACATGATGTGTCCACAAAAGGTGGAAGTGATGAGGTAATGAGATGTCAGCTCCACCAAAGGTGGAAAATATCCAACAACCTCCTATGTGGTCCCTAAGTAAACTTAACTAAGGTGTAATCAAGACCTAGGACAAGGTACAAGACATTTAATTACACCAACACCCCCCCTTAAGTGCAACTTAGGGAGAATGTACACAAAAGAAAACAATGCAAGATGGGTCCCGGCTACTAGGCCATGTTAGGTACCCATGTACAAATGCAATGCAATCTCTCATAAAGCGGAGAAAGGGAGAAAACCACGTGGGAAAAAACTCCCCCCCAAAAGAGAGATGAAACAAAAACTGAAAAAAGATGAGAAGGCAAAACCTCGAGTGAGGAAAAAGCCCCCCCATAAGAGAGAATGAAGAAGTCAAGTGACCTCCTCAGAAGAAACATCCCGCACCCCCAAGAGAGCTCGCAAATGATGGTAGATACTCTCAGTGAAGGGTTTGGTGAAGATATCTGCAACCTGCTCTGCTGTAGGACAATACTACAAATCAATGACCTGCTCCTGTATCAGCTCCCGAATGTAGTGCATATGAATCTCTATGTGTTTGGTTCTCTGATGGTGAACCAGATTCTTCG
Source organism: Sequoia sempervirens (assembly GCA_007258455.2). NCBI lineage: Eukaryota > Viridiplantae > Streptophyta > Pinopsida > Cupressales > Cupressaceae > Sequoia > Sequoia sempervirens. Next base: position 1,037,642,467 of record VDFB02271358.1, on the reverse strand, counting down.
AGATCTGGATGGCACTCTAATTGTCACAATGAATGACTATAGGATGAGGAAGAGTGAACCCAAACTCAGTGAGAATATTCTGAAGCCAAATAGCCTCAGTAGCGGCATTAACAACCCCTCGATACTCAGCCTCAGTCGAAGAAAGAGAAATAGCATGCTGCTTCTTACTCTGCCAACAAATGGGGCCAGAACCAAGATGAAAACTATAGCCAGAAGTGGACTTACGATCATCAATATCGCCAGCCAAATCAGAATCTATATATCCCACCAAGGTAAGTCTTGTACCTACTGCATAATGAATCCCATGATGATGTGTACCCTGGATTTAATGCAAGATGCGTTTGGCAGCTTTCCAATGAAGCTCATGTGGTTCCTGCATAAAGCGTGAAACCATGCCAACTGCAAAGGAAATATCAGGGCGTGTGTGAGTCAAGTAGATGAGACTCCCAACAAGCTGACGATACAAAGTGGCATCAACAAGTGGAGTAGAACACTTAGCCTCAAGCTTGACTCCTGAAAGAAAGGGAGTCGGTGCAGGCTTACAATCAGCCATGTGAAACCGAGCTAGAAGATCAAGAGCATACTTGGGCTGAGAAAGAGAAATCCCAGAAGCTGACTGTGTGATCTCAATCCCAAGAAAATAGTGCAAAAGGCCCAAGTCGGTCATAGAAAATCTGTCTTGCAAAGCAGATTTGACACTGCCAATGATGGATGAGGTACTCCCTGTAATGATCAAATCATCAACATAGAGCACAAGTAGCAAGTGAGAATCATCCTGTTTCAGAATGTAGACATTCGGATCAGAATGACACCTTGTGAATTCTACTGAGAGAAGAAAGGAATCCATCTTGGCATACCAAGCCCTAGGGGCCTGTTTGAGGCCATAGATAGACTTCCTCAATCTGCAAACCAATGAAGAATCCTGTATGAATCCCTGTGGCTGCTCCATGTAAATCTCCTCATGAAGATCCCCATGAAGAAATGCACTCTTCACATCCATCTGATGTACAGCCTAACCATGAGCTGTAACAATAGCGAGTGTCAAGCGAATGGAGTTCATCTTAGCAATGGGTGCAAAAGTCTCAGTATAGTCAACACCTGGAACCTGTGAGAAACCTTTTGCCACAAGCCGAGCTTTGTACTTATCCACACTTCCATCCGTTGCGTACTTAGTCCAATAGATCCACTTACATCGCACCATCTTTCTTCCCTTAGGAAGAGGAACTAAATCCCATGTGTTGTTCCTCATCAAGGAACTATACTCTTCCTCCATTGCTGAATCCCATTCAGGTATGCCCGAAGCTTCCTTAAAGGATTGTGGATCTGAAGCAGTAGCAATATAAGCATGTGGAAAATTTTGATGTTGTGACTGAGTCCTTCGAGTATCTAAAGGATCCCCAACAAGAGAACCTGCTAACTCAAGAGTCTGTCGAGCCCAACAAGGTCTAGTAGGAGATGAAGGACGAGATGCCTCAACTACAAGTGGACCCTGCAAAGGTGTGATCTTGCGAGTCAAAGTTGAGGAAGAATCATCATCAGAGTCACTATCATCACTTTCCACTATGGAGGAAGGAAGAGGAGGATTAGAGGTCAAGCTAGGAGAGCTTTCCTCAAAGTGAACACTCCTCTCAATGAATAATTCATGTGTCTCTGGATCCAAAAGTCTATATGCCTTAACACCTTCAGGATATCCAACAAAGATGCAAGGTCTACTCTAAGGTTCCAATGCCTTGCGCTTCTCTGGAGGTATTCGTGCCCAAGCTAGACAACCAAAAACTCTGAAGTGTCTCACAACTGGTTTTCTACCACACCAAGCCTCAAAAGGAGTCATACCCTTCAAAGCTTTATGGGGAACCCGATTTTGGATGTGAGTGGCACAACTGAAAGCTTCTGCCCAAAATTGAGGACCAAGAGATCGAGCATGAATCATGCAGCTAGCCATCTCCTTAAGGGTTCTATTCTTTCTTTCAGCTACACCATTATGTTGTGGAGTGTATGCAACTGAATGTTGAAGAGTAATCCCCTCAAGAGTACAAAATTCCTCAAGTCTATTGTTCACATATTCCCTTCCATTGTCTGTGCGAAGAATCTTGACTTGCTTCCCTGATTGCTTCTCAACATGAGCCTTGAAGGCAAGAAATCTGTCAAACACTTCACTCTTGTGAACAAGAAAGTAGACCCATGTGAAGCGAGAGTAGTCATCAATGAAAGTGAGGACATAGCGAGCCTTGCTAAATGATGGCACTGGAAATGGTCCTGCTACATCACTGTGAACCAACTGAAGAACTTGTAAAGCTCTCCAAGACTTCCCTTTCTCAAACTTCTCTTCTGGATGCTTACCCATGGAACAACCTGAACAAACACCTTCTGAAAAGCTGATTTGAGGTAGTCCTGTAACCATAGCCTTGGAGCTAAGCTGCTGAAGATAGCGGTAATTGATATGTCCAAACCGCTCATGCCATAGCTTGCTTTCTGAATTTGAATGAGTGAGCAAAGCTGTAGAAGGAGACTTAGGTACAAAGTGGGAGAATGAGTAAAGCCGTGTGTGGTGATTGGCTTGTCCCACTGCAACTAAGGCATCATCCTTAAGTTCTTTGACCACAACTGAATCTGGTAGAAACTCAACTTTCTTGCCATCTCCAAAGTGAGTGATTTGGTAGATTGAGAGAAGATTGGCACTCAAGTTAGGAACATAGAGAACATTCTCAAATGCTCCATTATCCATGGCAACCGAACCTTCGCCTTCAACTTCCACTTGAGTATCATCTCCTATGAAGATGTGAGGTACCTTAGATTGCTCCAAAGAAGAAAATTGTTCCCTTGAAGAACCCATATGATGAGTGGCACCCGAGTCAAGTATCCATTGCTGTGAAGAACCTGAAGTAGCCACAAATGCTTGCCCTTTTCCTTTTGATTGTGAGGAAGTGGAAGAAGATGAATCCTTCTTCTTGTAGGCAGATGGCAAATTGATGTTGTTCTTCTTGATGATGTTTGTCAACTCATCAATTTGCTTAGTGTGGCAATGATGCTCATCATGACCAACCCTCTTGCAATATGAACAAGTTGGTCTCTCCTTCTTGCTTGAATTTCCCTTCTTGGGAGAAGATGTAGAATTCCCTTGTGATGAAGAATTCCCTTGTTTTGGAGAGGATGATTGTGCTTTATCTTGTTGGTTCTTTGGATTAGATTGCTTCTGCTTCTTATTGGAACCCTTTCCTTGAGTCCCTTGATTCCCTTGATTGGCCACCAAAGCTTTGGACTTTGAAGACTTAAGAATCCCCATGCTTACTAACTTTGCTTGTTCTAACATCAACATTTCTGTGAAAGCATCAAATGTAGGCATAGTGAAAGAACTACCTACTGTCAAGCGATGGGTTTGGAAGCTAGAAACAAATGCTGCATATTCTGATGGAAGCTTTCCCAACAAATTGTAGACCAACTGTGCATCCTTCTTGTCAATGCCACAATCCTTAAGCTGTGCTCTTAGCTCATTTGCCTTAGTGACATAGTCTTGGATTGTATCAAAATTCTTGGGATCTAACATTATGAGATCATTGTCAAGTTGATAACCTTTAATCTCATCAACTTGGCCATATAATTGACCAAACTTTTCCCAAGCTTCTTTAATTGTTTTACACTTATCAATTTGAAAGATTAGATCTTTTGATACATATTTCCTTAATGTTCCAAGAGCCATAGTATTTTTAGTGAGCCAATCCAAATGAGCAGTAGGATCAGCTTTAGGATTAGATGGTGCAACAACAGTTCCATCAATATAATGAGTTAATCCTTTTTCCATTAACTCACTCCATGCATCAATTTTCCAAGAAGCATAATTATGTGGAGTTAACAAGGGAAACTTAGGAGAACCCATAGCAGAAAAATGAAAGAGAACAAGATAGAGAGAGAGGCACAATCACTCAAGACACCCCCCCAAAATTCACTCAATCAAAGAACCCCCCCCAAAAAGATGATTTGGCACTTTATAATTAGTGCGTGTACAATGGCCACTTGCAAGCCAAGAAAAGTGGGCTTCTGATTTTTAGTGTTTTACAACAGCCTTAAGTAGGCTACAACAGACTCAAATAACTGATACAAAAGACCAAACTGAGATCTTATCTTTACAAATGCCCAAAATAGGCCAAAAATGACCAAGTACTGAAAGTACAATTTTGGATCACAATTACTACAAACTGATAGCACCACTGTGAAGTTCATAAAAAATCATGCACTTTCAAAAAAAATGGCACCTGAAAAGGAGTTTGTATGAACCTGAACGGAGCCCAGAAGTTGCAAAAATGGTGACAATCGAGCAAGATCTGAGACAAATCAAATTTTCTGGAAAATCCATGCACCAAAATCAGAAAATAACTTCACCACTGCGATGTACACAAAAAATTAGCCCAAATCAAAAAAAATTGCACCAAAAAAGGCCTCAAAATGACCAAGATATGAGCCTCTGAAGATGAACTGCAAAATCAAAAAGCTCAACGGAGAGGGGGTCAAAAATTTTCAAAGGATGCTGACGCAGTGCTGACGTCATCAAAACATCGGGTTAAATTTGACGGCCGTATGCACGTCACCGTCGCTGTCGTTCGCCCTTGCCAGAAAATTTTCGCGTGACGGAATATTCCAAAAATCGCCGGATTCCTGTTGCGGGAATCTTACAAAGATTCGCCGGAATTTTTAAAAATTGCCGCCGCCGAAGTGTGTGTGATTGCCGACCGGGAAATATGAAAGCGCGGTTTTTGAATTCGTCGCCGTTTGACTGGTCGACTGCCGGTGGAGGGAGAGGGGCCCACGCGCCACTTTAGGGCACGCGCAGCAGACGTCTGCAATCTGTACCTCGGGTACCTCCGTAGAATTTAAATTTTTTGATTTTTAAAAATAAAATTCTTTATAGAATAAATAAAAAACGAATACAAATAAATGAATTTTTGAAAATTATTCGCAGAAAAATCAAATATTTTTAAAAAAAAAAATTGTACCGACTACGCAGGTTGGCCGTACGGCCGGCTTGTTAAAAATTTGTCTGACGGACAACTTGCTCGATTTGGACGATTTGGCAGTCGATTTATACGTTCTTGGCCCTTCTGAGCACGATGGCGAGGTCCTTTCCGGCTGAAAATGCTCCAAAGTGGCAGCTACCTCCTGGATCTGGCAACAACCTCCGATCTTCAACCCTTTGCAGATTTGGCCTCCAATGTCCAACTGAGACGAAACAAAAGGCAAATCTGACTATCTTGGACACTCCGGATGCAATGGCGAGCTCAGATTTGATGCAACAAGCTCCCAAAATGCACCTGCAACACAAGGCCAATAATGGAACCCTTCAAGAATCTCTCCAAATGACTAACTAAAGGCACTCCAAAATCTCTGATACCATGTAAGAATTGGCTATGAAGGTAGCCACCCAAGATCTAGAGGCCTAATAGAAAGCACAAGCAAAAAAGAGATAGAAACAAGATGACAAGAATAAACTGTATTCTGTCAATATGATAGAATGTAATGAGCTAATAGTACATAGGAGACCCCTTGGATATATAGCCAAGGTGAGAACATAGAAGGGCATAAGATTATGACAAGTGTCGTAATCTTATGACTTGTGACAACAATGAAAGGTTATCACTCCACCTAAAGTGGAAAGGTGATAATGTGATAATCACCACAAAAGGTGGATCTCCCACAAAAGGTGGAGAGATAATCACATGATGTGTCCACAAAAGGTGGAAGTGATGAGGTAATGAGATGTCAACTCCACCAAAGGTGGAAAATCTCCAACAACCTCCTATGTGGTCCCTAAGTAAACTTAACTAAGGTGTAATCAAGACCTAGGACAAGGTACAAGACATTTAATTACACCAACAGTTCCTACAAAAATGTTCCTATATTATTTCCTTATAATAAATGAAGTGCTTCAAAACATGCTAAGATGTTTATCTCTCAAGCATGTAATGAAAACACAAGGAAAAAGAGCTAATTAAGGATTATATTTTTAGATTTCAAGTTTTTGATAATAATATGTTGCCTCTATTATACAATGAAAAGATTCAATGGATATTTGTAGATGGTTTACTTCAAATATTTAAAATCCAAGTGTATTCCATGCTTCATAACTTATTTTTAGATTTATGTATTATTTTTTGTAAGAATTATCAAACTTTATTGAATAATATTATTTTTTTATCAATTCATTCCCAATATTTTGTTGTATTGATAAAATGAAGACAATGAGAACATGAATATTTTTATCATGATGTACCTTTACCTTATTTAGTTTCCCATTAGCATTTTATTTTTTTCCTTTTTTATTAACTTTTTATGGTGATCTTCACACTCATTTCACTTATATTTTTTGGTTAATTATTATTTTTCCTACACCACTATGTGTTTGTCTTCAATTTACACTATGTTTCCAATAATTTTATTCAATTATATTCAAGTACCCATCCTCTAGTTTACCCATCTCTACTTGAAATTTATATAGGTATTATTCATGCCCACACTTTCCTTCATCTCAAAAAAAATGTGTTCCTATATTGACCAAAACATTTATGACTGCATCGAGTTCAATAAATGAAGGAGACTAGTTCTTTGGTGTGGATCATTCAGTCATTAGAGTATAAAGACACCTATGTTGACCAAAAATTGTTTAGTGGAATTATTATGTAGCCTACCCAACGTATTGGAATTGTCAATTTACCCCCATGAGATGAAGAATGTAAAAAATGCCTCTCAACAACTTTTAACTAAATGCAATTGACACATTTTGGAAAATTTGAGATGTTGTCACTATAGTGGAATGACTTAGATATATAAAAAATTGAGATAGGTTATTGTAGAGAGACCCTACATGAGCTTGTAACTTTAGATGAAATGTTTCAAGTGCCACAATTTCCAAGTAACAACTTGTCAAAGTTTACCACTTTGTGGCACGTAGAGCTCTTAAGAGAGCATTAGTATAATGTAGCCTAGAATGATCTAGTGTTTTGGGGTGTGAAACAAGATCTTTCCTACCATAAACCCACCCACCCTAACGTGTTGGAATTGTCGGTTTGGCTGCACAATGAAAAAAACAAAAATTAGGCTATCTTGCAACTTTATTTTGAATGCAACAAACACTTTTTCCATCAACTAAAAACTTGTAACCATGGGAAAATGGATTGGAGATATGAAAATTTGAAAGAGGTTATTGTAGAGCGTGATCCTGTACCTTTAGAAAAAATGGTTTTAAGTGCCATGGTTTCCAAGAAAGAGCTCGTCAAAGTTTTCTTTTTTTCACACTTTTGTCTCTTAAGAGAAATCACTGATGCAATGTAGCTTAGAACGTTTTGGCATGTTGGGGTGTGAAATATTACCTTTCCTAGCATTAAACTACCCATCTTAATGTGTTGGAATTGTTATTTTGGTCGCACAATAGATAGAACAAAAATTATGCCACCTTGCAACTTTCTCTTTAATGCATTTGATGTGTTTTCCATCAACTAAAAACTTGTCACCACAGGAAAATGGATTGGAGATATGAAAAAATGAGAGATTTTTTTGTAGAGGGACCCTACATGACCCTATACCTTTAGATAGAATGATTGTAAGTGCCACGATTTTTGAGAAAGAGCTCGTAAAAGTTTGTTGTTTTTCACACTTTGGTCTCTTAAGAGAAATCACCAGTGCAATGTAGCTTGGAATGTTTCACCATGCTAGGGTGTAAAAAAGGACCTTGCCTAACATAAAACTACCCATCCAAACATGTTAGAACTATCATTTTGGTCATATAATTAACAAAACAAAAATTACGCCACTTTACAACTTTACACTACATGCATTTGACACTTTTTTTATCAACTAAAAACTTGTCACTATAGGAAAATGGATTGGAGATATGAAAAACTAAGAGAGATTATTATAGAGGGGCCCCACTTGACCTTATACCTTTAGACATAATGGTTTTAAGTTCCATGATTTTTGAGAAAGAGCTCGTCAAAGTTTTCTATTTTTTCATACTTTGGTCTCTTAAGAGAAATCACTAGTGCAATGTAGCCTGAAACGTTCTAGCATGCTGGGGTGTGAAACAAGACCTTTCCTAGCATAAACATACCCATTTATATGTGTTGGAATTGTTGATTTGGTTTCACAATGAACAAAATGAAAATTATGCCACCATACAACTTTCTCTTCAATGCATTTAATGCTTTTTCCATCAATTGAAAACTTGTCACCCCGAGAAAATGGATTGAAAATATGAAAGATTGAGAGAGGTTATTATAGGGGGACCCTATGTGACCGTATACCTTTAGATGGAATGGTTGTAAGTGTCATGGTTTCTGAGAAAAAGCTCGCCAAAATTTGCTATTTTTTCGTACTTTGGTCTCTTAAGAGAAATCACTTATGTAATGTAGCCTAGAATGTTCTGACATGCTAGGGTGCGAAACAGGACCTTTCCACCTTACAACTTTACACTACATGCATCTAACGTTTTTTCCATCAATTGAAAACTTGTAACCATAGGAAAATAGATTGGAGATATCAAAAATTGAGAGAGATTATTGTAGAGGGACCCTACATGACTTTGTAAATTTAGATGGAATGGTTGTATGTGGCATGGTTTCTGAGAAAGAGCTCATCAAAGTTTTCTATTTTTCACACTTTGGTCTCTTACGAGAAATCATCAGTGCAATGTATCCTAGAATGTTCCAACATGCTGGGGTGTGAAATAGGACCTTTCCTAGTATAAACCTACCCATCCAAATGTGTTAGAATTGTTGGTTTGGTCACATGATGAATAGAACAAAAATTAAGCCACCTTTTAACTTTGCACCACATGCATTTGACACTTTTTCCATCAATTGAAAGCTTGTCACCACGGGAAAATGGATTGGAGATATGAAAAAATGAGAGAGGTTATTGTAGGACTCTACGTGACTGTGTACCTTCAAAAAAAATGGTTGCAAGTGTCAATTTTCCTGAGAAAGAGCTCATCAAAGTTTTCCACTTTTTTGCACTTGGAGCTCTAATGAGAAATCGCTAGTACAATGTGTCTTGGAATGATTCAACATGTCAGGGTGTGAAAGATGACCTTGTTTAGCATAAAACCCCCAACTAGATGTGTTGGTGCTATCGGTTTGGCTGCATGAAGAATTGAACAAAAATTGTGCCACCTTGTAACTTTACATTGCATGCATAGAGGCATCACAAAGAAGGGAAAATTATGATCAAAGGAAAATAACATTGAAGAAGGGTTATTCATCACAGAGAGAAACATCTTATAATCATGTTCATGACTTCATATGATAGTCATGAGATTGTTGCCCCTTTAATGACTGTGATCATGCATAACTCATAAAAATGATTGAAGTTAGAGGTACTAATAGTACTTATGAGGAGGAACAATAAAATATAGGTTAGAAATATGGATCACTCAAGGGTCCATTTAATAAGGAGAAGTGATTGAAGGAACACCATAGAAATGATGCATGTTTCTATACCACTAATGAAAAATGCATTTTGTTGATGTAATTCAGTTGCACATGCTCTATGATGATTTTGTGAAATGGAATCATGATGAGCCAAACAATCATGAGGTTATGATTGAGTTGGCCCCAATGGTAGCTACAATCATGAAGCCATGTAAAAATTGAGTCTAAGTTTGAGTTTTAGTCTAAGGTGGAGATATAAAATGTAACCAAGTTGTACCCCAATGAAATCATACAAGTTGTGGATGTAAGACATGATGTATATTGTTGCCATGGAGTGAGAATTGATGCGGCCTCCACAATCTATACCTGTATGAAGTCATGTAAAAGCTTGAAGTTGAAATAATGGTATATAAGTATGAAGTCATATTAAAAACTAAGCATGAAATAATGATGTATAGATTTTATATGGATTTGGAACCAATGCAGTACCCACAATCTATATTATCAAAAAATTATATAAATGGAATAGGGATTATATGCCCCTCAAATTGAGTGCACACATCATTATAGATTCACTAGTAATCCATAAGCCATGAGACAAGAAGGGGCATCAAGGAAGATGAAAGGTATATTGGTCAAGGAGGACAATAGTCAAAGGGCTAAAGGAGGACAAAAATTGTATCACTAATACAAATGTATAATAATTAGTCGCCATGAGACAATGAGGGGCAACAAGGAAGATGACAGGTGGCAAGGAGAATGAAATCAATGCAATCACCTTGGTTGAAGCAAGATAATAGTCAAAGGGAAGATAAAGCATGACCAAGTAATGTGTTGATAAAGGTACACTAATATACTCTAATGTGACCTAAGAAAGAAAGAAACAATAATACTCTTTGAACCACTAATATAGTCTAACTATCAATTGCAATATATGAGTTAGAATGAAGAAGAGGTTTAAATCTATGAAAGAATGTGATTTAAAAAATTTAAACTTTATAATATATGTTCTTTTCTCATTTCCATAGTAGTTAGAACACAAGATACTAATACATATTTTAATAAGCAAAAAAAATGATCAAGAACATTACTTTACAAATTCAATGTACATACTTACAAATTAATCCAACAAACCATCTAGGTCTTCTCTACTCTTTATTGTGTCAAATATTTCCTCATGGTCAGACTCACACACCTTCCACAATTTCTTGTTCAAAGGTATACCCCCATACTTGATAAAATGAACATTGGATTCCATGACAAGGTTTGATAATGAAAATTTTTCAAATGCTTGTCAAAGTCCTAAAATAGCCAAACATCAGACTTCTTAACTAGATACCTTCTAAGCCATGTTCCAGTAACAACCACTGAGCTTGTAGGGTATTTGATGTTTTCTTCATCTATAACCAGGGCCTCCAATTTATTTTTGGCTTTGAAACAATGACACAAGTAATAATTTGTTTCCTCTTCATTTTCTTCATCTGCAATAACTGCATAAACATGCCCTACATTGATATGTGTATAAAATTAGATGAATTTAGTCAACATTACAAAAATGCTACAAAGTAAGATAACATTAGGAATTTAAAAAACTATGCAAATAGATATATTACCTAGTTGAACTAGATCTAATATATGATCAAATTCAATCGATGATTCCATCTGTGTCATTTGCAATGTCATCAAGAGCTGATATGTGTCAAGTGGGATTATAAATCTTAACCACCATTCATCAACCCACTTTGACTCACACTCATTCCAATCTTGAACTATACATGAAGAACAAAAGCATACCATATTCCATGTATGGATACTCCAAGAACCTATATTAGAGATTCTAAAAGAGTGTATCTCACTTGATCCTATTAGTGTACAACAATCCTCATATTTTGAAATTTTAGTATCATCTATCAACCAAGAAATATATGAAATATAGATTTACCTTCATTACCTGGACCCATTGAAGCATTACACCACTCAACGATTGATTTTGCATTTGTCAACTTTGCATTGTATTTATACTTTATCTCTTCTCATGATATGGCTCTTTTGATACATGCTCCCCCTTTCCATCCCCAACCTCACAAAAGTTCAACATATGCTGAACACTTGTAATATTATGCATCTTTCTCAACCAATAGAACATCTATGATTTCTTCAATTGTGATGCATGTAATTATTCAACCATATGATATGCTAATGAAATGATATGATCCTTCTAGAAAAATCATGGTAGAACACTTGAAAGCAACCTTGTATGAAATTTGTAGAATGTGTGCGATCATCACTAATATAAAAATGATACTCCCTTATGATATTTCTATCATCCTCTGTACTGTCACTAGCATGAATGAATGCTATCTACACAAATATAGCAATCTATGTGGAGTTGTAATACTATGATTGCAACTCATGTTGTGGTTGTAGACTGTAGTTCTATGTAAATTTGATGACTGAAACAGTGCTACCAAGTGGAAATGTGTCCTTTCATATGTTGAATTGTAAGTCCAACAATCGAGCTCTATGGGTATGCCTTGCATACTCATACACTATAGTATCACAAAATATAGACATAAAATGATACATTGGAATCTTTTCAATAACCAAATCATACCTTTTTGCTTCTTTACCATGTTTTTTATTGTAGGCCACTATCTTATTCTTCCCAAATTCTACTAGTTCATTTCCAATCACATGTATACTTTCCATATATTCACAAATTGGCATAAGTTGCAACCCACCACAATGTTGAGATGTGTCATCCAAGCATAATTTCTTGTAGCATAATTGACCTTCCTCTCTTTCACATAATTTTTTTGATATGAGATCTCTTGAAGATGTAGGTGGGGCATGTATGCCACATTAATCCTACAAAACATTGTTATTATGCAAACATATACATCGATAAACATCAGAATGGTTAGAAAGCTCAATTTTTACTCTATAACAATGTGAGTAGTGTATGTGTGATTTATTTTGACATAGAAAGGATTTAGAATTTCAAAAAATATTTGAAAAATATTAAATTGAGGATACATCTCTAAAAAATTTCCAAAAAATTGTGTTTGGGTCATATCCAAAAAATGCTTTGGATGTGGCTCATGGTTTTGACTACCAATTCTCCTTCTTACCATATCTCTTTGATTCAGAGATACCCTTGTGTTATTCTTCCAAAATTATTCAATTAGGGATCCCATTGCTTCAACAATTGGTTTATCTTTTTGTGGTAGTCTCCCCGAGAATGCTTGTAATTCATTGTCATCAGTGTCTTCAATTCTTTGGCACCTTCCAATGACTCTTAATAATTTTATTTATTTATTAGCAATGCTTGACTTGTCTTTCTAATGAGACGAGCTTTATTTGTTTGATTACTTACTATTTTTGATGTAATGACATGTGTGGAATTACTATCTTTGGTGCATGAGGTGGTACCTACACTCTCATATGCACTCATTAGATTCTTCAAAATAGATTTTTCACTTGAAGCTTCTGATTTTCTTAGCCCAAGAATCTTCATAATGGGCCTATATTTTAGATTTCTCATCATTTCAACAAATAGTTGATATCTTCCAATTTCATTTAATTTTCAAAGAACAATCTTCAAATCTTATTAGCATATCTTTTACAAGTACATTTTGGAATCTTATCATCTATCGCCTACAAAATATTCTCATCAATATCAATAAAAAAACATGGGCTTTCTACGTAAAATTCTAGGAGGTGTTCTCAAAGGTAAATTTTCCTCAACATTAGTAATTTTATCAATATTTAAATGGGATGGGATATATGGAACACCTTCGATCAAAGATGGAATAGATGATGTACCTTGAAGTTGAGATAGGAAAGATGGTGTACCTCCATCTTTACATGTGAGTGATGATGTACTTACAAGTTGAGATGTGGTAGATGGTGTCCCTTTGTCTTGACTTGTGGTAGATAATGTTTCTCCAACTATGAGATTCAAATCTATTATTGCATGAAGGTTTTGCATTCATTTCCTTTGTACCACGAACACCATAGATCTCTCATTGATGGTTCATGTTCCTCTTGAATTGGCATGTCTTCTTCTATCGTGTTCAATTTCCTCCTTTCATGAAGATGCCTCATTTGTTGTCTTTTCTTTGCATTCTTAGCTTCCTTCTTGTCATGTGTTAGAGGAATCCTTGATCATTTCCTCGACATGAAAAATTATATCTGTAGCATGAAAAAGAGAAAATAGTTCCACCATAGTACTATAGAGTAAAGAAATATCTTACACAAATATGAAATTAGTCATCAAATTACCATACACATAATATATGACAATCCAAAGAGACATTAGGATGGGAGAAAAATGGCATGAGGAGGGGCAACAAGGAAGATAACATGATAGAGAAAATAAATCTCATACACAAATCTCAAACTAATCCTAAAACTATCATTATAGCCTTCAAAACTATCACAAGTCTCTTATGACTAGCATAGGTCTCTTAGGACTATCATATAAGTTTCTTACTATATAATCATCTCTCCTAATCCTGCATATCTCCTTCCTACATCTCTATAGACCCAAGGGTAGAAAAATAAGAGTAGATGTAATTTATTTCTGTATAATTCCTACCTATTTTTGGGTACAAAGGGTTACTTTTCTTATTGGTTGGTCTTTCCTTCCTTTCCTCTTATATAGATACCCACTCTTTTATCTTGTTATCCATTCATGCTATTGTGAGATCTCATAATTCTATTTTTCTTCTCAAGCATTTGCATTCACTTATGGTAACCAAATCTATTCTATTATTTTGATTTATTATCATTGCTATAAATTTTATTTTATCTAATTTGTTGCACCAAGTTTTGGGTAGCTTCAATTTATTATTCAATCTAACATATAGCAAGCAAGATATGGTGTAAATGTGAAAAGCTCAAAACTACAACACAATTGAGATTGAAAAGTTCAAAACTACAACACAAAAAACATTAGACTTTAAGAACACAATTTGATGAGGTGATGATCAATATTCCAAAGAAGTCAACTTTGGAACTAGGAGGCTTGAAATATAAATTGGGAGTACTAGATGGGTGATCCCATAATAGTGGTTTACAATTTTTGGCCAAACTGGACACTGAAACTATTATTTTTAACTAAATCTTCACATTCGGGCACCTATAGTGGCTAAACTGTGAGGAATTTGAAGATGGTGCAAACTAGAGTCTCATCAAATTTTTTCTGTAGATTCTAAAAATATTTTTTTCAAAATTTTTGGAATCAAATTGCACTTCTTTTTCCATCTCCCACGAAATTTGATTTTTTAGAAAACAACATTTTAAAAAGTGACGCGTATAATATAACTTTTTTTCCATGAAGGATAAAATTCTAATTATTTCAAATTTAGATTTGTATCTCTGATATCTAGTGCTTCCACTTGGTTAGATAGTTTTTATTGAATATTTTTCCTTAATCAAGTTTCAAAATCAAATTAATTGCAATTCGATAGGATTAACTTTTTGTATATGTCAAAATTTAATTTATTTTTTGTTGGATCAAGGACTTCAATATCTGGTGTAGTCATATTTTTCAAATTTTTTTTAATAATCTTCTATTTTTCCACATGTGAAGAACAAAGAAATTCATTTTCAATGAAAAACCTATGTTTAATAAAACTTAAAAAAAATACATAACAAAACCAAAACATATTAAAATTATATTCATTGGATAGCTTGTTCGAGGAATACCATAATCATTTGAAATAAATTTTAAATTAATTCATTTGATCCCAAAAGCTAAATCAAAAGTGATTTTTTATCAGCATTTTGATAGGTGTAAAGGAGACGCATTTATAGGTATGGTTTAAAACTAGCAGGTTCTATCAAGGGGTTTGATCTAAGGTGATTTGATCAAACCCTCTTCAATTGGAATCCTTAAAATGGAACTTTTTAAGGCTTAAATCATTATATTTTCTAAAAATATGTGATTTCAGCTAAAATTCGTTCCTCTCAAGAATTGTAAACCACTATCATGACAGCACCCAGATTGTAGTAGAAACCAATATAAGGGATAAAACTATGAGTGGTGAATAATCCAAGAAGGTATAAAATTTATAAACTTGGGGCAATCCTAACTAAGTCAAGAGATAAAGTAAATATAAGTGATAGGTTTAAAATAAGGCTCACCTAGTGTACCAAATAAATTAAATTGAATGCTAAATTAGCAAAAAGACACGATCTATGAGAAAGCACCTAAGGCTGCTAAGGGAACTCAATATAAAGTGCATGGTGGTGGATATTTTATTAGATTAAGAATAAGATAACATACAACTACTAAAATTCATTCCTTTAAGAAACTCAAGATATTGAGGTTTAGCTACTAGGAAAAAAATTAGTGGTGAATCTTCACTAATTGGCGAATAATTGAAATCGGGACCTCCAGAAATGGCGAATAGTACAAGATGAAAAGGAGAATGAATCACCAGGTTTTTACAAAAAAATATTTTTTTCTCAATTAATTCGTCTATGCATTATTTTTTAAAATAATTAATCAAATTGATTTACCATGTAAATGATGTGTCATCGAAACTAATTCGCCAGTAGTTTATATCGTAATTAAAATATTAATTATATTTTCCAGTAATATTACATTCCTACCATTAATTTTGGGGTAATATCGCCACTAATAATAAATTACCATTAATTTTAGGGATATTTTAGCCTTGAATAGGGCTTTTATTTATTTCCATTGATTAGCTTTTTAATTGGATGGTCACAGGTTGATTTTGTGACCTATATGAATGTGCATTTTAAAAGGCTTGTTGAGGCTTGAAATTTATTTTGGGCGACACGATTAAATCTAATTGTTTGGCCCAAAAAAAATTCTGGGCCTCGACAAGCCTTTTAAAAGGTAGATGCATACAGGTCATGGAATCAACCTATAGCCATCTGATTAAAAAGCTAATCAATGGTAACAATTTCACTTTTCATTTAGTCTTTTTTTTAAAAGAGATTTTAAGAAAATACTTAATTTGTGTGTGCTCCAATGCATTTTCAATAGTGAACTTATGCTTGGTGGCGAGGGGCTCTGCCCCTTGACCCCATGAGGGATTGTTGCCCCCTCAACCCCCACAAGGGGGCTCTGCCCCCTTGACCCCCGCAAGGGAACTACTCCTTGACCCCACCAATGCATTTTTGATAGTGAATTTATGCTTGGTGGCAAGGGGCTCTGCCCCTCGACCCCACGAGGGATTGTTGCCCCCTCAACCCCCACAAGGGGGATCTTCCCCCTTGACCCCTGCAAGGGTCACCGCCCCTTGACCCCACTAGTGGTTGCTGCCCTTGGGCCCCTACTTCTATTTTACAAAAAAGAAGAAGGGGGAATTGCGCTGACCAACTATACAAATTTTTAAAGGAGAGATTCACCATTGTAATTAATCTTTTTAGTGATTATTTGCTAGGATTTTCCACTATGATTATTATTTTTACCAATTATTTATTAAGATTTGCAAGGACAAATAAAATCAACCAAAGACATAAGAAAAGACATTTTTTAGATAATGGTTGTTGTGGAAAGGGCAAGAAAGGGAAGAGATGAATAGGGTAGAGATCATTTAATAGGGAAGCAAAGGGAAGAGATGAATAGGGAAGAGTCATAAGTTTCTTAGGACTATCATAGGTCTCTTAGGACTATCATTTAAGTCTCTTAGTATATAATTGTGGATGTTGAACCTAAAAATGCTTAAACTTTGACATATATTAGCATTGTTAGTCAATTTAAACAAAGCAAATCAAACATCCCTATGAGATATTGAATCATGCTAGATATGCCAAACAAGACACTAAAATACCAAAGAAGTTAAATAAAAGCATATAAAATCATGTAAAAAACCTATTCCATAGTGGGAGTGATGCTCCTTTAATGTGAAAAGGATTCCCTTTCCCACTCCCTTGATAAGCTTCCAAAATGGTGAAAATGCAAAGATGATGAGTGATGAAGTGCAAGATGAATGTGCCTATAGTGAGAATGCTAATATTTTGGATGGATTTCAAGTAGAAATGGCTTTTTTTTGTAGGGTTGAAGAATGGGGAGATGGGAGGAATGTGAGACTAAAATAGAGCCAATGAGATTGTGACACTCGACACATGGCTAATGGGTGAGGATTGAGCACATTTTGGAGAATGTGCATAGTTAATGCATGTGGTTGAGATGTAAGATGGGTGTAAGAGAGATTAATGCATTTGTAAGAGGCATTAAATGAATGTGGTTGAGATGTTTTGGAGGGAAATTGTTTGGGTAAGAAAGTCAAATAAGTTGAGTAAATGAAGGAATATTCTCAAAGAATATGCCTTGGTGAGGGAAAATAGGGTATTTAGTTAATTAAAAGAATTATTTTTCATGTGCAAGTGGGTTAGTTAATCAGGGGTTGGGTTTGACCGAGGTTGGGTCAAAAGCTAGAGAATGGGTAATTAGGATTAGGAGTTAATTAATCCATAATTAATTAACTTGGAGGAATTTAGGGGATTTGACATTTGATTTATTAAATCAGATGAGAGGACTTTTAGGGATTTGATTAAATAAATTGATTTATTTATATCAACATGATGAACATTAGTGAATTAATCTAATAAATTCATTTATTTGATTAATAGGAGAAATTTGATGATAATTAATCAAAATTAGGTGCATGATGTTGATCAAGATTATTTGCATGTCTACATTTTTCTCCTCTTTGAAACAATGTACCAGTTGTGTTGGTTTAAAGACTGATATTGCCAAGATCAAAATTCAAAATTTCCTATTTTTTTTAGATGCCCCACTATTGCCCTAGTGGAAAGAATTACACTAGTACACTGCCCCCTCGAGAGATTGGGAAATTTTTTTAATTTTAGGTCGAGCTCGCAATAAATATTCAAGATTATTTCATCTTGGAGAGGACTAGAGAGCTCAAAAGTTTGATGTAGAAAAATTTGATGATGTATAGACAATCATCGGTCATGGGTAGCCTCATGTATATTTTGAGATATCACACATATTTGATACTTGGATAGAAATGTTAGTAAAGATAGAAGAATAAGAAGAATAAGAGCGATCGACCCTTGATTCCAAGAAGATGCAGGAGTCCAACAAGTCTATGATTCGTTGAGACTTTATTAGATATGATGATGAATGATGATGATGTTTTGCTTATCCAGGGAATGGGATGCAAAGAACATAACTTTCCTTATATTTGATAACACACATAGATATGATGCATCAAGGTACAAACAACTAGGATGACATTGTATCTAGTGAGATGTACTTTAACTCGACAAACAAATAGGAGTATTCTTTTTCACACCTAGCATATGAAATCCTTGCTAGGACATAGCTTGGATATTTCAAACATCTCAAACCAAAACACAGAAAGGAAAAACCTCCCAATGTAATAGTCAACAAGGAATCCAAAATATCCTCCCTACAAACCAAAAAAAGTTAGCATCACCAAGGTTATGTTAGAAGAATATCCAACAAGCACCTGTGTAGACAAAAGATAATGATCAACGCCCCATTCCTTTCTCTCTAAATCATTTTGATAGACATCATCGACAGGTCATTAGAATGAGTGCAATAAGATAAATCAACAAGACAAAGATCAAGTAAATGAACAAGCTAATGTTCTTCATACCTCTAGTCAAGACTAAACTATGGTGATGTCTGATGTTGATGTACATTGTAGGAAGGATGCATCCTAAGACATGATGTTATTAGATGATTTGAGACTAATGAGATGATGGGCTATTGATAGAAAGAGTTGACCAACTTGTTTACCTATTGACCTAAACTAAAGACCTATACGTTTGAGTTTTCACTTCTAATTTCTTATACTTGTTTATAAATGTTTCACCAAAGGTTGAGGATGACGATTGATTTATTGTGAGTGGATGTTTATTGCAGGTGATCTTTGAAGTGAGACAGATAATTTTTGGTTTTTTGAATATTTTTGGTATTTTGAAATGTTTTGAGGCTATTTTTGGTATTTTTGAGATTTTTTACAAATGTTTTGATTTTCAATTTTTTTGATGTTTTTGTGTTTTCCGATATTTTCACCAAGAATCTAACCTAAGGACCTATCCTAGGGGCCTCAGGGGCTGATCAAGATTAGCCTTTCCTATGTTATACATGTAGAGACCACATAGTTCAATTGATACTGACTCATTTATTGATGAGATATGAACATGTGTGAATTTCTAGTTTATTATGATAGACTCCTAAAGGACTGACCTAATATGTCTCAGGGGAACATCAATGATGGCCTTGCCTATGTTCAAGCTCAGAGACCCGTAGTTCAACTAACATAGATGCATTTATTGATGAGATATGAACATGTGTGGATTGCTAGTTTATTATGATGGACTCGTAAAGAACTGACCTAATATGTCTCAAGGGCACATTAATAATGGCCTTGCCTATGTTCAAGCTTAGAGACCTGTAGTTTGATTGACATAGATGTGTTTATTGATGAGATATGAACATGTGTGGATTTCCAATTTATTATGATGGAATCCTAAAGGATTGACGCAATATGTCTCGGGGGAACCAATGATGGCCTTGCCTACATTCAAGCTTAGAGACCCATAGTTCGACTACCATGTTTTTGATGTTTTTTGGATATTTTTTGGATTTTCACATGATTTTGATGATTTGGATATGGAT
Source organism: Sequoia sempervirens (assembly GCA_007258455.2). Classification (NCBI taxonomy): domain Eukaryota; kingdom Viridiplantae; phylum Streptophyta; class Pinopsida; order Cupressales; family Cupressaceae; genus Sequoia; species Sequoia sempervirens. The sequence goes on along the minus strand of VDFB02271358.1, from coordinate 1,037,622,394 downwards.
ATGTGTGACAATGTCAGTGATCTATTTAGGATCGTGTTGAAAGCCAAGCTAGGGTTGATTGATCTGATTGATGGATTGATGATGATAACATTGTTGAGGATACACAACAATGCAAGGATAGTGTTAAGAAACACAAGGAATGGAAAGGATATCCCAAGATGATGATGGATTGATTGGATTTGATTGATCAATATTTTGAAGCTCAATTTGGAACAAGATTTGTTTAGATGATTTGATGTAATGTTGAAGTATAAATTAGATGCAACTCATATTAATTGTCTGGATTGATATGCAATGAAAGATAATGCTTGATAAGGAACATCTTCTCATCAAAGTATGCCATGGGATAGTGATTTGGATTTGTGCTCACAAATGCTTTGACCAATTTGATTTCAAGTTTTCCAATGTTCGGATCACCACATAAGTTGGAAGTTATAGATCAAGATTTATTCTCGAAGCAAGATGTAAATATCTACCCCTAGGTAGTGTCTAGCAATGTATGGAATTCCATGGGTGGATGCTTAGATAGATGTATGGATGGATTGATATGGATTATCTTGTGATAATATAACAAGTTCAGATAGAGGATGCTCATTTGGATAATGCTTCATGGCTCAGATAATGTTGGGTAGGATATGATCAATGAAAATGACCCATGTTGAGATGTTTACCATAAGTAAATGTAAAGTGTACACCAAAGTTTTATCAATATCAAGATAATTTGGAAGATGGATGAAAATTTATGAAAATGGATGAATGGTGCATGGATGAATGGATTTATTATGGATAAGATGGATGGAATGTTGGATTTATTATGGATGAGATAAGGTTCTTTCACTTGAACTAGCGCATGTAGATGCTTGATTCTACACATGATGCATGTTTTCCAAGTTTTCATCATGGTACCTTCCCAAAGTGCGATCATAGTGGTTTTCACTGGAGGAAATTTTTTATCTTTACTATTTTCATGATTTTTATTTTATTTTTTGATTTTTCTAAAAGATTTTAAGCTCATCTTGAACCACCTAATGGTGTCGATGTAGATGCTCCTGTCATAATGTGCCATTGATATCCTTCTTGAAGAAGTTGCTTTGCTAAGATACATGCACTTGAATACAATTTTTGAGATTCTTGGTCTACCTTGTTCATACAAGAGTTAACTTTGTCTTTGTGCGCACATTGCAATAGAATTCCTTCTGAATCCTTATGATGAAGGGTGGCTACCAATACATGGTCAATGTGAGAATTGGATATCATGCATGGAGGAGTGGATGGTGGAGTGTGTTTAGGAATAGAAGATGGATTGTTTGGTAGTTTGGAACCTTTAACTCTCCAAACTTGGGAAGATAAGATATGATGGGTGGATATAGAAGTGTTCATGGAATTAGGACCAATTGCTTGATATACTTTGTATGCTTCTTGAGAAGCCTGCTTTTTCCTTTGTGGAAATCTTTGATGGATACTTTTCCTTTTTTTATTTTTCCCCATAGTTTCTTTCACTAATGGAGTTTGATAGGGATAATCTATCTTTGTATTTTTTGGTATCCATGTGTATTTGATTTGTCTATTATGCTTCCAAACTTATTTTTATTTGATAACTTTCTTTGTGCTTTGATTCAAATCTTTCTTTTGATGTTGGTCCCAATTTGTGGATGAGGTGATGGGTCGATGAAGATTCATGACGTGGCTAGTTGTAGTATTGGCATATGTTTCATCATAAGGATTCTTTGTGATCCCTATGTTGATGTTTGTGTTGGTGTAAATAAAGTCTTGTACCTAGTTCATTCATTACTAGGGGACTTATTTACACATGTTAAGTTTACTTAGGTCCTAGGAAGGAATCTTTCTAGAAGGTCTTAGTTGTCATTAGTTGTTATCTTATCTTTTGACAACTACTACATGTGAACCTAGGTAAGTGTGATTAGTTGTCGCATGTCATATGATTAAGACACTTGTCATAATCCTATGACATCTTGTATCTCACCTTGGCTATATAACCAAGGGGTTATTCTCATTGTAAATAAATCTATGAATCATCTCTTATCATTGAAATTGAATACAGTTTATTCTTGTCATATTCATCTATCTTTTTTTTTTTCCATTTGGTCTCAAAATCTTGTCAGCCATAGCCAATTCTAACATGTTATTAGAGCCATGTATTAGTTCTAACATGGTATTAGAGTGGGTTGGGTGCCATTGGAGAGTCTTTTTCTAAAGAGAGATACTAGATTTGGGGGTGTTCCATTTTGACTCTTTATTGCATGTTCATATCAGAGCTTGTTGATGCAAATCTAAGCTCACCATTGTGTTTGGAAGGTTTGAGAAAGTTAAATTTTCCTTTTGTTTTGTCTAAATCGGACATACAAGGAAAAATCTATGAGGGTTTGAAGCTGAAGAGTGGTTGCCAAATCTAGAAGGTAGCTACAATTTTGGAGCAATTTGGGTCAAATCTAACCCTGCCATTGTGTCAAGAAGGGCCAAAAACCCTAAGATCAACTGCCAAATCATCCAAATAAGAGTAGTTGTCCAGTGAGGCAAAATTTTTTTTCCCAAGGTGTCGTACGGCCCCTCAAGTCATCTTAATTATAGTCGATAGTATGAAAAAAAATAATAATAATTTTATTGTCAGCATTTTTTTATAAAAAATTTTTATTTTATTTTTGAAAAAAATATATTTCATTTGCTATAGTTTTTTCAGAAAAAAATCATTCAAAATTTTTTATTGTAAAAAAAAAGTGAAAAAAATAAATTCTCTGTAGGGTATAGAGTACCCTACACAGTCTGCAGGGTACCCCGTACTGTCCGTGGGCCCATAAGTTGCCATGTGGCCTTGCTCCATTCACTCATCCCATGCGGGTCCCGATGTACCGATTGGTCAATTCAAACACTGGAAGGAGGCCGAGAATTTCTACTAGCGGTCAATATTCAAAAGCCGACAACAATAAAAAAATCAGCAGACTCTATAAACACTAGCAGCCACATATGAAAATTCTTTCTAATATTTTTTCCATAGAAGATTCTGGGAGCATCAAAAAGATTCTCTGCCCAAATCCCACCGCTGGCTGGTCAACTAGAGAATATTCCATTTGGAGGAGCATATGCATTTTTGACGAGCTAGAGGACATAAAATTTAATCAAATATATCATTGATGTCATCCATGCATTAGCATGACGTCAACATTCCTAAAAAAATTTCCCCCCCCTCATAGTTGGGTTTTTTGAATTTTCAATCCAACTTTGAAGGCTCATATCTATCTCATTTTGACTCCTTTTTACAAGATTTTTTTTTTATTTGGGATAATTTTTCGTGCTCTACACAGTGGTACAATAATTTTTTAGTTTTGGTTCATGGGTTTTTCAAAAAATTTAGATTCTCATAGGTGTTACTACTTCGTCCTCATTTTGGGAACTTCGGGAGCTCATATCTTGCTCCTATAGTAACATTTTTGGGTGCAACTTTTTTTGAAAGTGCATGATTTTTTGTGTACTTCTTAGTGGTATGATCAGATTGATTTCATTTTGTACCAAAAATTGTACTTGAATCTATGGCCTATTTTGGCATCTGTAAGCACTAAGATCAAGTCTAGCTTGTTGGTTTTGGCATCTAGCAACTGTAATAACACTACATATAAAGTGAAAAATTAGATATTGCTTGGGGGGATTCTTGATTGAGTGATTTGGTGGGGGGGTTCTCTTGGTGCATTTCTTTGATCTGTTTACTTTTTCTCTCTTGTTTTCATGGATCATTCTAAGGTTCCTTTGCTCACATGATATAATTATTCAACATGGCATCAAAATGCATGGAGTATTCTATTGACATAAGGTCACTCTCTATATGTTGAAAATAAGGTACCTGAACCTACAAATGTAGATAAAAATTTAAAGTGGATGATCAAACATACCAAAGCTCTTGGGTGTCTTCATAGACTTGTTTCTCAAGATTTGTTGTTCCAAATTGAATCATGTAAGAATTCTCATGAAGCTTGGGAAAAATTTAAAACATTGTATGGTACTACAAATGAAGTAAGAGGCTGCCAAATTGATAATGAACTGATGAATCTTGATCCTAAGAACTTTGACAACATCCAAGACTACATCACTAAGGTTAATGATCTAAGAGAGAAATGTAAAGCATGCAAAATTGATAAGGACATTCAGTTGGTGTACAATACAATAAAAAAATTGGTCCTGATTATGCTTCTTTTGTTTCTAGCTTTCATACTCATAGATTGACTATGGGTTTGCATATACTACACCTTCATTTGCATCATTTTTTGAGATGTTGATACATGACAAATAAAAGATTATCTCAATGGGTCTCATCAAGATTTTAAATCTTAAGAATTGTTGGTTAGTCAAGTTAAAGAATCAGAATCATATAAGAAACCAAAGAAATAAAAGAATAATTAACATTCAAATCAAGCAAATAATAATCCACATTCAGATCAACCAAAGAAAAAATCCTCTTCTAAAGGGGAAACATCTAAGAAGGAGAGGCCTGTTTGTGCATATTGAAAGAAGGATGGACATGAAGAACACTATTGTTATAAGGACATTGATGAGTTGAAAAATATTCTCAAAAGGAATCACATTGATTTTCCTTCTAGAATGTCTAAATCTTCTTCTCCTACTTCAAAATAGTCTAAAGAGAACAAAGGTCAAGCATCTACATCAGAAAATAAAGGACAAGCTCTTTGTGCTCTTTCAGGTCCAGGATCAGGGAGATGGCTTCTAGATTCAAGAGCATCTTATCATATGGCATCTTCATAGTCTATATTCTCTTCATTTCAGCCTTGTACTATGTCTCATATCTTGATGGGAAACAATACATACATGAGTGTAATAGGGAAGGGATCTATTAGTTTTGGGGAGAACACTTTTCAGGATGTTTTGTGTGTTCCTCATTTGATGAACAATATTCTTTCCATATATTAGATTACACATGGTGGAGATGGGAGGTCTGTGGATTTCACTCTTGATTTAGTTATCATTTGATACCTAGAGACTAGAGAGATCATTGCTACTGGGGTGGTTGATCATTCATCTCATTTCTATACCTTTGCAAATTTTGCTTTTGATGGTGACATTGTTCCTTCGACTATTGAATAGAACCATGATTCAGAGGAGACATTTGGATTTTTGAACTTGGGAGTTCTCACATCAAATCCAGTAGTTGAGCCATGAATTATATCTCCTCCATCCACTGTCATACCTGAGGATACTTGTGTTTCCACAGTTTGGGTTCCTTGTGATTTAGTGCAGTAGGCTATATATAGTCTTCCAGATATGGTTACTTGTGATGACTTCTTGATAGGTATTTCAGACTTGTTTGTGGAGTCTCATCTTTCAGATTTGGAGGACACCATTGATGACATTCATCTTCTCTTTGATGAAGATTCTCAATTGTTGTCAGGGAACACCTTGTCACTCTTGTTCATTCTCTACATGATCATTCTTCACAGTTTGGCGTGAGTGTGGATACTTTTGGACAAAATTTGGAGGAGGCTTCTTTATCTTCAAAGGGGATATTCTTGTCTTTGGATCATGTTCTACATTCATCTCTACTAGATGTTGGATTGTCCTCTTCAGTAGTGTGGCCTAGAATGGTTGTTTTGAGTGTGTAAGCTTTTGACATCGACATGGAGACACTTGAGCATTCTTCAGAGACATCATCCATCATCCATCTTCTTGACATACTACATACATCCATGGTTTTGTTTCTTCCTAAGGGGAGGAATGTTTTTCAGAAAGATTGGATCATCTTCAAAATTCAATGTCAAGCTTCTACCATCATTGTAGGAGACTCAACATTAAGGAGGGGCTGCCTTGTCTCTCTTCTACTTCTCGCTTATGGGGGGGTGTTTTTCCTCACATGGGGTTTTTACCTTCTCATTCTTCATTAAGAGCATTCATTATTTCATCTCTCTTTTGAGGAGGAGTTTTGTCCCACTGATTTTTCTCCTTTTCTCCATTTGTGAGAGATTGCATTGATTACATTTGCATATGTACATGGGTACCTAAAATGGCCTAGTAGCCATGACCCATCTTTGCATATTTGTGTCATTTGCATAATAATCTACTACTCCCTAGGTTGCACTTAAGGGGGGGTGTTGGTGTAAATAAAGTCTTGTACCTAGTTCATTCATTACTAGGGGACTTGTTTACACATGTTAAGTTTACTTAGGTCCTAGGAAGGAATCTTTCTAGAAGGTCTTAGTTGTCATTAGTTGTTATCTTATCATTTAGAAACTACTACATGTGAACCTAGGTAAGTGTGGTTAGTTGTCTCATGTCATATGATCAAGACACTTGTCATAATCCTATGACATCTTGCATCTCACCTTGGCTATATAACCAAGGGGTCATTCTCATTGTAAATAAATTTATGAATCATCTCATATCATTGACATTTGAATATAGTTTATTCTTGTCATATTCATCTCTCTTTTTGTGCTTTCTATTCAGTCTCAAAATCTTGGCAGCCATAGCCAATTCTAACATGGTATCAAAGCCATATCTTAGTTCTAATAGTTTGCTTGAGATGAAGTTTCCCCTAGTATTGTGGAAGTAGTACCTTCATGCTTTGATTTTTTGGTTTCGAGATGTCTTGTTTAGCATGCATTTTTTGATAAATGACCACTGTAGATGATGTTATTTCAATTTGCTACTCCACTGACTTTAGGATATCTCGCTTGGTCTAACCTATTTTCTTGAGTGGATAATGTTGGATATCTTCATATATGATGTCCTCAATTTGAATTTGGGATATATCCAATCTTGATGTTGATAAATCATCCTGAATGTAGGAATCCATAACCTCTTGTTCTTATGTAATAATGTCAAGAGTAAAGGAATCTTGTCGTGAATGAAGATCATCTATGTGTCCATCCAAAGAAAGCATCTCATGTGTAGATGGAGAGTATGTGTTATATGGATATGATCATCATTTGTGACATCTTTAATAGATTGGAGAGTATCCATTAGATCATTGTAGTATCTTGGAGATATGAATTCTTGATCTTGACTGATTTCATAATTGCTTTCGACATGCTTTGGATCAAGTTCTTGACATGGGTCAATTTCAAAGGATGGATTTCTTACAAATGTTTCTTGGATATCTTCATTAGGCATGGAAAATGGCTCAACATCCTCTTGATCTTTGAGTGGATTTGGATCAAGTGTTAAGTTGAGGATTCCTTCAATATTTGCAACCATAAGGTCAAAGATCAATGTCTTGGAAAGGACCATTGCTAGACTTTGGTGAAAGATGATGATCACTCTTTGGAATAAATTCTTGAGATATGTCTTCTAAATCATTAGGTGATGTAGAGACATTTTCAACATGATCATTGGTGGATGGATCTTGGATTATGGCAATAGGATCAAATAATTCTAACACTCTTTGAAATAGATCATTGTTGGATATTATTGGTGAATTTTGATCATGACTAAAAAGTGACTCTTGATGTATGTTGATTTGATCATTGGATGAGGTAGAAACATATTAAAGGTGCTCATTGATGGATAGATCTTGATCATTGTCCTCAATAGTTTTGGTGGAGATATTGTCACTATTTTCAGCCATAGGATCAAATTATGTTAACATTTCTTGAAATGAATCATTGTGGGATATTGTTGATGGGTTTTGATCATGATTGAAAAGTGGCTCTTTATGTATGTTGATTTGGTTGTTGGATGAGGTAGAAACATATTCAAGGTGCTCATTGATGGATAGGTCTTGATCATTATCCTCAATAGTTGTGTTGGAGAGATGGTCAATGTAATCATTAGTGGTTGAATCTTGATTGTTGTCCTCAACAGTTAGTATTCCTTGATCAAGAAGGTCTTGGATGAGATTTTTGAGTTGAATACAATTTGATGTTTTATGAAGATTTTCTCTATGATACCGACAATAAGATCTAACCTTATTCCAATGGAAGTTTATGACAGAGTTGAAAGCACTTACTTTTGGAAGAGTGATGAGTTTTTCATTAACAAGCTTGTGTAATGCAGATTCAATTGGCTCTCCCAAATGAGTGTATTCACATTTATGATCTTGTGAGATTTGTACTTGTTGAGATTTACCTTGTGGTGATTGATTTTGGAGATGTGGTGATTGGGATCATTTTTGATGTTGTTGATCTTGATATCAAACCTCCTGATATTGGGGATATTCTTCTTGATGAGGTTGTGGAGACAACTCAATTTTTTGATGACATGGTTTAACCAATGGGGAGTCTATATATTTTTGGGTAGATATGTCTCTTAGTGATATGAATCAACAAATTTTCTAAGTATAGCAATTTTATTTCCCAAAATTTGTTCTTGATTTTAATCTTCACACCCTTGATATAGTTTTGGTTGTTGGTCAAGCATATTTGGAATACAAACTTGTGGTATCTATATGGGATCATGCACAAATTGATTTTGGACAATGTTTTGATTTGGGATGATGTTTAGATTTTTCATTATAGGTTGACATGGAACATTGTTGTGGTTGGGAAACATATTGCTTTGATTTGGGTAACTTTGATTTTGCATGAGGTTACCTTGACTTGGATCAATACATTGAGTTGTCAATATATTGCTTGCATTTTGAACAACATTGGTTTTATTTGAAAACATATCTATCCCATAGTTCACCAAGTGTGTATTTGATACGTTCATGTTTGATAAGTTTGCACTTGGTATATTCACATTTGGCATGTATGGATTGGATGGGATAATGTTGTTTTGTTGAAGACTCATGTATTGATCATTTGGTTGATAGATTTCTAAGTTTTTACTTTGATTTAAATCTACCATAGGGAAAGGTGTTCCAAAATTTAGATTGGGCATACTCACATTTGTTGTACCATTGAGGTTTGTAGGAGATAATGATCCCATGTATGGATTGTATAAATGTGAGTTTTGATAATCAATTGGTATTGTAAGTTTTTGATAGGTTGGTTGACTTAAATCACTCATAATGTATGTGTTGCAAGTATGAATAAGTTGGTGGTGTTGTCATTAATGTTGTCATTGATGTCAACATAGTGTAGGTTGTTACAGAGAAAGGAATCAAGTGATTACAGGTTGTGCATGTATAGTTGAGATGCTGTTGAGATGTTGTGAGTACAATGGAGCTATTTTATGGTGTTGTAGGTGTGCTGATATAATGATTTTCAAAATTCTTTTGAGAAAATTAATAAATAAGTGAAGTTAGAGTTGTTCATGTGTTCAAGATGTGCTCTGGTTTGTGCTCAAAATTTCTTTTGTGTTGATCCAATGCTTGTGTGGATCTGAAGGAAGGTTTCTAATGATGTTGTATGTGTTCTTGCAAAGGTGTTTGTAGTTTGGTGCTCTTAAAGGCTTGCTCTAAAGATATGGTGTGTCTCTGTATAGTCCAGATGGACTGATGAAGAGTGTTATGTGTATAAGGAGTCTTGCAATTGATGCAGATGGATCTGATGGTACTTGAGACGTGTTCCTATGTTTGGTGAAACATGTTGTGTGGTCTGTATGTTATCTTATTGATGGGGAAACATGTACTTCAAAACTCATGTGTGGTTTCATTAGGTTTGGCTGACCTGGTGTCTACACATCATTCAAAGAATAAGTATGAATTAAGGAAGCATGTGTTTGATGTTGTCTTGGGTCTAGATTAAGTTTCTAAGGTTGAATTTGATATAAATATAAGTCAAGATGTAGAGGATTGATGATGCGAATGATGAGAAGAATTCCACAAGTTTGACAAGTAGGAATTATGTGAAAGTGAAGTGTGGCAGTAGTACCTTAATGTGTTTGACTCCTGAAAGCAGTGAGCTGATGGTGCCTACAATATTCTAATCTAGGCTGTGGAAGTGTGCAAGTTACAATGGTGGATTTTCTGATTGTCTTTCTATATCTATAGGAAGTGAGCCTCCCTTCTAGACAGTGAGCCTTTGTATTTGACAGTGATCCCTTCTTAGGAGTGCGCCCTTTGGCAGTGAGCCTCTTTGTATTCAGTTTTGCAATTACATTATATTGTGTGTTAATCCTCACCGTGGTTTTCCCCTCATTGGGTTTTCCACTTAAATCTAGTGTCTCTTTTGTTGATATTTCTTTCTATTATTTGTATTTCATTTTCATACTTAATAACATAATATAGTGAATGTAAAGTTGATAAGTGTTTGAAGTTTTGTGATTGAGTTTGGTGACAACTGATTCACCCCCCTCTCAATTGTCTTGTGCCTTTCAATAGTATGAATTAAGTTTATATTCCATGTTTTTCTTGTGTTTTGACCTTGTTGACCTCTAAGGGATTTGGGACCAATGATGAGATGAGATATGAAAGGGTGAGTGATATGGGTGTTGAAAATTCAGGAACTTTGGATCAATGCTAGACTTTAGGATTTTATTTTGACTAGTTTGATTTAGATAATGAACTTGTAGATCCCAAGATGTTGGATGTGACCTTAGTATGAAATTTTTCAAAGGGCTGGTAATTTAACTAGAGGTATGAGAAATGATACATTCTCACACTCCTAACTAAACAAGGTGATTTTGATGTGTTTGATGATTTACCCAATTTTAGAATTTTGATTTTTTCCAAAGTTCTCTAAAAGTTGTTTGTGGGATGGGATGATAAATATTTTGAATGGATGAAATGATTGGTTTGATCCTAAATGAACCTAGAAAGGACTTATTTACAAGACCAAGGTAGTGAAGAACATGCTTTTCCCTAAGATCACTTCAAACCAAAAGATTTGTGTTTCCTCATAAGACCATAAGACAAGAGATAAATCAACACATGTGTGGGTTTCAATTGATTTCATCTTGGTTAATGAATTTCTTTTACCACATCCACTTGTCTTGGCTAAATTTCAAAATAAATGTCTATGCCTTAACTCCTTTTCATTACATAAGGTCCATTATGTGAAAATCAAAGAATCAAGGCCATAGTTTTCCTAGGTAGACTTTGGAGAGAAAAAAATGAGATATGGGCCCAAATAGTTCGAAGTCTCTAAGGATAAAATCCCTAGGGACAAGTAGTAATATTTAGACTCTTCAAGGATATTTGCTCTTTCTAAAGGGTTTGAAATTTTGATGACTTGTTGAATGTTTATTCCAAAGTTTAAGATCCAACCAATGTATTTGACTAACTTAAAAATTGCATAAACCTAGGTTAGGAATGGCTATACTTGTTGAGTCCTCACTCGGATTTCTCCAAACACTAAGATAAAGGGAATAACTAGAGATTTGGTGACACTATCTCCCTTCCACATCACACACTTCTCGGGACCACCAAATCTCAAAATCATGAAGATTTGGAGACCTTAAGGATTTTTCTATTTCTACTTTGAATAGTACAAATGTGGGGAGGCTTTAGAACAATCGTTCTTGCACCAACAAGTATTAAGGATTTTGGTCTTTTAAACAAAGGGTTGTAGTAAGGACATCCAGTTCATAGGGTACTATGATAAAATTTCTCAAGAGGTCTCCTAGCCCTTAGAACAAGGGCTTTACACATCATAAAGATACTAGGAGAGAGCTATCACGTACCACTTCCCATTGATTGCAAACTTTCCTTGAAATCATAAATTTATATAGCAGTTTGGAAGAGCTTGGCATTAGCTCATTACCGCTTGGGTCATTTCCTCCTTTCAAAGCGAGGAGGCAGTCCCTCTAAAGATAAACAAAAGGAAATAATTACATTTGTAGTTCGACCACCTAAAGCACTTAGGAGGGAACACACACAATGCCTTTCCTTCACACTCACATGATTGTTGAATTTTAGCTCCAAATTGAAATGTGTGGGTGATTTTAGACAACTAATGTCAATGGAATGTTTTTGATTCTCAAGATTGCAAAGTGGTGTGAGAGAAGTTCATAGACATTTGAATGACACCAATTACAAAAATCACAAAACAATGAAGGCACAAGTTCTTTTTAATCCCAGAGTAAAGATGGATTTGTTTTAAAGCACCAAGCTAAATGTGAGTTTGTTTTGTTCAATTTTAGCCCAAAATCAAAGCTAGTAAGTTTCTAATGTTCAATTTCAGCCCAACTTTGAAAAGATCAAATCAATGGTTAATTTTAAACCCAAAAAATGAAGTGAGTTGGTCTAAAATAGAAAATGAAAGCATAAATGAATGCCTTGGGCTATTATATTAAGCATTTAAAAATTCCTTTTCAAGTTCAAGTTCAATTCCCACTTCCAAATCAAATATTAATTCTTCAAAGATTGTTTCCTATGCTTCAATTTTTCAAGTTCCATGTGCAAACAAGATCTGCAAGATAAAAAGAAAAACATATGAGAATTAATTGCTAAGAGACAATTCAGGAAATAAATATTGAAAGAAAATCAATTTCAACATATGTGCATTCAAAAAAACTTAAAGATGCTATCTAATTAATAATATTTCATTTTTCTTTCTAGCAAGATAATATTGTAAGATCTAATCAATGCAAAGAAATTTAAAAGTATTTGCAAGCCCCGCTAAAAGTAAAGAACATTTAGTAAGGCCTGAAAATAGTAAAAAAATGTCAGCGTAATTTACTCCTCTGTAGTTCGATACCCTTGGATTCAAAATATTCTTGACTACAACTCATAGGAGGCCCTCATATGTAACTTGGAAATCTGACTATGTATATTTCATCTTTGGATCAAAATCATAGACAGAAGAGCATAAATAAATTGAATTTAATCAATTTCTTTAAAGTTACAGCTGCAACAATCATTTATTCAATTCATTGCAATATTGTAGCTTTCCAAGTGTTTGTCAAAGGCATAAAAATCAAAATATTTTCTGTAAATATTCACAATCATTAAAAAACCATAGCTAGCTAGATTTCATATTTCTGTAAATGTGGATGTTGAACCTGCAAATGCTTAAACTTTGACATATATTAGCTTTGTTAGTCAATTTAAACAAAGAAAATCAAACATCCCTATGAGATATTGAATCATGCTAGATATGCCAGATAAGACACTAAAATACCAAAGAAGTTAAATAAAATCATATAAAAGCATGTACAAAACCTATCCCATAGTGGGAGTGGTGCTCCTTTGATGTGAAAAGGATGCCCTTTCCCACCCCCTTGATAAAATTCCAAAATGGTGAAAATGAAAAGTTGATGAGTGATGAAGTGCAAGATGAATGTGCCTATAGTGAGAATGCTAAGATTGTGGATAGATTTCAAGTAGAAGTGGCTTCTATTTATAGGGTTGAAGGGTTGAAGAATGGAGAGATGGGAGGAATGTGGGGCTAAAAGAGATCCAATGATATTGTGACACTTATCATATGGCTAATGGGTGAGGATTGAACACATTTTGGAGAATGTTCATAGTTAATGCATATGGTTGAGATGTAAGAGGGGTGTAAGAGAGATTAATGCATTTGTAAGAGGTATTAAATGAATGTGGTTGAGATGTTTTGGAGGGAAATTGTTTGGGTAAGAAAGTCAAATAAGTTGAGTAAATGAAGAAATATTCTCAAAGAATATGCCTTGGTGAGGCAAAATAGGGTATTTAGTTAATGAAAAGAATTATTTTTCATGTGCAAGTGGGTTAGTTAATCAAGGGTTGCGTTTGACCAAGGTTGGGTCAAAAGCTAGAGAATGGGTAATTAGGATTAGGAGTTAATTAATCTAGAATTAATTAACTTGGAGGAATTTAGGGGATTTGACATTTGATTTAAATAATTTGATTTATTAAATCAGATGAGAGGACTTTTAGGGATTTGATTAAATAAATTGATTTATTTAAATCAACATGATGAACATTAGTGAATTAATCTAATAAATTTCTTTATTTGATTAATAAGAGAGATTTGATGATAATTAATTAGAATTAGGTGCATGATGTTGATTAAGATTATTTGCATGTCTACAATAATAAAAAAATCATTATCAAATAATGATATGGTAGGGGTAATGGACAAGGTCAATAAGGGTGACAGGTGGTTTAATCTTCACTAAGAAATGTTGAAGGGATTATCTTTTCAATAAGGAACAATAAGTAAATCAGATGAAGTGATTGTTATGGTGGCAAGTTTAATATGTAGTTGGCTAACATTATTCATTAGTTGGTTAAGCATGTGATCAATTTAGTATGAATATGAGTAGTGGATTTGATATGAAATCAGATGGAGCCTACAATTTGTGTTCCAATAACATTGGAATGAGAATCCATTAATTCCCTTTCCAACACGATAAACATGATAAAGAAAGGGTAGAAAAGGGTGGAGATGAATGGGAAGGATAAACAAAGGGCCGCCAAGGGAATTTATTCTTGTACACTTCTAAAGATTGAATATGAAAATGCCCTCTAAATAAACAAGGATGAAAAATTATCTTCTAAGGAAGGGTATGTTGAATACTATAAAGATAAGGATGATTAATATGATGCATTTTATTATGTTCATGCATTGAAGAAGAAACTAAATATGATGATTATGATGTAGTTGATTGAACTTTTTAACTTTAGAAAATAGTTCTAGTCTAAATGAGTATTATTTTCCCACTCGTAATTTTGAATACTTAGCAAAACCTAATCCCAAAATCAACATGATAAAAAAATCAAAGCATTATATTAAGCATGTATGATAAGAAGTGATAAAGAAACATAAGAAAATTAAGGAAAATGTAAATCACATGTATAAAGACTTGACATACCTTCAAATATGAGCTTCGATTCAAGAAACTACAATTATGTGTAGTTTTTTTTTTTCTTGCATCAAACTCCTCAAGAATTAGATCTTTTTATAAAGTTTCTTCATTTTCAATGTTCAATTCTATATAAGTCTAATATAATTACTAAAAACTATATAATTAACCAATCTATAATATGAAATTATAACAATAAAATCATAATTAACATTGCAACACATTATGTGTGTAGGGGGTTGGGTTGAAGCATATCTATGATACCTTTCTTTGATAAATAATGTCATCTTGTAAGTACTATGTATGTCTTGTTTTGTGTGTGATATGAAATTTCACCACAATTCCCTTGTTATGTCATATGTGTCATTGTACATGACATGACACTTTCTATGTGTGTTTCCATTGAATACAACATCCCTATAAGCTCAAGCCTATACATTAAACCCTCAACCCTAAACCTTAAACCCTAAACCATACACCCTCAACCCTCAACCCAATACTTAAGCCCTAATCCCTCAGCCCTTAACCCTATACCTTAAACACTAAACCCTAGAAACTCAACCCTCATCCCTATACCCTATACCCTAAACCCTAAAACCTCAAGCATCAAGCCTCAATCCTCAAGCCTCAACCCTCAACCATATACCTTAAACCTTGAACCCTTCATCGTCAACCTCATCCCTATACCCTATGCCCTCAACCCTCAACCCTAAACCATACACCCTCAACCCTATCCCTATACCCTATACAATAAACCCTAAACATTATCCCTCAATTTTAAACCCTAAAAATTAAACCCTCAACCATCAACCCTCAAACCTCAACCAAATACTTAAGCTCTAATCACTCAACCCTCAACCCTATACCTTAAACCCTAAATCCTACACCCTCAATCCTTAACTCTATACCTTATACACTCAACCCTGAACATTATCCATCAATTGTAAATCCTCAATTCTCAACCCTATACTTAAGCTCTAATCCCTCAACCCTCAACCCTATACCTTAAACTCTAAACCCTACACCCTCAACCCTCATCCCTATATACCCTATACCATCAACCCAATAATTAATCCCTAATACCTTAACCGTCAACCCTAAACCTTAAACCCCAAACCTAAAACTCTTGACCCTTAACCCTATACCTTATACATTCAACCTTAAACACTATCCCTCAATTGTAAAACCTCAACCATACACCCTCAGTGCTCAACCCAATACTTAAGCCCTAATCGCTCAACCGTCAACCCTATGCTTTAAACCATAAACCCTACAAACTCAACCCTCATCCCTACACCCTATACCCTATACCCTAAAACCTCAATCCTCAACCCTATACCTTAAACCCTAAACCCTATACCCTCAACCCTCATCCATATTCCTTATACATCAACCTTATACCCTAAACCCTAAACATTGTCCCTCAACACTACACTTAAAACCTAAACCATACACTCTCAACTCGTCACCCTATGCCTTATACCCTCAATCTCTCAACCATATACCATATACCCTCAACCCAATACTTAAGCCCTAATCCCTCAATCCTCAAACTTATACCTTAAACCCTAAACCTTACAACATCAAACCTCATCCCCATACCCTATATCCTCATCCTTATAACCTAAACCCTACATATTGTCCCTCAACCCTATATTTAAACCCTAAACCATACGTTCTCAACCTGTCACCCTATTCCTTATACCCTCAATCCATACCCTAAACTCTATACCCAATATCTTAAACTCTAATCCATGTAACTTATACACTTAACCTTAAACACTCAACCCTAAACATTATCCATCAATTGCAAACCCTCAACCCTCATCCATGCATCTTATACCTTATAATATAAACCCTCAACCCTATACCTTAAACCCTAAAACCTATACCCTCACCCCTCATCCCTATGCCTTATACCCTAAACCATAAGCATTGTCCCTCAACACTATATTTAAACCCTAAACCATACACTCTCAACCATTCACCGTATGCCTTATACCCTCAATACCTCAACCCTATACCTTAAACCCAATACTTAAGCTCTAATCCCTCAACCCTCAACCCTATACCTTAAACCCTAAACCCTATAACATCAAATCTCATACCTATACCCTAAAACCTCACCCTTATACCATAAAACTTGAATATTATCTCACAACCCTATACTTAAAGCCTAAACCATACATTCTCAACCTTTCACCATATTCCTTATACCCTCAATCCATACCATAAACCCTATACCTAATATATTAAACCCTAATCCCTATACCCTATACACTTAACCTTAGACACTCAACCCTAAACATTATCCCTCAACTGTAAACCCTCAACCCTCTACCCTATACCCTATACCCTCAACCTTATACTTAAGCCCTAATACCTCAACCCTCTAGCCTATACCTTAAATCTTAAACCCTACATACTCAACCCTCATCCATATGCCTTATACCCTCAACCTTATACCCTAAGCCCTGAACATTGTCCCTAAACACTATAATTAAACCTTAAACCATACACTCTCAACCCTTCACCCTATGCCTTATTCCCTCAATCCATCAACCCTTCACCCTATTCCTTATTCCCTCAATCCATCAACCCTATACCCTATACCATCAACCCAATGCTTAAGCCCTAATACCTCAACCCTCAATCCTATACCTTCAACCCTAAACCCTACAACATCAACCCTCATCCTTATACCCTAAACCTTGAATATTGTCCCTCAACCCCATAATTAAATCCTAAACCATACACTCTCAACCATTCACCCTATGCCTTATACCCTTAATCCATACCCTAAACCCTATACCCAATATCTTAAACCCTAAACCATAATCCCTATACCCTTTACACTTAAACTTAGACAATCAACCCTAAAAATTATCCATCAAATGTAAACCTTCAATTCTCAACCCTATACTAAAGCCCTAATCCATCAACCCTCAACTCTATACCTTCAACCCTAAAACCTATACCCTCAACCCTCATCCCTATGCATTATACCATCAACCTTATACTCTAAACTCTAAAATATTTCCCTCAAAACTATAATTAAAACCTAAGCCTTACACTCTCAACCCTTCACCCTATGCCTTATACCCTCAATCCCTCAACCCTCAACCCTATACCCTCAACCTAATACTTAAGCCCTAATCCCTCAAACCTCAACCTTATGTGATAAACCCTAAACCCTACAACATCAACCCTCATCCCTATACACTATACCCTCACCCTTATACCCTAAACATTGAATATTATCTCTCAAACCTATACTTAAACCCAAAACCATACACTCTCAACCCTTCACCCTATGCCTTATATCCTCAATCCATATCCTAAACCCTATACCTAGTATCTTAAACCATAATCCATATAACCTATACACTTATCATTAGATAATCAACATTGAAAATTATCCATCAACTATAAACCCTCAACCCTCAACCATATTCCCTATACCCTCAACCCTATACTAAAGCCTTAATCCCTCAACCATCAACCCTAAACCTTAAACCCTAAACCCTATATCCTCAACCCTCATCCCTATGCCTTATACCCTCAACCTTATACCCTAAACCCTGAACATTTTCCCTCAACACTACTTAAACCCTAAACCATACATTTTCAGCCCTTCACCCTATGCCTTATACCATCAATCCCTCAACCCTATACCTTCAACCCTAAACCCTACAACATCAACCCTCATCCCTATATGGGCTATAACTATTGAAAGGTGCAAGACTAATTAAGGGGGGTGTGAATCAGTTGTCACCAAACTCAATGAAAAATTTCAAACACTTTCCAACTTCACATCCAATTTATTTTGTTATT
Organism: Sequoia sempervirens; assembly: GCA_007258455.2. Classification (NCBI taxonomy): domain Eukaryota; kingdom Viridiplantae; phylum Streptophyta; class Pinopsida; order Cupressales; family Cupressaceae; genus Sequoia; species Sequoia sempervirens. The sequence continues at coordinate 1,037,603,932 of VDFB02271358.1, read as the reverse complement.
AAGTATGAACATGAAATACAAATAAAAGAGAGCAATATCAATGTACTGAACACCAGATTTACGTGGAAAACCTAATCTAGGAAAAACCATAGTGAAGATTTTTGAGAAGTGCTAAAACACCACCATTTCATTCACCCCATACTCATCATTCCTTTTCCACTTCCACCTCCTACATTTAGCCATCTCAAACTACTTTCCAACCGCTCACTTCCCATAGCCAGGGCACTTCCCCGGTCCTTGCCTTCTAAGTCCAAGGTGCAATCCCAACTACTGCTGCCCCTGTGCAGCCCCAAGTTCCTATTCAACAACAAATACTCCCTTTTCCTCCCCTCATGGCTTTTCTAGGGAATAATCCTTATCCACTATTGTTCAATGCTTAGAATGACATGCCCAAGAACCCAGAAGGATTTTTCATGAAGTTTAATCCTTAGGATCCATAAAGGATAGTAGAGGAGCACATCAAAATATTTCAAACAACACTGAAGGATATGCAAATCGATCATGAGGATGTGACATGTTGACTTTTACCTTATTCTTTGGGAGAAGAAGCTTTTTATTGGTACATCAACATACCAACGGGGACCATCACCACTTGGGACCTTTTGAAGAATTCCTTCCTAAGGAAATACAAGATTTCGGTCAGCCCTCTAGAACTATATCAATAGTTCATGTATATTTGTAGGGAAGTTAATGAGCTGATAGGCTCCTTCAATGATCAATTTCATCAGGTGTACATGAGATTACAAACTCCATATGTGCTTAATGATGTTGGTATTTTTCCAGTCTACTATGCTACCCTGGACAATCTCACTGCAACATTTGTGAAAAGAATGAACCCACCACCTGCCACATTGGTGGATGCTTATGTTGAGGCAGTCAAAGCCAACACTAATTTTGGACATTTTTTTTTTGGTTTTTTGCCTTCCCTGGGGAAGGTTGCTCATCCCATGTAGATTCTGTTGAGGTGCCAAGTTGACCCACAACATGCAGCTAAGATAAAAGTAAAATTATCTCACCTCTCCTAAAAGAGACAATCAGTAATCAAACTAATCACCTCCCAAGTTCTTTAATGTTGGTTCACAATGTTGCTATTTCATGAAGTGGTCAATATGGCTATAATTTTCAAGGGGCCTGCTAGTTTTGAGCTTTTGGATTGTTGTAAGATCAAACATTTATCTAAACCTATTTTAACCAGGGGTTTTTAAGAAATAGAAAAAGATAGATAAAGGTTTTCAAACTGAAAAGAATGTTGGTTCATTCAACTAATCAGTCTTGTTACCTTCCAAGGGATTCCTAAACTAGAACTGCAAAATAAAATTAACCAGTAATTGATACAAAATTTCATTCATTCACAGTGCAAACTTTAACAGTAGATTACAAATCATCATTCAAACAAAACATAAGATAAGATTTCATTCCTTGAAAGATTTTCAAATCAAATGATTAACCCAAAATGAAGACCATTCTAGAGCATAATATAAAGTAGGTTTAAATCTAGCTACTTCTAATGTCAATGAAACATATAAGCAACATTTACAAATCTGGCAAGATCACCAGTGTATAGAAACCCATTTCTTCAAATTATATCCATCTTTGCTAAGAAAATCAGGAAGATACATCACCTCCTCGTCCTGCTGAACTGCAAAAAAATTCCTAACTTACTTAAGAAAACCCTAACTTTCTTTTTTGATATCCCATCCTCTACCTGATGAATCCTCCAGCTTGCTAACTAATCTTCTAACTTGTTTCTAACCTTTTCTTTTTACCCTTTCTAACCTGCCTCTCCTTATTACAAAAGAGGTGAAACACCATATTTATAAAATGTGTCAAATGTGTTGGCCCAGTTCAGGGTTTACAATAATTTGGTCATAGAACAAGTCAGCCCCAGAAGAATTTGAAACAAAGTCAAACGTGCATTAAATGCAAGGGAACTAACTAGATCGGCCTAGGATCTCCCTCATAACTCAGACCAAAACATATGAAGAAGAGGAAAAATGAAATGATGAGGAAGCATGAATTTCGATGCAACTTTGCATTAACTACTTCCCCCACTTCGCCCATACCTTGCTCCATTCTAGCCTTCATCATTAAGAACATCCCCTGTAAGCTAATTGTAAGTGGCATAGGTGAAACCCTAGTTTTCCTTCAATAGCATTAATATCATTCTTTAGATCTATCTCATCGTATTGTCCTAGTCTCCCTTGTTGGATTGATATTCATTAATGACTGCACTACAGGCCGCTGTGTCATCCAACTGGTGCCTAGCTACTGTATCCCATGATAACTTTATTTCTTTGCAGTAGGGTGCTCAATATTTGTATCTGAAACCTTGAACTAGACTGATGTCATCTTGCACTTAGGAATCCTACTCTTTTCATCCAACTTCATTCATTTTCTACCTCAGAGATGGATGATCCCTTTGTGTCCTTTAGCCTCTCCAGCCACCATTGTCCTACCAGACTCAACCTACATTCATCAAACACCAATGTGAGAATATAAATGTTGACAAAATTTTCATCCAAGTGTTAGCTTAAAATCATGATAAAACCATTAAATCGACCCTTAAGCATCAAACCTAAGAAGTTCGAGATTTCGAGCTAACCTAGGAAAACCAATCTGGAAAGAATTTTGAAAAATTCTGAACTAGACAAATTCTCCCAATGAATACCAAACCAGATAACATTGGGTTTTTCTCACTAGAGAGGTCCCATAGAGTTCTTCGATCGTCTAAAAACCCACCACCTTTGATAGAACTCAAGACCCCAATGAGACACAAAATTCACAGGGCAACCATTCTACCACCCTTGTCAGCTCATCTCACTCCACTAGGCTTTTCACCAATACCCCAGTTGATACCCGTAAATCCACCTCAACTGCCATTATAGCTGGTTCATCCCATTTAACAGCTAGCTCAACCTCCACCACTGCCACCAATGGAATTTTTTTTGAATAATCCCTATCCATTGGGGACTATTCCTGGAGGCTTTCATGATATGCCTAAGAATCTTGAGAGATTCTGCCCCAAATACATTCATGGTGAATCAAGGAGTGCTAAGGAGCACATACAAGCTTTTAAGGATGCTTGTACCAGAGCCTAGATAGCTCACCATGATGTGGTTTGTAATTTGTTCACTTATTCCTTAGGGGATATGGCGTACAACTAGTACCTAAATTTTCCACAAGGTTCTATTATGAGCTGAACATATATGGAGAATTCTTTCATCAACTAGTTCAGAGTTTATGTGGATCCAACCATTTTGTTCCATCAATTTTCTACCATTAGGAAGGAGTCATGTGAATCACTACCCTTGTTTAATACAAGGTTTCAACAAATGTATAGGAGATTGTAGGACCTCTATCTAGTTGCTGAGAATAGTGCCATTCAGGCATATTTTAGAGTTATAGACCCTTTGCTTGACTTGTTCCTACAAAGGACTTATCAGCCAACATATATCGATTCTCTGTCTAAATTTTATCATCTAGCCATCAAGCTGCAACAACAAACTAGCTCTCAACAAGGGAACTTGGGAGGATATTTTCCTCCTATGGGGTATCAGATGCCTAATCCAACCCCTTTTTTCAATACAGGGATGTCTCCTTACCATTATGGAACTATGTCTGAGTTGCATACTTAATCTCCTGTTTCATTCTTTGCTAATGGAGCTCTTAACTTTTCTCAACAAGCACAAGCTCATCACAGTTCACATGGTCATCATAATCAAGTTGGAATACCAAATCCTATCAATTAGCCACCTGTTGCTAAGAATGTTGAGAGTGAAAGGACAGTTCAACTCACAAATGAGGTGGAGACCCTAAAGAAAACTCTGTCTCAAGTCACAAATTCCATGGCTCAACTTAATCTAAACCCCTCTCAGAACCAAGGTAATTATGATAATCAAGGTAATTACCCTAATCAAAATAATAATAATCAAGGTAATTATCAGAACAACAACAATCACAACTAGAGGAATTATCAAAGCCAAAACTTCCCTAACCAAGGCTATCAAAATCATAATAGAGGATATAACCAGAGGTCTAATAACAATAAACAATGGAACACAGGGCCAAATAATGGTGGGGTTTCTCACAATTATCAAGCTAATGAGGATAGGCCACATACTACAAATGTGGTTGACATCAATTTTATGACTAACTGGTGTAGGCTACATGATACTGCAACTCATTCTGAGGTGAACTGTCCAGAAATGGAAAAGGTTGTGAAGATGGCACAAGAAGATGCCCAAACGTTCTAAGGGAATTCAAATAAAGGAGGTGGCTCAGTGGATATAACAATGGCTTATGACCTCTTTGAAGAAGAACCTTCATTCCCAATGTAGAATGAGAATGAACTAGAGGAAGATGTGTATGATGCCCAAGCATTTCAAACAAAGGGAGGACACTTCCTAAGAAACTAGAATAAGGGTCTATGCACTACATCAACACCACCTAACCACATGGTGCCTCTGAATCAAAGTGCTGATAACAACCCTCCTCCACCGAAGGGTTTGCCTAAATTCCCTAGCAAAGGTAATTCATCTAGTGTTTTCAAATATAATGCAAGTTATAACACAAAATTTGATATTGTTTCTAAGATGAAAAAATAGAAAACCTCTTTATCATGCTTTGACATCCTAAAATGGTGGCCTTCCCAATGAGATATAGTGTTGAAGGCTTTGGAAGAAGCTGATAAATTAAAAGGGAAAACCAAGGTGGCACCTGCTGCAGACATGAACACAACTTTGTTCAAAAACAAGGTAGGGACCCCACCGTTTCTTTTAAGTTTGAGAATCTGTGGGAAGAATATGCACAATTGTTTGCTAGATTTAGGGGCTTCTGGCAATGTTATGCCATTTTCTGTATGCAAGAAATTGGGATTGAATCTTGTCCAAACAAACAAGAAGGTCATCCAACTTGATAAAACAGAGGCTATTGTAGTTGGAGAATTGAGAAATATACATGTACAAGTAGGGTCTAACCCTAGGATTCAAACCAATATGGATATTCAGGTAGAAGACATTCCTAAGACTTACGGTATGCTTTTGAGTATAGATCTAATGAAGAGTATAGGGGAATATCTCTCCCTCGACTTTTCACATATGTGGCTACCATGGAGGGGAATGCCTACACAGATTAGGATTGAGAGTGAACCTCACCTCAAACATATCATCACTGAGTATGACTTCCCCAACGAGGTAGCTTATTTGGAAACTGAGATAGGGGTTTATAAAAGAAAGGAAATTATGACTCTTTCGGTTCTTGATTCTAATGATTTGTCAATACAAGAATTCCCTAATCCCATGATGAGTGTAAACCAATAGGTATTGATCAGGAAGTTGCAATAGGATAAACTAGTCTTAGGGGGAGATATGGATTTGTGGAGTCTTCTACTCCCAAATTGGTCTAGGGTGCACTACCAAAATCATTCAGAATTGACCTGCCAACCCTGCATCAGTGTTCTGAATCATGTTTTCCAAACTGAAGAAAATAGCCCAAGTCACCTTGAGACCATTTCAGATCAGTTCTCATTTGAAGCCAAAAATGCAATAATGTTAACCAGGGATAATATACCTTGAAAGGAAGTCCCTCCTCAAACTGAACTTACCCTAGTCATAATACCGAACCAACATAGTTATGTTGAACAACCCTAGGGTTTGTTTGATACCCCTGCACTCACAAGTATACCAAAACCCAAGGGGTTAATCAAAGATACAAATAACTATTAGAAAGATATCCTAGGATTACATGATATATTTGAGCTGGAATTGGCTATTGCACCTGATGAACCTATTGAACACCCATTCCCAATATTAGATGCAAAAGATCAAGTGGTCCCACTTATGGTTCATCTTATCCAAGCACCCACAACAGGCCTAAAGAGATCAACCCAGACTCATAATCAGCTATGGACCCTCACATTTGATGGATCCAAATCTAAAACAAGGTGTGGTGCTGGAATTGAGTTAACCAACCCAAAAGGGAAAATATTTTTTGCTTCTTACAAGTTACAGTTTGGATGCACTAACAATATAGAAAAATATGAAGCATTAGCTCAGGGACTGATGTTCGTACATCAAAAGAAAGTTACTGCCTTGATGGTTAAAGGAGATTCAGAAGTGATTATTAAGCAAGTACATAGCCAGTACACATGTCACAATAAAAGGCTGGTAGCTTATAGAAATTGAGTGTGGAACCTCATTGAAGACTTTGATGCTTTTGGGATTAGTTTAATCCATAGAGAGGAGAATCAAATAGCTGATTCATTAGCTGTTGCCGCAAGTACCCTAGAGCCCATGCAAGGCTCTAAGCTCAAGAGATTCTTAGTAGAATTGATATCCACCCCAGCTATCCCTGATAATGTCAAGAAATTTCAAGTCTTCGATGATGATCAACATATCCTTGCATTTCTAGCAAGCTCAGATGTTTTCAAAGGACAGATCATCGATGAGTTCAACAGGGATCAAGGAGAATGGAACCCTGAAGACTATGATACAAAAGGTGTCCTCAATTTAAAAAGTAATAGCATTCCCAAGGGAATGGTGGCCTTAGAAAGAATTTTTGATTCAGATCCAAGGGCTTAGGAAAAGGTATCAACTGAAGATAAGGGAGGTGAATATGAATATGTTAACTTAGCTGACTCTAGCCTTGAAAGGAATGTTTACATAGGGAAAGCCTGTCCTGAAGCAATTAGACAAGATATATTGAGGGCATTGAAGAAAGATATTTCTGAAATAGCTTGGGGGTATAAATATCTAAAAACATTTGATACTTCTATGATAACTCGTACTATTCCTTTGAAGCCTGAAGCTAGACCATTTCGATAGAAACATCATCCTGTCAACACCCTAATTGAACCACTGATCTTTAAGGAATTTCAAAAATTGCTTTCTGCAAGAATAATCTTCCCTCTACGACATTCAACATGGGTGGCTAACTTGGTTCCAGTTCATAAAAAGAATGGGGAGATCAGGCTATGTGCAGATTTCAGGAATCTGAATAGAGCTTCAAAAAAAGACAACTACCCACTCCCTTCTCTGGACGAAGTCTTGCAAACTATCAATGGGTCTCAAATGATGTCATTCCTGGATGGTTATTTTGGGTACAATCAAGTGATCATTAATTATGAAGACAGGATTAAGACAACCTTCACTACTAAGTGAGGAACATTTGCTTACATGAGGATGCCATTTGGTTCGATAAATGCTAGAGAAACCTTTCAGCGTGCAATGGATGTAGCGTTCAAAGATTTGATTGGTAAGTGCATCATCATTTATATGGATGAAATGGAAATATTCTCTAAAGATAGACTAAACCATGTTGCAGACTTGGCTAAAGTTCTTGAAAGATGTATCCAATATGGTGTTTCTCTGAATCCTAAAAGGTGTGTGTTCAGGGTTTCTGAAGGGAAACTTTTGGGACACATAATCTTGGAAAGAGGGATATCAACAGATCCAAACCAAGTTGGGTCTATTCTGAAGTTAACCATGCCAAGAACTAAGAAGGAGATGAGATCTTTCTTTGAAAAGATCAACTTTGTGAGGAAGTTTATCATAGGTTTTGGAGAAATTGTTAAACCTTTGAATGAAATGATGAAGAAAGATGCTAGAATAGAATGGAGTAATAAGGCAAAGGATACTTTTTCTCAGGTTAAGCCATCCATTTCAAAAGCGCCAGTCCTCACTAGTCCTGACTACTTGAAGCCATTTTATATTTATTCTTTTGCTTCTAAACACTCATGTGCAGCTGTCCTAACACAACGAAGAGAGGAGGGGGATGAAAGGCCAATTTCCTTCATGAGATCTTCATTTAAGAATGCTGAAGTCAAGTACCCACCTCTTGAGAAACAATATTTTGTGTTGGTTAGATCTGTCAAGAAGTTCAGGCATTATATCCTTCGAAGTCAGATCATTGTTGTGGTTCCTGATGCTACTGTGAAATCTCTACTTATGCAGAGCGAGTTGGGAGAACGAAGGGGAAATGGATGGCTATTTTATAGGAGTTCAGTCTAGAGATTCACCCTATGAAACTTTTATGAGGTCAAGGCCTATCTAAAGCAATGGTAGATGCTGGTAAGAACATTACTTGTCAACAGTAAACAACACAGTCCTTTTCTAATGACTCTTGGTATGCCGATATTATTTATTTCATGCTCAATAATTGGTGCCCAGAAGGAATGAATACAACTCATAGGAGAGCACTGAGAATGAAAATCTCCCATTATATGCTCAAAGGAGGATTTTTATATAGAAATAATTTTGAGGCAGTTTATCTACAATGCATTGATCAACAAGAAACTAAGCATGCAATTGCTAAATCTCATGGGAAACATGGCACAAGTCATGGTTCTATAGATTCTTTAGCACATAAGATGCTCAGATTTGGTTATTATTGGCCATGTGTGTTTAAGGATGCCCACAAACATGTAAGGACATGTCATATATGTCAAACTTCTGCATCAAGAGAGTGTCATCCAGCCATGCCATTGCAGCCTATTTATGAGGTAAGGCCATTTGCCCAATGGGCACTTGATTTTATTGGGGTAATTAACCCAAATTCTTCTACAGGACATAAATTCATTTTGACTTCCATGAATTACTATATGAGATGGACATAAGATATACCTTGCTAGAATAGCACAACAAAGGTAGTAATCAAGTTCCTCATTGAATGCATCACAACCAGGTTTGGAGTACCCTTTGCACTGGTATGTGACAATGGCCCTTCCTTTTCTTCTATCAAGTTCATTTCATGGGCTTATGCTCATAGGATTGTTTTAAAGTATTCTTCAAACTGTTATCCACAAGGAAATGGAGTTTCATAATCAACTAATAAGAATCCTCTAGGAGTAATCAAAAAATTGTTAGATAAAAATCCTAGGAGTCACAGAATCAACTAATAAGAATCTCCTAGCATCAATTAGGCTGACCTAGTTAGATGCAATCTTTATCCACCAAAAAGGACTAACTATCAGCTCCAATATAGTACAAAACTTCTCAAAATTAATCCAAGAATGTAGCACGTTACAATATGTCAGCATAGACCAAAGATAGGTCACACATATATCTGCATCACAAAATTAGTTCACCATATCATCAACTATATCATTAGGTTGGCTAGAGATAGACAAAATGCAACAACAAAGTAATGCCAACTTTCCATACAGGAACCTATGCACACGAGATTCTAAATATACACCTTTCAAGCATCCAAAAACCATTTCTAAAAACCACAATCAAGGATAATCATTAGTTGAGGATTGTAGACCAAAATACAAAAATACGAGACCAAAATACCAGAGGGTGTAAATTGGTTCTTCATACTAGTTCAGAGTATTAGATCAAACTATCAACTTAATTAACATGGTGACATCAATAACAACAAAAAAACAATATAATAGTGATGCTCTTCTTCATTTCTCCAACAATATCCTCACCCTTATACCCTAAACCTTGAACATTGTCCCTAAACCCTATACTTAAATCCTAAACCATACACTCTCAACCCTTCACCCTATGCCTTATACCCTCAATCCATACCCTGAACCTATACCCAATATATTAAACCCTAATCCTTATACCCTATGCACTTAACCTTAAACACTCAAGCTTGAACATTATACCTCAACTGTAAATCCTCAACCCTCTACCTTATACCCTATACCCTCAAACCTATGCTTAAGCCCTAATCCCTCAACCTTCAACCATATACCTTAAACCCTAAACCCTAAACCCTCAACCCTCATCCCTATGCCTTATAACCTCAACCTTGTTGATGGTGTTTTTTGCACAGCAACAACTCAGACATAATATAATATCCTATCTCTCTTGAAAGGTAAATCTCTATTAGCAAGCCTCAAGAGATAACCCCAAGGTCTCTAATGTCAGGTCTTGACAATGCATAAACAACTCAGTGATAAATGTAAAAATGTTGGTAATCACAAAGGGACCTTACTACAAGAAAATACTGAATCTTTAATTTATCAGATCTAGCAATATGATGATACTTCAATCCTAAATCTAACTAAAATGATAAAAGAAATAACAAAAGATAAGGGTTTAAGAGAGACTCTTAAGATTAAAACTACTCCTAAGATTAACAATGCAAATGATGAAATACTTGAAATGGACCAATCCCTCATAAACTAATTCCTGCTTGACCCAGATGAATTTGCAATCTTACATAAATAGTGCAATCTTCTAAGGTATCAAATATTTTTAGATCATGAACATTCATCCAAGACAACCCTATTGCAATTGAAATGAATAAACCTTCACAATTGAACTAAGCACAATAAATGTAAGGTCCAGGCTAACTTTGAAAAGGAACCAACAATCAACTAGTTGCAAAAAGTATGGACCAGGGATTGTTGCAAACACTTCAAGCATCAAACCATAAACACCATTGAACCATATCTAATTCTAAATCTAAGATATATCTAATATTTCTCAAGCAATCTCGAAAGATCCCAAGAACGACAACAATTCTAGTGTTTTGTGTTATAGTACTTGCTCAAAATGAACTAATTTCTAACCCTTGCTCTATTGCTTAATTTGTTTCTAAATCTAATTCTTCTACCCTAGTCCCTTTACAAATGAGGCAAAATGCCATATTTATAGAAACCCCCCAAGGCATGTTAGCCTAATTAGAATTAACAATAATAATAAATGGCCATAAAACAAGTAGGCCAAGAGGAATTCAAAATAAGATAGAATATGCATTAAATGCATGAACTCCATCCAGGTCAGCTTGGGATCTCCAATATAGTTGAGACCAACACATGAAAGGGATGGAAGAAGCAGGGTAGAAAAGGCTCCAGATAAATGGGAAGCACAACTCCCAATGCAATTCATCATTAACTAGTCCCTTTATCCTTATCTTGATCCAATTTATCTAGCACATTAAGCAAAATACCCCTGTAGGTCAACCAAAGGTGGAGTAATAAATACTTTAAACCCTCCTTCAATCGATTAATTTCCTCCCTTGATTCCTTGACGACTTTGTTAAATTCAGCCTACACCCAACAAAAACCACCATCAATATTCATTATAACATGAAGATCATAATTAGCCCATCACTAATAATATATTCATCATTCAAATAAATCCAAACAAAGATCAAAATCCCCTTGAAATATCGTTAAAGCATAATTTCTTTGAAGTTCGATATTTTCACCCCTTCGCAGAATTTAGGCTAGAAGGGAATTTCGAGGAAATCCAAGCCAAGCGGAATTTCATGATGAAAGCACAATAAACATCCAAAAGTCATTCAATCAACATCATTAATTAAGAAATAGCATGATACATCTTTAAATCACTCAAATCGATCATACAATGCACAAACAAAGTTTTAGAGAAATCCACCCAAGATGGATTTTTGCAAAAACAACAATAGTTTGCAAATTCTAGAAAAAATGAAGGGACAAAGGAATGTTCTGGAAAATCTGAGTGGGATAGAAACCCACAAGAATGACAAAACATCGCATATTTCGGGAAAATGAAGGAGCAATGGAAGTTCGGGGTTTTCCTAGGGTAACAGAATTTTGTGAAGCATTCGAAATCTTGAAATCTTTAATCTTTCACAACTTGGCCAAATTGATTGAATGATCATTAATTTGGGACCTGGGCTCAAATGTTGCTTGTGTCAAATCATTTGTTGATGGATCCAGACTCATAATTCATTGAAGGGAAATTCAATCAGTATTGGTGATAGCTCCAAAGTTGAAACCCTAAGGTTCCACCATAAACACATAGTCCCAACCTTGATTCACTTCGTTTATTTCAATAAATCATGATAAATTCACCAAGGGAAAGCAATCGAGTAGATACAAGTGAGAAGCGATAACTCAGATTCGTATTTGGATGACTAATCTGCCAATTGCACAAAACCCTAGTTTTAAACACAGATCTTCAAGAACGCCAAACCCAGACTTAGGATGCACCCTCCAGCAAATGCAAAGACACCAAGAAAACATAATCAAAGCCATCAATCAAAGCTCGAACAAAAAATTTACATGCAACATTTAGAAGTTAAGCTCTTCCATATTCAGAGCAAGACAAATGAAAAATCCTTAGCACAAACTCCCCTAAGAGATCAATAAACAGGAGCTCCAAAGTTCGTACGAGAACATAAATGTAATGACAAGACAACAAGCTCGGGGATTCGAGGTTGGGAAGGAATTAAGAAATCTGGAGACTTGGCAGAATTTCGGGAAAGTCCGAGGAAGACGAAATTCCCTGAGGATCTAAAATCTTCGAAAATAGTGTAGAACTAACCTCCGTCAGGTTTCCAAGCCATTCAAGGAATTCCAAGCAGAGGGAATTTTCCCAAAAACAAAGAAAAACCCAAAATTACCTCAAAGACCTATGATTTGCAAAATACTTCCTCAAAAGGGACACTTGCACAAGCAAGATAATCATTCATGCACATGCCAAAGCAACCAAATCCAAGGGCCAAGACACCAAAAACTAAAGCAAAAGAGGATAATTTCTTTCATCAGGGTGTGTGTACGAAAATTGCACAACAAATGGTGACTCTGCTGGGGAAATGATCCAGAGCGTTTGATGATGAACAAGAATCATGAACCCATAATCTCTGGTTGCGATCTCCCTATTAGGAAAACAAATCAAAACACAAGATTAAAGAATTAGAACCAAGGGTAGACTGAACCTTCCATAAACTTAAAATCCAAGTGTGTGCAAGTGAGTTCATTCCCCCCTTGAGCTACTGCAAAAACTAAGTTCAGTCAAGTTAGGCTACTCATGCTCAGAATATTTGAAAACTTCTCTTCTCCAACCTCGTTGTGCTTTTTCCGCATACTTGGTCTTGGAGAATTACTCCTCTTGGTCTTTCCACATCTCACAATATGATCACTCAGACCTTTAGACACATCATCCTTAAGCACATTTGGAGATTTCAATGTATGGCAGCCTTCTCTAGTACATTTCACTCCCTAAAAATTGAATGGATGATCATATGTGCAAACCTTTCTCTGTAGTTTCATGTTCTTCAATCTGCTCTTCAGGCTAATTCTGATCTCAAAAAGATTATGGAGGTTCTTCAAATGCAACTCAGTGCTCTTGAGCCACAATTTAAAATGCAAGATTTCCAGTTTGGCAACACAATCGTTCAGGTTGGAAATTTATGTGGTTATCCATGAAGGATGTCTTTCCTTGAGTTTCAGAGGTTGGAGTTCATGGTGATATATTATTATCAACGATACTTTGCAATAGCTCTTCTATGGATTGTATCTGTTGGGACTTATTGCTGTTGTTTTCTGATGATGGCCAACAATTTTTCTATGTAATCTTGTTTTTAGCTATTGTTGTCTTCGTGCTGCTATGGAATAGCAGTTCTGGCTTTTCTTTAGCATGTCTACTTTTTAAAAATGTTGCTCAATGTTGGACAATAGCTTCAACTGTAGCTCTTCTTTGTTTTTATGCTAGCTCATATTCAACATTTTCTTTGTAATTTGTAACCTAATTTTGTTCTTTTTCCAATAAAAAAAAGGTTAGGCTACATAAGGATTTTAACTCCAAAAGTGACCTGGATAGAGCCTTGCTAACAGTCAGGCGTCCATAGCCCCAACAAGGTTATTGATGTGGTTCTCTCGAACATAGTTCTACTGCTAGCTAGACATCTATAGCCCTGATAGAGATATTTAAACACTCCTGATAAGTCGAATTCATTATTTTGATTTTCAACATTTTCTCTTTTGCTTCTTTTTGATATTTCTTTTCTTTTCACTTTTTTATTTCAACCTGTGAACAATGAAGTTCACACTTAGGGCTGAGAAACACAGTGGCGCTGAAGTAGAAATAGGATTTTTCACCTAACAAGACATCACAAAGATCCCACAACAACCTTAGGATTCTTAAGATGTATGAAAGATATGAGATTTCAACATACTTCAGGTTCAAACCAAACGAATGACCCATCTTTTTTAAATCAAACATTTAGATTGCTTGATGATAACGAAAGGCCTCGACCATCCATTCAAGACACATGATTAAAGTTCATCAATGAAACACTCAAAATAGTCCCAAACAATGAATAATTAATGTGCAGGAAAGACACTTCCCCAACTAGAAAATAGAGAAACCCAAGCTAGAGAAGCAAAACGATGACCAAACTGAAACCTAAAGCAAACCCAAACTAACCAAAACAAAAACAAACCAAAAGCTAGGAAAAGGCAACAAACTAATCAAACCTAAACTAATGCAACCTAATCTAAAGAAAGCAAAAGCAGGAAAGAAGACTTAAACAAAGCAAAGCAAGCTGCATTTGTTCAAATCAAACTATATACAAGGAAACACCAAAATAACTCATGACCAGACATGATGAACTGATACCTACACCTATTTAACTTTTTGGTGCATGGACAAGTAATAAGGTGAAAGTAACAGTCCTTAAGAATGCAAACTTATCTTTATACTCAACAAAGTAAATCACGAAATTGCAGCATTCAAATTTAACCTTATTGATAAGAATAATCAACAATTGAGGAAACTCATTGAAACCATGATCAATCCATATGCAAGTTGTCTTCCCTAAACTCCCATAATCAAATTGATAAGCTTCATAACTCATAGTAAAGAAAGAAACAACCTGATTTTGTACTTTTGAGGACTGAATGTTGTGTTCATTACCCTACACTTGTGAAGAGTTGATGCCCCTGTCTTTAGGCAGTCTCAAATGATGATGCAATATCCCTTTTGCATTCAAAACATGCAAAAAAAAATTAGAATCTTCAATGAATAATTCATGGTGAAAATCAGATTGAACAGGTTCAAAAGTGTAAACGTGGAACTTTTCACCTATTTTCATTTCTTCATGAGGGATCGATGATGAAAATGCAGAAGCCCCATCATGTATAGTAACTTCCCCATCTTGATGTTCATCAGGAGGCCCCATAGACTGATCTTTAAGCATGTCTTCACATACTCCAATGTGGTTAAGCCCATCAAATATGACTGCAACAGTGTTGTTCTGAGCATTAAACAAATTTTCCTGCACATCCATATGAATCACATTAGCCACCTTGTCACTAATACATAAAATGTGTGAATTTTCTATACCAAATTCATCAACAAAAATAAGATGTGTGAATGAAGGGACTCCCTGAATTCCTCTCCTAGTAGCATTTGTTCTAGTTCTTGATTGTGACTCTTCAAATTATTAACTCCTCCATTAAGTTCTTCTTCATATCTTGTAGGATATTCATTAGTAAGTCATTGGAGTTCCTGTATTAAAAAGTTAATCTCCTCCAGAGCTGCCCCAGTATTCACTGCCATACTTTTGGTTCCAACTGGTTCCTCGATAGTTTGTTGAGATTTTTCTATTGAAGGGGCTTACTCTTTGTAGTTCGATGTATATCCTTTGTATAGTCTAACAACCATACCTATTCTTCCACCTCTTCTGTTGATTCTACTGATGTTTCAACATTGTCAAATTTATGAATAGGTTTCTTAGGCATATCATGTAACATGAGGATTTCCTTAGCCTCCCATCTTTGAGGGTCAATTGTCAGTGTATAATTTCCCAAGATTGTTTTAGACAGGAGTATCTCCTTGAAAGTATTTGTATCAACTTTGACTTTCTTGAGTTCTTCTACCATGTATTCTCCTATTTGCTCTGTAGTTATGGTAGAATAGTTGTCTTCAGAGCTAACCAAAAATTTACCCCTGTTGCTTTCAATGCTTCCTTTCTTATCAAATTGTCCTCCATTTATGAAATACTGAGTAGGCACCTGATGGAATGCTTGAACCTCCTCAATTGTAGACTCTTCATCTAGTGGACCATTGTCATTTTCCTCATTATTTCTAAAGGATTGAATTATAAATTATTCACTGTATGCATACCCTATTTCAAAAATCTTGTGTTGTTCTTCTTCTGGCCCATTCTCTTCATTATTTCTGAAAGGTTGAGCTACAAATTCTTCATTGTATGCATATTCTATTTCAACACTCTTGTATTGTTCTTCCTTTTTTCCATTCTCTTCACCTCTTGGAAATGGGGCATGGTTCACCACCATGACTGATATGTCATGAGGATTAGATGGTATTGTCTCCTTCCCGCTCGAACTATTGATGACATATTGGACTTCCTACTGGAAAATGGACACAACAGTCTAGAATTCTTGACAGTCTGACTCAGAGTGTTGATTAGTGTTATGAAGCCTACACCATCCTGAAAGAGCGACTTCAACTAGGTAAACTCCACTAGATTTTTTGTGATTGTTTGGTTGATCCAGAGATGTTAGGGATCCTCCATTATTTTGACATGGTGGCTGCCCTCTATCAAATGTTGGCCCTGAATGTTGATCTTTAAGATACTTTCCCCAATCAAGATTCTGTACCTAATCTTGATCATAATTGGACTGAGTTCCCTTTTGGTAGGCCCGAGGTTGATTATTTCAGTCCCTTAAGTAGGTGACTTTGGTGTTCAACTTCTCAACTAGCTCTGTGAGTGCATCCAACCTCTCCTTGTCTACACTATTGGATGGAAGAAAAAAACCTATTGAGTTCTGCACATAAATAGAATGGGACCCATGATTCAAGGGTTGATTAAATATTTCAGAGCTCTTCAAGTAACTGGGTATATTAGCTTGCTGATGAATGAATGCAGGTTGGTTCATATTTGGATGGTAACTTGACATAGGTGGAGCTTGATTCCAGGACTGACCTAGATGCGGTACCAATGGTAATTGAGGGACTGAACTCAATATAGGTGTTTGGTTAGCCAATGGAAAGGGTCCAGACAAGTGTTGTCTCAAGTTTGTACTCACTTTAACAACCACATCATAAGCTTCAAGAAGGCTAGCTGGAGGTTTTGCTCTCCATTTCACATAGGTTGATGTTAAACTGTCCAAAGCTTCATAATAAAACTCCCTAGTAGAGGCATCATCTACAACATAAGGGGGTTGCAGCCTAGTATAAGCCCTATGAAATCTATTATTGAAAGCTACTATTGGTTCATTTGCCTCCCTATTGACTCTAGTAAACTGCAGAAGTAACTCATTGGCACTAATTGGGATCTTAAATTTTTATAAAAATGCAGTTTCCAACTGAAGCCAAGTAGTGATAGATCTAGCAGGAAGATGGTTATACCAATAAAATGCCTCATCCCCAAGGGAATATGGGAAAAGTATACATGCAAAATCCTCATGATTAATTCCCCTATCCTTAAGGGTGGTTTTAAAAATCCTAATATGCTCCTCTGCGGTCCTTTTGGGATCATTAATGTGAAACTTGGAGTAGAAAAGCTCATAACTTTTTGGCATAGGATTGTAGTGGTTGAAAAATAAGGGAGATAGTTTGTTCACCAAGAAATCCATTGGTGAAGGTGGAGGTGGTAAAGGTGGATTTATGACTAGATGAAGCTGCTGAATGGGGACGACTTCAAAATTAGATGAAGATGGACTTGATGAAGGTGAGGATGATGGAGATGATGGAAGTGATTGGGTGGATGATGATTCACCCCTTCTTCTGGTCCTTCTTGACCTAGTAGGAGCTTGCAACTCCTAAAATCCCTCTTCCCCTAAAGTCGATCTGGTTCTTCTTCTGAATCTTTCAAGAGAAATGGATGATAGAAATTGATCCAGCTTGCTTATTTAGGCCCTCTTTCTAGCATCAATTTGTTGATGGTGTTTTTTGCACAACAACAACTCAAATAGAATAACATATCCTATCTCTCTTGAAAGGTAAATATCTATCAGCAAGCCTCAAGAGATAACCCCAAGGTCTCTAATGTCAGGTCTTGACAATGCACAAACAACTCAGTGATAAATGTGAAAATGTTGGTAATCACAAAGGGACCTTACTACAAGTAAATATTGAATCTTTAATTTATTAGATCTGGAAATATGATGATAATTCAATCCTAAATCTAACTAAAATGATAAAATAAATAACAAAAGATAAGGGTTTAAGAGAGATTCCTAAGATTAACAACGCGAATAATGAAATACTTGAAATGGACCAATCCCTCATAAACTAATTCCTGCTTGACCCAGATGAATCTGCAATCTTATAGAAATAGTACAATCTTCTAAGGTATCAAATATTTTTAGATCATGAAC
Source organism: Sequoia sempervirens (assembly GCA_007258455.2). NCBI lineage: Eukaryota > Viridiplantae > Streptophyta > Pinopsida > Cupressales > Cupressaceae > Sequoia > Sequoia sempervirens. Next base: position 1,037,585,859 of record VDFB02271358.1, on the reverse strand, counting down.
ATTCATCCAAGACAACCCTATTGCAATTGAAATGAATAAACCTTCACAATTGAACTAAGCACAATAAATGTAAGGTCCGGGCTAACTTTGCAAAGCAACCAACAATTAGCTAGCTGCAAAAAGTATGGACCAGGGATTGCTGCAAACACTTCAAGCATCAAACCATAAACACCATTGAATCATATCTAATTCTAAATCTAAGATATATCTAATATTTCTCAAGCAATCTTGAAAGATGGAACCACAAGAACCATGAAAGATAAATCAACACAAGAGAATTCACCAAAAGCACAATGTCTTCAATTGTATTGAATCACCCAATAACAACAACAATTCTAATGTTTTGTGTTATAGCACTTGCTCAAAATGAACTAATTTCTAACCCTTGCTCTACTCTTTAATTCACTCCTAAATCTAATTCTTCTACCCTAGTCCCTTTACAAATGAGGAAAAATGCCATATTTATAGAAACCCCAAGGCATGTCAGCCTAATTAGAATTAACAATAATAATAAATGGCCATAAAACAAATAGGCCAAGAGGAATTAAAAATAAGATAGAATATGCATTAAATGCATGAACTCCATCCAGGTCAGCCTGGGATCTCCAATATAGTTCAGACCAATGCATGCAAGGGACAGAAGAAGTGGGGTAGAAAAGGCTCCAAATAAATGGGAAGCACAACTCCCAATGCAATCAGTCATTAACTAGTCCCTTCATCCATATCTCGATCCAATTTATCTGTACCTTAAGAAAAATCCCCCTCTAGGTTGGCCAAAGGTGGAGTAATAAATAATTTAAACCCTCCTTCAATTGATTAATTTCCTCCCTTGATTCCTTGACGACTTTGTTAAATTCAGCCTGTACTCAGCAAAAACCACCATCAATATTCATTATAACATGAAGATCATAATTAGCGCATCACCAATAATATATTCATCATTCAAATAAATCCAGACAAAGATAAAAATACCCTTGAAATATCATTAAAGCATAATTTCTTTGAAGTTTGGGATTTTCACCCCTTTGCAGAATTCAGGCCAGAAGGGAATTTCGGGGAAATCCAAGCTAGGCATAATTTCACGATGAAAGCACAATAAACATCCAAAATTCATTCAATCAACATCATTAATTAATAAATAGCATGATACATCTTTAAATCACTCAAATTGATCATACAATGCACAATCACCAACTTATAAATCATGCAATCTCTCAGTTCTTTATTTTCAACAAAGTTTCGTAGAAATCCGCTGAGGATGGATTTTCGCAAAAACAACAATAGTCTGCAAATTCTAGAAAAACAAAGGGACAAAGGAATGCTCGGGAAAATATGAGTGGGATGGAAATCTATGAGAATGACAAGACATCGCATATTTCGGGAAAATGAAGGAGCAATAGGAGTTCAGGGTTTTCCTAGGGCAACATAATTTCACGAAGCATTCAAAATCCTGAAATCTTCAATCTTTCATAGTTTGGCCAAATTGATTGAATGATCATTAGTTTGGGACCTAGGCTCAAATGTTGCTTGTCTCAAATCGTTCATTGATGGATCAAGGCTCATAATTCATTGAAAGGAAATTCAATCAGTATTGGTGATGGTCCAAAGTTGAAACCCTAAGGTTCCACCATAAACACATATTCCCAACCTCCATTCACTTTGTTTGTTTCACTAAATCATGATAAATTCACCAAAGGAAAGCAATCGAGTAGATACAAGTGAGAAGCGATAACTCAGATTCGTATTTGGATGACTAATCTGCCAATCACACAAAACCCTAGTTTTAAATGCATATCTTCAAGCACGCCAAACCCAGACTCAGGACACACCCTCCAAAAAATGCAAAAACACCAGGAAAACAAAATCAAAGCCATCAATAAAAGCTCGAACACCAAATTTACACACAACATTGAGAGGTTAAGCTCTTCTAGATTCACAGCAAGACAAATGACATTAATCCTCAGCACAAACTCCCCTAAGAGATCAATAAACACGAGCTGCAAAGTTTGTACGAGAACATAAATGCAATGACAAGACAACAAGCTTGGGGATCTGAGGTTGAGAAAGAATTCAGAAATCTAGAGACTTGGCAGAATTTCAGGAAAGTCTGAGAAAGACGAAATTCCCTGAGGATCTAAAATCTTCGAAAATAGTGTAGAACTAGCCTCTGTCGGGTTTCCAAGCCATCCGGGGAATTTTGAACAGAGGGAATTTTCTTGAAAACATAGAAAAACCCAAAATTACCACAAAGACCTATGATTTTCAAAATGCTTCCTCAAAAGGGACACTTTCCCAAGCAAGATAATCATTCACGGACATGCCAAAGCAACCAAATCTAAGGGCCAAGACACCAAAAACTAAAGCAAAAGAGGGTCCCTGCTTTCAGTGGGGCATGTGTGTGAAAACTGCACAACAAACTTTATACCCTAAACCCTGAACATTGTCCCTCAACACTATACTTAAACCATAAACCATACACTCTCAACCATTCACTCTATTCATTATACCCTCAATCCCTCAATCCTCAACCCTATACCCTCAACTCAATACTTAAGCAATAATCCCTCAACCCTCAACCTTCTACCTTAAACCCTAAACCCTACAACAACAACCCTCAACCCTATACTCTATACCATCACTCTTATACCCTAAAACATCAATATTTTCCCTCAACCCTATACTTAAACCCTAAACCATACAATCTCAACCCTTCACCCTATGCCTTATACCCTCAATCCATACCCTAAACCCTATACCTAATATCTTAAACCCTGATACACTTAAACTTAGACACTTAATCCTTAACGTTATCCATCAACTTTAAACCCTCAACTCTCTACCCCATACCCTATAACCTCAACCCTCTACTAAAGCCCTACTCCCTCAACCCTCAAATTTATACCTTAAACCCTAAACCCTACAACCTCAACCCTCATCCCTATACCCTATACCCTCAACCTTATACATTAAACCTTGAACATTGTACCTCAACACTATACTTAAACCCTAAACCATACACTTTTAAGCCTTCACCCTTGTCCTTATACACTCAATCCCTCAACCCTATACCCTATACCTAATATCCTAAACCATAATCCCTATACCCTACACTCTTAATCTTATACACTCAATGGGATGAACATTATCCCTCAACTATAAATCCCCAACCCTATACTTAAGCCCTAATCCCTTAATCCTCAACCTTATACCTTAAACCCTAAAATCTACACCCTCAACCCTCATCCCTATACCATATAACCTCAAACTTATAGCCTAAACCTTGAACATTGTCCCTCAACCCTATACTTAAAACCTAAACCATATAGTCTCAACCTTTAAACCTATTCCTTATTCCCTCAAACCATACCCTAAACCCTAAACCCAATATACTAAACCCTAATCCCTATACCTTACACACTTAGTCTTATATACTCAATGAGCTAAACATTATCCCTCAACTATAAACCCTCAACCCTATACTTAAGCCCTAATCCATCAACCCTCAACCCTATACCCTAAACCATAAACCCTACACCCTCAACCCTCATCCCTATACCCTATACCCTCAACCTTATACCCTAAACCTTAAAAATTTTCCCTCAACCCTATACCCTCAACCCTATACTTAAACCCTAAACCCTACACTCTCAACCCTTAATCCTATGCCTTATACCCTTAGCACATATACCTTAAAACCTATACCAAATATCCTTAACCCTAATCCATATAGCCTATACACATAACCTTATACCATCAAACCCAAGCATTATCCCTCAACCATAAACCCTCAACCCTCAAACCCGTACTTAAACCCTAAACCCTAAATCCTCAACCCTCAACACTATATCAAATATCCTAAAGCCTAATCCCTATACCCTATACACTTAAACCTTTACCCTCAACCTTGAACACTATCTCTCAACCCTCAACCTTATACCTTAAAACCTAAACCACACACTCTCAACCCTCATCCTTATACCCTAAAGCCTCAACCCAATAGCCTAAACCCTATATTCTAGAGATTTAAGTTGACCATTTTGGTGTATAAATTTGACACACTTTTTAAAGCCACTTTAGGACCCCTTCTAATGGTGAATAATCACTCCAAATAAATGGATGCCACAATAAATACATACAAACATACATAAATTCATACATACATTCATACATATGTACATACATACAAGCAGACATTCATACATATAAACATATATATACATATATTCAAGCATACAAACATGCATACATACATACAGACAAACAAACATACATACATACACACAAACATACATACATTCATAGATACATACATACATACATACATTCATACATACATGTTCATATATATACATAAGCACATACATACATACATACATACATACATACATACATTCACACATACAAACATTATAAAGTGAGACATAACATGAGCACGTGTTATGTGATATACATACATACAAACATAAAACATTCATTTATACAAACATACATAAAAGCATCAAGCGAGGAATAATGAGAGCGTGTTATAACGTGCTCATGTTTTATCTTGCTTTGGGAATCCCCAAGAGTTTAGCTTGGATTTGCTTTGGATTTCCAACCCAAAGGCTTGGACTGCCTTTCCAATGCCCAAAAACATGTTTTTGCATATTCTACAAAATTTCACATAATCTCATTTGTGCTAACCATTAGGTTTGTACATGTTTCAAGGTCAAGTAAAACAATCACCTGGGTAATGTTAAGCTCTCTCTTAGCTATTTAATGATGTAATTTTTTTTCACATTTTGACCATATTAAGGCTTTCATTTTTAATTTCTTTTGTTTGTGTATCCATTTTTTGTCAAAAACTAATGTTTAGTATTTTTTACTTTATCTTCTAACCATTCATTGAAATTTCAAATAAATTACATTTTTATAAACTAGACTCCATTCTACACATATCCAAAAAAATGATTTTTGATTAGTTTTCAAAAATTATAGGGGTAGTATGGCCAAATTTTTGTTTTTTAGTTTGTGTCCACTTTGAAAATTAGTAACAAGTCATATATTCATTAAAAAATTATCAAAAAAATCAAGCATAAGCTACATGTTAGCTAATTTTTCACTAAAGTGATTTTAATAATACTAAAAAAGAGTTAACCTTTTGAGGGAACCGCAATAGATGCTATGTAATATTTTTTTGACAAAAACAACACCAATTTTAGTAGCTCCCTTTTTTGAACCCCTTAATCTCTACCATTTTCAAATAAGATTAGTAGTTTAGAAAGTAGATTCAGAGCACTACAACCCTTGTTTTTGTTGCATCTTAAAATTTTGAGTGTAATTATGATCAATTTCTCATCCAAGGACAATATTTCCTAATTTTAAAGAGAAAACAAGTGGCCACTTAAGATCCCTTTTTGACCCCTCATCTTTGTGCACTTACCCTCGACTTTTTCAAGGCCTACACTATAGTATGGAATGAACAGTCATAAATTGAGTAGTTCCTCTTCTCTTCATTTGGTTTCTCATTGAATTAGGCATTGGATTTATCTTCTTGACTTAACACTCTCCCAATTGCACTGCCATTGGAATCATAGTCCACTTGAAACACTATCAAAGTTTGGAAATGCCAATACTACTTGTTCTATTTTGTTCTTTTTCAACACCTAAATGTTCTTTTCTACTACAACTGTCCCTCAAAACTCCCTATCACCCTTCATTATTTTAGTAATAGGTGCACACATTCCATTGAAATTTTGCACAAACTTCTTGTAGAAGCTCACCAATCCATGAAAATTTTTGGCCTAAAAAATGATTTTTGGTGAAGGACAATCTACTATCACCTTAACCTTCTCTAGGACCATCCATCTTCAACCCTTCCTCAAATACTAAAAAACCTAGATAAACTAGTTCTTTTTGCATAAAACTACACTTCTTCCAATTCACAAGCAACTTCTCTTCTTTCAATCTTTGCAACACTTCCCTAATTTTCTCTAAGTGCTCCTTAGTTTTACTAAATACTAATATCATCCAAATAAAAATATATTTTTTCCAAGGGAATGGTTTATTACCTCATTCATTAGTCTCATGAAGTTCTGAGTGCATTTGTCAACCCAAATGGAATCACTAGCCACTCATACAATCCATCGTTGGTCTGGAATGTTTCCTTTCATTCATCACCCTCTTTAGTTTTTATTTGGTGATACTTTCTCTTCAATTCAATCTAACTAAAGTAATTTTCTCCATTAAAACAACCCTTTAAGTCATCTATTCATGGAAATGGAAACCTGTACTAAATGGTGCTCTTGTTTTTAGCATTTGAATTAGTGCAAATTCTCCACTATTCATCCATTCATGGAAATGGAAACCTACACTAAATGGTGATCTTGGGTGCTATTACAATAGGTACAACACATGGATTGAGAATCTCTTTGATTAGCCGCTTATCCAACAACTCTTGCACTTGTTTGTTCACCTCTTCATTCTATATGGTGCCTTTTTTGATAGGATAACACTCAATATCAATCTATGTAGTGAATTATGCTTCTCACTATAAGTAACCCAGCAGACAAATCCTTCATCAGTATCTTTGTGAACTCATCCAAAATTTCTCAAATTTATATGGGGACCTCTTGCTTTATCTCTACCATTCTATCCTCTACAGGGTTAGGTAGGAAGACAATTTAAATACCTTCTCCCTTCTGATATCATTCAAAAACTGCTTTCTAGTCACCAAACAAATGAGCTATTGGTCTTCACAACCTCCTCATCCTTATCCTTTAAGGGATTTAACACATATTCCTTTCCATCCTTCTTTATTTCACAACAATTATTATTTCCATAATGAATGACCTTCATATCATACCAAGGGTTTGCTAGTATAATGTGGCATGCATCCATTGGCATGAAATCACATATTATCTCATCTTTATAGTTATCAATATGAAAATTAACAAGACATTGCTCACTTACCAACAAATAATGTCCCCTTTATAGCTAGAAAACCTGATAGGGAGTTAAATGCTTTATCCTCTTCAACTTTAATTTTTGTACCATCTTTTTTGACACTAAATTGTTAGTGCTACCACTATCCACAATGACCTTGCAACATTTTTCTCTAGAATAACATCTAGTTCTAAATAGATTTCTTCTCTATTTTATCTCTCCTTGTACCTTCTCTGGTTTTAGAAGGACTCCTCAACATCAATGATTCTCCATCCTTAGGCTCTTCTCGACGATTTGGTGAGGTCACATTTGCCACACTCTCCTCCTCAACTAGTGCTGTATATGGACCCTTTTTTATTTCCCATTTCCACTACTCTATTGCACTTGAGGGCATTCGAATTCCCTATGTCCATCTTGTCCACATTGAAAAAATGCTCCACTAAATATTCTTCCTCTTCCAAATTTTCCTTTTCATTTGGGGTAATAACCCCTTCCTCTACCTCCTTGGGTATTGTTATGTGAAGTACTTGATTCTCCTTGCTTATCTTAATACCCACATATAGTATTTGATGGTTCTCTCCCTTATGAGGATTTACCTCTTCCCTTAAAATTGTTCTATTTTTTGGAGATATTTTTCTCAACCTTCAATGCAAATTGATAGGCTTCTTCTACACTGGTAATTCTAACCATGCTAATTTCATCTTGAGTAGAATACTGTAAACTATTAACATACTTAGATACCTTCTCCACAACATCCTCAATGTGATCGGCCTTGATGTTCACTCCATAGAAATCCTTTGTACACTCTTGCACACTCTTCTCCTTTTGCTTTAATGTTCAAAAAAATTTTGAACATGATGATTTGGTGGTCTACTAGTAAGAACTTTACCTTCATTGGTGACCATTCTCTCCCAACTTTTGATTTTCTCCTCTACCTTTCTTTGTCTCTAAACTTGTACATGATCCCACCATAGAGATGCATGTCCCTTCAATCTTGTAGCTACAAAATTTACCATCTTAGGGTCCTCAATGGATTCCAAATCAATTTTCTCCACCTTTGAAATCTAGTCTATCAACTCCTTTGAATTCAATTTACCACTATAACTTGGTAGGTCTACATAGGGTTTCTTAGTAATCTTGGTCAATACACTCAAAAACCATATTTGTCTTCTTTTTGTTTTGCTTCTTTCTCATTGAATTCTTCTTATTATTGTCACTTACATCCTCTATGGCTACTCTTCTATGATACGTTCTCTCCATTGCATCCAATCTAGTTGTGACGCCTCTTAGCATCTCTACAAGTGCTATATCCCCAACTTGTGGAATGACTCTTTTTCCTCTTCCTTTGTGTGCCATATCTTCAAACCCTTTGGAGTTGCAAGTTCTTTTTCTTTACTCTTCTTACAACAATCTCCTTGGGGTCCCTAGATTAACACTTCCATAGTCTCCAAGAGTACAACTGGGTCTGATACCATTTGGTGTAGGGAAAGACTTAGGGGCTTTGGCAAGTTAATGAGTCATGCAACAAATGAAACTTACAACCAACAATTCTAAATATCTCTTTATTAACTTGCAACTAAAACATTACAATAGAAGTATCAAGTGTTTAGAAAATTATAGTTGAACACATATGAATGGATTCTTACATTCCTTGGAAATAAGCCTAATAATCACAAATGTTTGACCTAGATAGTTTTCTCAACTTTCACCATGAAATCCCCTTCAATCTGCAAACACTCACTTGTTAGAGTAAATAGGATTTTTACCTGCTTAAGTTTACTTAGGAATAATGCATGATAGTTTATTAGTGCATTTAAAATTAATTGGTAGTTGTTGTTAGTTACATTTTTACTAGCTTTCCCCTTGCCTTTATAAGAAAGGCCAATGTACATTATTCTTCATCTCAATTATTATTCACTCATTGGTGAAAGAGCTTTGCTTCTCTCATATTTGTGAAGGTTTATATTGTAGATTGTGCTCTTGGGAGGTGAATTTACACCAACATGGCATCAAATCCGACTATCTACAACTCCTTCCACTAAGAGTTTTCATTGGGGTCTGAGATCATTTATTCGATGGAGATTATTTGGCATTTGAAATTTGTTAAATTTCAAAGTTGCCTTATTGCCGATTTATCTTGGTGAAGAGGCATGAACAAAATAGATCAAAGGAGGTTGAATTCGAAGAGGCTCTATGAGACATGATAGACCTATCAATACCACTCCACAGAGCTCCAATGCTCACATCAGATTGCAGAGAAGAGGTACTTTTTTTGAAGCTTGAAACCATTATGCAAAGGGAAAAATGATTTTTCTATTTGAAAAGCATCTGATTTGTAGAATGGAGGCATTTTGTAAGCCATTGATTGGCCATATATTTGTGAACAAGATTTATTATTTATAAAGTCTTGAATAAATATTTTATTTTAGGGTTCTCATCTTCTACGTAGCATTTGAATGAGGGCCCACGTTGCAGATTCAAAGCAGTTCATAGGGACTTTAGTCCCACATTGGTGGCGTGATGTGGTTTCTTGCTATTCATATAGCCTCTTACTCCCTTCATTAGTGTGAGAAAAAGCTCATGTGGCCATGAAATGTCTGTCATGTGTGGTGATTGGCAGTCTATATGCTACTGACTTGTGATTGTGCTCTCTAGGCTTAGTGGAGTTTGCTTGGTGTTGGCATGGTGATCAGACAATAGGCCCCACTAATTTTTGCACCAAATCAAGTTTTTTAACCTTATAATTCTTGTTTGGAGGTTTTTATAACTATCTTTGAAATTTTTGAAGAGTTATTAGTTATAATGGTTTCTTTGGAGAAAGGGAACTTTAGGAAATGGAACGATTTTATTCTCACTTATATTAGTGAGCATAATCTATTGCCATATTTGTATAATGAAGTTCCTATTCTAGGCACATGTTGTGGGTATATTATTTGGAAAGGATATAGGGATAAAGTCTTTAGAGTTATTTTTTAGCATATAAATGATGACCTTATGGAATCACTTATTCATTTTGAGTTCCCTTATGCTCTTTGGACATACATTTGAGAATCATATGGAGATCATGATACTCTATCATCTCTTGATGATCTTCTTTCCAATACCAATGTGCGTCTTTATTCTTCAGAGAAGATAAACCATGCTTGTGATCCTTTGGAGGTTTTTGAGACTTTAGATGAGGTTGCAGTTGCTTCAGAGGTTCTTGATTCTTTGTCAGAGATAGTTGATCCACCTTCATTAAGTACTTCCATCATTCTTGAGCAACATGATTATCATTGTCTTCCTGATTGGGATTCCTATTTTTTGGACATTGGTTCATTGTTCGTGAAATCTCACATTTCAAAATTGGAAGACACATTTGAAGGATTAATTTTCCTATTTGATAATAGTTGTGGTAAAATTGTTGTCACTCCATCTCTATCTTTGGAGAATGTTCAAAATTAGTTTCTAGTGGTACCTTGCTTGTCACTTTCTATTATGATTGTGCATTTTCTTGATTGGTCTGTGGCATCATCTTCCAAGGTCTTGGTGACACATGAGTAGATTTCAAAGACATTTATCATCCTACATTTGGATTTCACTTGTTAATTCCTATCCATATTGGGAAGCATTCCTATATTTTTACTTGGTTTATCTTCTTCCCAAAGGGAGAAATGTTATTTGTAGGCATTGGACTATGTTTTGCCTTCAAGCACTTACCATTTTTGCAAGACATTATTCATTATGGGGGGGAATATGTAGTCTCCAAGTTTGTCCTTCCTATGGGAGGATCATTGATTGTATATACATGATGTATATATTCCTTGGGGGGTGTTATTGAGTCCTCCATCCATGCATCTTGTTTTTCTTTTCTCTCTTTTGGAGATGATTTTTTTTCCCACAATGTTTTCTCCTTTTCTCCATTTGTGAGAGATTGCATTGCATTTTTCATTGTAAATGGGTACCTAACATGGTTGTGTCGCCGAGACTCATATTTCATAATAATGTTTCTAAGTTGCACTTAAGGGGGGGTGCTAGAGTAAATAGGATATTCACCTACTTAAGTTTACTTAGGCGTAATGCATTATAGTTTATTAGTGCATTTAATTAATTGGTAGTTGTTGTCAGCTACATTTTTACCAGCTCTCCCCTCGCCTTTATAAGAAAGGCTAATGTGTAAATTATTATTCATCTCAATTATTATTTAACACTCATTGGTGAAAGAGATTTGCTTCTCTTGTATTTGTGAAGGTTTATATTGCAAATTGTGCTCTTGGGAGGTGAATTTACACCAACATCACTAACTTCCCTCTTATTCATTCTTGTAGAAGAAGTCTCTAAAAAACTAGCCTCAAAAGAGTTCAAGATCCTTATTTATAGCTTACAAACATAGTAGAGATAATTTACCCATGCTAGGACATGTGGAAAGGCCTCATTGACCCTTAGGATCTGCTACATGCGGTTAAAACCATCACTTTGTTGTTTTTAGACTAAAATTTGCATTTTGGCAGCAGTTGCAGAAATTAAAGGGGTACAATGATATACCCACTTGACTAGCAAGTTCCATAGTTGCATGATTTTGAAGGAAATTAAGCCCGTTGTTGAGTTTTGATGGGTATGTGGATAATATCCACATTGTATGAAGAGTTTCGCAAAAACAAAATATCCTAAAGCATAGGAAAAATCCATAATTGCATAACATTCACAGTTTTTCTCAAATCTTCCTCAAATTTGAAACATGGAATCCTAAACATTAGGAAAGTCCCATAATTGCATAACTTGCCCAAATGAACTTGAATCTTCCTCAATTTTGAAATGTGACATCCTAGACACTAGGAAAATCTCACAATTGTGTAACTTGCCCAAATGAACTTGAACCTTCTTCAAATTTGAAACATGAGTACCCAATTAGCCTCTTAACAAGATGAAGCAATTAATTCCATCCACGAAACATCCACCATTATTTGAAAGTTACATTATCCATTCTTGTAAGAAAAAAAAATTAGAAGAAAACAAACAAGAAAAGCAAAGACAACTCTTTTTGGGTGATGTAGGATTGCTCATGGACTTGGATGCTCTTGCATCAATAATACAAATGAATTAACAGTAGAAATTTACACATTTTATGTTTTTATTTTTATTACTATTAGATTGTAAAATAATAATGAAGGAATGAATATGTTTTCTTTAGTTTATGTTGCTAGCTAGGGTATTAATTAATTTCTATCATCTCTCTTTTGCTAGGTTTTATTTTTCATTTTTTAAAAAGAATATGACTTGCACACATAGGAGAATTGGTGGAAAACCTAAGGACCCTTGTTTGGAAAATTGAGACAAAAATTCTAATGTAAGGAACCTGAATATTTGCAATTATTATTCTAAGGATACTAGAGGAGGCATACAATGCCTCAAATTCATCTTGAATGGGTCCCTTGCCAAGATGCTATGCCATGTACAAAAGCTAGTTTGGAGGTTGAGGAAAATGTGAAAGCCCTCCTTGTACTATATTTTGAGCATAGTAAAGCAAATATAAAGAGGAAAACAAAGAAAATGGAAGCCCCAACCCTAGTTTTTAGTTCTACAAGTTTAAAGGGAGATACAGGGGGCTCTTGTTCTTTCATTAGGTTATAGATATGAGAAATAGGTACTGTGGGAAGTCATATCTCAATCTTTTTGTTCCTTCTAGCTCTCTTGGTGCACAAATATCATTAAAGGGCGATACATGAAATAAATAACTACAACTTGAGGCAAAATGGCATGTGAAATTTTGGTACTATGTAACAATAATTTGTTTAATTTTGCTTCAAGTATTTATGAAGAGTAGTTGGTCAATGCATCAAGAACATAGTAAGGGGTTCAATGATTTGAGTTTTCATAAGTTGAGTGACCCATTATTGTAGGATGAGGTCCAAAACACATTAATTATTAGAGGAACAAAAAGATTGAAAAAGGAAAGGGTGCATCATTTTTTGCATTAGCTTTTTGTAGTCCATTTACTATTCTAAAGATTAATTCTAGAATCAACTATGCATGTTTTTGAATCCACATTTCATATCACACTCAATGATACTTCATTGAGTGTGATCCAAAACTTTGATTTTAAAAATACATGATTGATTCTAAAAGTAATTTTATTTGATGGATGAGAGGAATGGGATAGTCATTAACCTTTTAGTGGATTTAGGAGGACAATCAATCTTTTTCAAGTCAATTGATACCTCTATTGAAATAATGGAGGGACCTTGTGAAACTTGTTAGATGAGGTGGTGATGGAGGTGGGAGTGGAACTATTATCTAAATAGTAACTGGTAGAGTTTAAGAGGAAATACAATCTATTTTGTTTTGGAGCCCTTATGTTACCCACTATATTGAACTACTCCTTGAAGATATAATGAAATTAATCTAGGTGAAGAACATGGTTGAAGATGTAAGAAGTATCACAAATTCGTCAACAAGCACACCTAGGTATTGATTCTTACGAGAGCATATTAATGACAAGAAGTTCATGCAGTTAAGAGTCACATGGTTTGTCAATAATTTTCTCACCTTGTAGAGTATAACAACTACATTGTCCAACTTTAAACACATTTTTGTGACAAAAAGGTGGTTGGGGAGTCCTTATAGTATTTTATCTTCATCCACTTGATTGATTTAGGTATCAAAACCATCAGTTAGGGTTTTGTAGTTGGAGGATGGGGATAAATATTCCATTGGGTATCTATATGAGGCTATGAATATGGCTAAAGAGACAATTGAAATTCATATGGTTTGAATAAAACCAAATATGAACCCATATGACATATTATTGATTGAATTTGTAAATGATAACTCCAAGATATTCATGCTACTACCTATTATCTCAACTCCAATATTTTCTTTTTCCCTTCATACAAAGTAGATGTGGAGGTTATACTTGCCCTTAACATGTGTATCAAGAGGTTATTCCTTGACGAAAACCTTACGAACTTATTCATGATGATATACATAGTTATAAAACAATGAAGGGGGACATTATTTTCTTTGCCTCTATGCATTTGTAAGAGAGCTACTCCATATCTATATAGTTTACTATTTATTTAGATGTTTAATTTACTAAAATTCTTATAAAGTTCTAAATTTTGTCCTTATCAAATTTTCATGGAAAGATTTTATTGTTGGAATCCTTAATCTTTACAATATTTCCATTCACATTCTATTCTAGCCTTATAATACTTCTATTTGTTGAAAGGAAAGCTTAGGTGCAGAACAAACTCTCCTAACATCAAAACCTTAGGGAAGAATGCAGAGGTGACTTTAAATTTGCAATTACAGTTCAATTAAGATACTTATGAAAAAAAAAGAAACAAAGAAATGAACATACACAATTTGGACACCAGATTTACGTGGGAAAACCCTTACGGGATAAAAACCCACCACACCAAGAAGAGCCTCTTTGTATTACACTGATGAAAATTACATACAAAGTTCAGACTTAACTTTCTAATGTCTATTTACAGCAGCAACATTTCCTTGATCAACCTTGTACATAAATGCTCACAAAAACATCCAACAAATTCACTCAGAACAATGCATGTTCAATCGAGTAGCACTTCGTTATCACACACACTTCTATTCATCGTCATCTGCCATTGCCCACCATAGTCGTTTTCCTCACAGTCTGTTCATCTCCCTCATAGGAATGGTCGCAATAGTCCAACTGCTAGCGGTTCACATTCCACTTCTCTGATTGATTGAAAACAAACCACGTAGGATAGTCATTCGATTAAGGTGTTCAAACTATATCGCATGTCAGTGAGACACTAGGTCATGTCTCTCTGATGCCACAATTCCTGACTATCATTATCGGTCAGGGTCACCACCATCGGCAAGAGTCATATTGAGTTTAACCCTGTCGCCCAGACTCACTCTATCGCTAAGACATCATATCGATATCCACTGCAGAACCGTCGGCCAGACCATTGCTATCGGGGAGAGGTCATACCAAACACAAATCCATCTTGTGCAGATCAATCGGTAAGAGTTTCACTATTGCTAAAACTTCACATCGATGTTCAACTCATGTAGCTCTATCGGCAAGACCATCGCTATCGGTGAGACATCATACCGAACAGAGAACAATTGGAGAGACCACTGCTATCGGCAGGAGATCATACCGAATGTCCATCTGTTGATGAGACTAACAGTATCAACAAGAACTCATTTCAAACATAGACTGTCGGCGAGAGAAACACTATCGCCAAGAGTTCATACCGAATACACAACTGTCGGCGAGAGAAACATCCATCGGTTAGACTCTTATCGAGCATTCATGTCACCTTGAAGACATTCTTGTGTAAGACCGTCGGCGAGACTAACACTGTCGGAATGAGTCATTCTGAAGGTTCATGCCTCTCCCCGATGCCACTCGTCACCTAGAGTCTCCCCGATATCCAATAGGAACCAACCCGTCAGCAAGAGGTTTGCTGAGGCGGAAAGAGTTGGGAAACTCATAGCAATCGACATGTCTTGCCGATGACTCCCATCAGCAATATAGAACCAAAGTCTCAGTGATCTGAGCAATTCAAATGTTTATAACACAACTGCTAGTCAGTAAGACTGCCAGAGAGTCTCACCTACTTTTCCCTTTCAAGAGTTTATATGCTAGTAAGTTTGAGGCACATTTTCCAACATTTGTGAGTGCAAATGGATTGTTTTTAAGCCATTCTCATAAACAAGCACAAGTTGACTCAAAAATACTTGAATGTCTTTTTCTTTGTGTAGTACAATCTTTGATTATATGAAAAGAAGGTAGAGGGGAAAGATACACATTATGCACTTGGTTTTAGTGACATTGCCCCCTATTTGGATTGGACTAGGGGAGAGGGTCCAATAGTTGTGTGGGGTCCAATAGTCGTGCAGTCAATTATGATTATAATACCCAGTCTTGCCACATATTTATACTATATATTGTAAGTAAATAGTCCAAATGTAAATAAAAAAATAACCAAATGTTGATCAAAAGTGGAGCCATACTTGAACACATGAGAACCTCTGAATGTTATATAAGAAAAACATAAATAAATTTATGAAGAAGTGAAATAAGTAATTTTTTGTCTCAAATAAAATATCATAACTATCCACTATAAGTGTGTCATTTAAAAAATAAAATACTCATTTAATAAAATAAGACACTCATTTAAACAAGTATCGTTATCATAGTGAAAAAATATTGTTCTTATGTGTACATCTATTGGGGTAGCAATGTACAAGCATTGGAATATTTTATATTAATAGTTTGTTGTATCACAAACATAAAAGGTGAGCACAATAAATACCATGTATTTTCCAACTAAATATGAAGGATGTTCAAAAATTTTTAGTGTTCAACTATTGGTCCATTTTGTTTGATATAAGTTGTAATTTAAATAATTTTGTGTTGTTTTTATAATAATAAAGATTTTTTTTGTGTTCAACTATTGGTCTATATGTGTTGAATATAAAAGCTAGAGATATCAAAGATTTATGGTTACCAATAGGTATTTGGTCCATTTAGGTTGCATATTAATTTTATTTTAAATAAAAATATGATATTTTACAAGCAGCAAATGGTATTTTTTTGTTCAACTACTGGGAATCCCATGATTAAGATTTAGTCAAATCTTTAAAAAATCAAATTTTAGACACTTCTTAATAGATGTGTTGATGTGGCAAGTTGCATGATGAGTCACACCTCCAAACCTTAGTTATATATAGATAAGAGGCTAGTCCACATTTCAAAAAAAAAAATGAAGGTTCTATGATATTCCAATCAATTGCTACATGTTGACAAAGTTAGCCCGCACGACTTTAGGCCCCTCTCCCCTATTGAAGATGTAGATGTGGATCCATTATTTGTTGTTGATGATATTCTTTATTTTGAGAGGGATGCAACTAAATGACAAATAAATGTGGCAACATATGAGGAGGTAGAAGGTGCAGTTGGTGAGCTATTTGGTGAGTTTTCTACATGACAAATGAAGGTTCTATGATATTCCAGTCAATTGCTACATGTTGACAAAGTTAGCCCGCACGACTTTAAGCCCCTCTCCCCTATTGAAGATGTAGATGTGGATCCATTATTTGTTGTTGATGAGATTCTTTATTTTGAGAAGGATGAAACTAAATGACAAATAAATGTGGCAACATATGAGGAGGTAGAAGGTGCAGTTGGTGAGCTATTTGGTGAGTTTTCTACATGACAAATGAAGGTTCTATGATATTCCAGTCAATTGCTACATGTTGACAAAGTTAGCCCGCACGACTTTAAGCCCCTCTCCCCTATTGAAGATGTAGATGTGGATCCATTATTTGTTGTTGATGAGATTCTTTATTTTGAGAGGGATGCAACTAAATGACAAATAAATGTGGCAACATATGAGGAGGTAGAAGGTGCGTTGGTGAGCTATTTGGTGAGTTTTCTACATGACAAATGAAGGTTCTATGATATTCCAGTCAATTGCTACATGTTGACAAAGTTAGCCCGCACGACTTTAAGCCCCTCTCCCCTATTGAAGATGTAGATGTGGATCCATTATTTGTTGTTGATGAGATTCTTTATTTTGAGAGGGATGCAACTAAATGACAAATAAATGTGGCAACATATGAGGAGGTAGAAGGTGCGGTTGGTGAGCTATTTGGTGAGTTTTCTACATGACAAATGAAGGTTCTATGATATTCCAGTCAATTGCTACATGTTGACAAAGTTAGCCCGCACGACTTTAAGCCCCTCTCCCCTATTGAAGATGTAGATGTGGATCCATTATTTGTTGTTGATGAGATTCTTTATTTTGAGAGGGATGCAACTAAATGACAAATAAATGTGGCAACATATGAGGAGGTAGAAGGTGCGGTTGGTGAGCTATTTGGTGAGTTTTCTACATGACAAATGAAGGTTCTATGATATTCCAGTCAATTGCTACATATTGACAAAGTTAGCCCGCACGACTTTAAGCCCCTCTCCCCTATTGAAGATGTAGATGTGGATCCATTATTTGTTGTTGATGAGATTCTTTATTTTGAGAGGGATGCAACTAAATGACAAATAAATGTGGCAACATATGAGGAGGTAGAAGGTGCGGTTGGTGAGCTATTTGGTGAGTTTTCTTGTGAAGGTTGGCGCTTTAATTGTCTTCTTGACGTGCCATTCGAGTGGGATGGAAGCGGTGCTCAACATAGCTGGTAATCACGTGCTTTTAAATCCTTTTAAAGCCTATTTTCTCTGCCATCTGATCAACGCTTCGTCTCTGTTTTGAGAAAGCCACGTGGCGGTTAGGCGCAGGATCGCCAGTTTGGAGGGTGAAGACCAAAACAAAGCAATGGCTTTTGATTGGCTATGTTTTTGTTGTCTTCGTTGACTGACTTCACCCTTTTAAACGTGGAAGCACGTACTACATAAACTTCACTGTCAATGGTTTATCGGCTATTTCTTTCCTTGTTTTCAAAGTATACACTCCCTCTCCCTCTATTCTTGCTTATAATATCCATTCTTGATTTATTTGCTTTTTCACAAGAGCATCAATTTTCTGTTAATGGCTTCCACTTCGAAACGAGATCCATTTTTGGTACTTGAACCTCCCAACAATAAGATAAAATCCTCCGTGACTGCAAAACAGTATGATGCATTCATCAACCATCGAGGCCCAGACGTCAAAACAACTCTGGCTCAGCAGCTCTACGATTCTCTACAGGAAGCTGGGATCCGGGCATATCTAGATGATCCAGAGACTGAACTGGGAGATTTTATTCCTTGTGCCATAAAGAATGCCATATCCTCTGCCACAGTGCACATAGCCATTTTATCACTGCGATATGCAGAGTCTGCGTGGTGCTTAGCTGAGCTTGCTTTAATGTTTCAAACCAAAGCTAGAATTATTCCCCTGTTTTACAATGTTGAGCCTTCAGACTTCCGTTACATCAAAAATGGAGTTGCAGATGTATTTTCCAAACACCAAGAGAAGGACAGATATCCTAAACATGACATTCAACAGTGGAAAGAATCCCTGAAGAACATTTCATGGCTCAGGGGCTACGAACTCAACAAACAGAATGAGTAAGAAATCCCCATAAGCTTTCCATCCATATATTTTGTTAAATTTATTTTCTAGGAACTAGTTTACTTAGTCTAAAAATCGTTTTGTATTTGTTATTTTAGCTTTTATACTTCTAAAAAATAGTTATATTAAAATCAACTCTGTAATGAAGAACTATCTTTGGAAAGCTTCAAGAGACCATCTTTTTTAATTCAATATAAATTTTTAATTTTATCAATTTAAAAAGAAAATACTCAATCACTTGCAACCTTATTTTAATTATATTTTTGTTTTTGCTTTTTCTATTTTCAGCGATTTGTGGAAGGTGTGTAATGAAGTCGTGTGCACCGTGGTTAAGGAGAAGCAAAAGAGAAAAATTCCTTTCCAAGTTGCAAAATATGCTGTAGGGCTTGATGAACTTGTGAAAGATTTCCACAGCCACTGCGAGAGAAATGGGCAGATGAGAGATAAAATAATTGGCATCTTTGGGATGGGAGGATCTGGCAAGACCACTCTCGCCAAAGATTTGTTCAATCGTAAACATTCAGAGTTTAGTGGATCAACCATTTTGTTTGATGTGCGGGAAAATGATGTCAAAGGTGCGCTCACTTCTCTGCAAAGTAAGCTTCTTAATGACCTGTTTCAAGAAAATCATCATTCATTTTCTAATATAGAAGAAGGAATCGTCAAAATCGAGCATGACCTTCAACGGAGCCACGAATCAAGGTTCCTTATAGTTATAGATGATGCTGATCATCATAAGCAGTTAGATGCCCTACTACCCATAGATGCCCTCAATCCCAACAGTTTGGTGATTGTCACAACCCGTGACGAGAGACTTCTTATAAAGGTCGGAGTGACAGTCCGTTATAAGATGAGAGAAATGAATCCAAAGCATAGCAAAGAGCTCTTCTGCTGGCATGCGTTCCATAGGCAATTTTGTAAAAATGCATTTGAGAATTTGGTAGACAGCTTTGTGGAAGCGTGTGGAGGTTTACCTCTTGCTCTTCGAGTAATGGGCGGGCATGTTTTTGGCAGTGACAAGGCTTATTGGAGGTTGCAATTAGGTGCAGTCAAGGCAAGTCTACACAAAGACATAAAAGATACGCTTAAAATAAGTTATGATGATCTGGAAGAGGATCAAAAACAGATATTTATGGACATAGCATGTTTTTTCATAGATAAAGATGTAAGCAGTGCCATAAGTATATGGAAGACTTCAGGGTGGAGAGCCGAACATGCACTCCAGACTCTCAAAGACAAGTGCCTGGTTGAAGTGCAAACTTATTTTGATCGGGTGCATGGCCACAGTGATCGGTATCTTCCCTCTAGGATGTGCCATTATGAGCCAACATTTGTTTTGAAAATGCATGACCACCTCCGCGACTTGGGGAGAGAAATGGCAGATAATGAAATGAGCCATCCTAGTCGGCTGTGGCGTTTTAAAGATCTTGTATGTTTTTTTTGACGGCCTTAAGTTCATGCTCCGTTGGAAATGGTTTATTTTCTGTAAGCTACTACAACATTTTTTCGTAACTTAGACTGAGCATTTTCTAACTACAACGAAATTTTGAATTCAGATTGGAACGAGCGATATCAAGGGATTCCAAGACACCCTCGCTGGGTCCGAAGGAAAAAGTTTCAGATGTTCCAGTCTTATTCAAGACCTTGAAAGTGGTTTTGATATGACATATTTTCTGGGGAGTTCAAAGGCATCAACTGATTTACAATGGCTTCAACTTAAATTTTATTGTGGATATTATCCGCATATTCCTGAATGGATTCCTCTACAAAATTTGTACACTTTAAGTCTTGAAGGAGTATCACCAGCGAGATTGTGGCAAAGGGATGAACAGGTATATGCTTTTTCTTCATCAAAAATTAAATATTGATATCATCAGCATTCAATTAGTTAGTTGTGAGATTTTTATTATTGGAAAAAACAAGCGGTTTGAACAAACTGATTGTAAATTCTAGGTTCTCCTCAAGTTGAAAGAGCTATTTGGCGACTTTTCGGATATGGATATTTCAGACTCCAATGTTAAAGATATGTTATTGACCGATTTAAGCAAACTTGTGAGTTCGTTTGGAATGTTCAAGCATCTGGAAAGTCTGCGCTTAGAGTTTGGATATGAAATCATGCAATCGAATATTGAATGGAATTGCTTGCTAAAATCTGTAAGAGAACTCACCAATCTTCAAACTTTATGGTTGAAATGCTTCAAGGTGGAAGGGGAATTCGCTTTAAGCAAAAGGGGAGAGACAAGTAATGATCAGTTTAGTATGGGAAGCCTTGAAGCCATAACTCTGTGTCACGCATTAAAAACAACGGTGGTCTCAATTAGTGGACAATTCTGTCCCACCCTTAAATTTCTTAAGCTTTATTCTATGGCAGATCTAATTGAAGTGGATTTAACAGGGGTAACCACACTGGAATGTCTGGAGCTGTTGGAATGTGGAGAGTTGCGCAAAGTATTGTGCAATGATCTGCTACAACTTGAAATGTTCCGTATAAAATTATGCCGGACTATCAGAGAGTTGCCAAATTTTGGGTGTGTTGGTTGTCTAAAGAGGATCTATATTAGCCGTTGTCGGAACCTGCAGGATATATCAGCTATTGAAAGATTGAAGGGATTGAAGTGGATCTGGATTGCGTATTGTCCAGAGCTGAAGAATGTAAAAGCTATTGAACAATTGAAGGGAGTAAAGAGGATTTGGATTCAGGAATGTACACAGCTGGAGGGTGTAATTTGTTTTGAAGAATTGAAGGAGTTGAAGAGAATCTACATTGGAGGTCTTGGAAGGCTACAAAGTATAGAAGGCATTGAATTTTCAATACGCCTCGAGTGCATTATCATTGCTAAATGTCCGAAGCTGCAGAAAATAAGGGGTATTGAAGAATTGAAAAGACTGAAGGAGCTGATTATTTCAGATAGTCCTATAATAAGTTGCGTTGAAAGATTGCAGGTATTAAACACAGACATGTGTAGTTACCCACTAGCGGTCCATTATTTTTCCTTTTACTTTGGTCGTTCTGTTGCCATTTTTTTAATTTTTGAAACGGTTGCATATGAATAAAGTATTTCTAAATGTTTTGTTTTCAATTTTCCATATATACTGTTGAAATCAATTTAGAGAGAGCACTGTGATTTCAGAGATTGCCATCGGAGCTTACAACTCTAGTGGGGAGATCGGCCATGTCATATTTTGAAGCAGATAAAATTGGCGACACATTGTCTATGGTGGATGGTCTATGTGAAATAGATTGGAAGGGAAACGATATTATGGATTGGAGGAAAAAGGTAAATGAGATGATCCATTCGTTTCATAAAACCCATCATTCGCTTAGTACATTCATCTTTTGCGCTGTGCTTCGTGATTCTCCTGTGATAGGGGCCGACATTTTTAAAGGGACCAGGATTATGCTTGACAGGTACCATCACCTAAGACATATAAATTTCTTTAAGGGTGGTGCAGATTGGATCTATATGTGCGTGGTTAATGAACAAAGGTTATTAGAAAATGACTCCTGGATTCCATTATCTAGTAATATAGAGAAGGCGTTTTTAATGGGAATGAAGGCAGGCAAAGAAGGAATAACCATCCACATATTGCAAAGCTTATTTACTCAATTATGCGTTCACAACAGCGAATATTCAGAGGAAGACCTGCTCCAGTTTGGGCGTGTTGACCCTCATGATTTTGAGGATGAGAATGAGAGTAATCTTGAGGAGGAGCATAATACTGATGTTTATGATTATGATGATTTCTCTATGTATGTTGAACACGATGAAGAATATAATGGCGGTGCCGATGATGATGATGATTACAATGGTAACGTAACTGAAGTTTAATTGAAAAGTCTGATTGTAAATGAGCTTACGAATATTTTAAAAGTTTTTTTTTTTTTTTTCAAATTTAAGGTCGTCTAATACAAAATGGCTTTTTATTGGTTGCATTTTAATATAAAAATAAAATTAGTGTATTTTTAATTATATTAGTTGTTTTGATAAAAGAGATAGCAGGTTTTACAAGGACCGAAACCGCAGAAAGTAACTGTCTGAGAAAAAGGGTTAGGGCGGGGAGTAACAGGAGTTGGGCCGTGGGCGACGAGGCGCCGGGGGACCGGCGAATCAGCGACAAGCAGAAGAAGCGGGGGCGACCACCCGCACTAATTCATAGAGTTCAGGAGCTCGTCTGCAACCTCTTCCAAGTTCGCCATTTCCTGAACCCCCTCCATAAAGATCTGAGCCATACTAGGGGTATTCTGGGCTTTCCTTTTCGTGCTAGATCTAGTACGTTTGGATATTCCAGCTTCCTCGTCCTGGTCTTTCTCCTGATCAAGGTCGACAATCAGAGCTCTCTTCTGGGTTTTCTCTAGTCTTTCAGACATAGCCTTGATGATAAGAGAGTTGTGTCTGGCAATTCTGCAATTCTGCTCGGCAATCTTTTTCAGGGTTCCTTTGATTTTTTCAAGATCATTTTCGATAGTGTTGTCCTTTTGAGGAATATCCTTCATATTGTTGTTCTTCTCCGCTTCGAGCTGAATAAGCCCAACGACTTTAACTTCAATTTCCCCCAGCTTGCTATGAAGAGACAAATTTTTAGTTTTCAGCTCACTTATCTCATGAAAAACCAATTTGGCAGAATTGAACTAGTCTTGGGAGTAGCTTTTGGCATTACCAACAAAGTCAAAAGGGGGGTCACTTTCAGGATTGACCCCAAAAAACACCGAATCCGCTCCTCTCGGGGGGCTAAAGTTCTCCTGTTGAATATTCTGGGGGGCATGGAGTTCCTCAAGACTAGCCCCGGTTGTCTTAGCAGAGACAACAGGGGAGTCATCGGGGTAGGAGACAAGCTTATTAACCGGGGAGCTAGAGCGAGCCAAATTGGCATTAGGGTTAGTGTGGCCAGAGGCCGAAATAGAGCAGGCTCAAGAAGGTTGAGGGGAGCGGCTAGAGGTAGAAGGGGGGGAAAAGGAGGTGAAGGGCTCTGGACACGGTCAGGGGAAGCTTTGGTTTCAGAAATGCTAGGCTCAGTATCATCTTCGTCAAGCTCCAGCAGGGCTAGAGGGTTAGGAAGGGTGGGCATATTCTGAAAGTGCTCAAAAATATGTCTTAAAAGACCCGTGTGAAGAATCGGGTATCTTTGAGGGCTTCTTCTATGATCAGAAAAGTTGTTTCTCAGAGAACAGAGCAAGAAGAAGGGGATAGAGACATGCACCTTATGTCGGAAGTGATTAAGCAGCATGAAGTGATAACCATAAACCCTAGTGAAGCGGCTGTCGAGCGTGATGTACTCCATGATAACCCTTAGCACTTTTCTCCACAAAGCTTTTATAGTGTCCACTTCATAGTAACTATTCGTCTTCTTGACCAGATTTTGTTTCTCCGTTTCAGATTTGGGAAACCTCAAAATAGCTTCGTCGGAGAATTTCCTGTCTCTAAAGAATTTGTGCTCTTCCATCAGAATGCCCGTGACCTCTGCAATCGGGGTTTCATCAATTTGAGCTTTCCTCCCGAAAAAGAGAACCTCCCCATTATTCCAGTTCTTCTCAAAGAAATCTGTAATCTCCTCCTTAGGGCCATCGAGTTTCTCAATGAATGGAAGTAATCCACCCCTTCTGATTTTACTCCAAGCTTTAGCATTCTTGGTGTGAGATTCAAAGCTGGTAGGCTCCACCCTCTTTCGTTCCCCACCCATTTTAGAAGTGTTGGTTCGAATACTGTTACAGACAAGAGTCCTATTCCAGAAAGGTCCTTTTCTTCTCAGGACCCACAATACGTGCCAAAGAAGATAATTAATCATCCGGATCCACTCGGCCCCATTATATCTTCAGATATTGCTATTCATGATTCGTACCTTACTCATTATGACAAGACGCCGCATTTTTTTCGTTCACCGTATTGAACTCCAAAAGAGCTTGAACATTGGAGTGGAGTTCGGTCTTCTTATGCCACGTAAATATTTTGTCGCTCTTAACTCCCTCATTGGCAAAAAAATCAGCAACCGTGTTCGCCTCACGATAAGCATGAGTTATTTTTATATTTTTGAAGTTACTAAGTAAGGCCTTAGAATCATCAATCCAATTCTTTATCGACCAAGCAGGCTATAATCTGCCACAAAGGCTATCAATAATATTTTTTGAGTCACCTTCAAGCCATAGATTTTTGCATTTTATTCTTGCAGCCAAGTTGATTATGTAATAAGCCCCCGCCGCTTCCGCCACGTGATTGGTTTGGACCCCCAAGGGAGAGGCAACAGCTCCCATAAAGTTACATGCCGAATCCCTTAAGACCCCACCACACCCAGCCTTTCCTGGGTTTCCTTTGGCCGGCCTGTCAAAGTTGGCTTTAGCCCATCCTTCCATAAGAAAACTCTAGCAAACTCCATCCCTGGATTTTTTGGTAGAATTAGGGGCAATGGATATATCCCAACTAATTCTCCATTCCCTAGCAATCAGGCTATCAAAAGGGGAAAAAACCACAGTATCAATCTTATCTTCCCTGAAGGGGACAATAGATAAATTTTCCTTGATCATTCTAAGAATTCTCTCAAACACTATTTCCTCTAAAGACTCCTTATCCCTAAAGATCTGGTTGTTTCTTTCTTTCCAAATTCCCCAAGTCACATGGTGGAATGAGAAAGCCCAAAGTTTTTTAATAAAGGGGTTGAAAGAGGGGGGTTTCCATTGAACAAAAAAATCCTCAACTGACTCCGGAGGAGCCTAAGAGAAATGCCAGCATTTTAGAAGTTTTTCCCAAACCAGGGAGGAAAAAGGACAATGAATAAAGAGGTGATTAGCCGATTCAGCATTACTTTTGTAGAGATAGCATCTATTAGGGATCATAGATCCTCTTTTCCTAAGATTATCCACAGTAAGAACTTTGTTTTGCAACAAGGACCAGAAAAAAATGTTAACCTTAGGCGGGAGATGCTTAGTCCAGGCTTGCAAACACAGGGGGGAGGGTTAAGAACCTGGGAAATCCTGGCAAAGGCAGAAGAGACACAAAAGCACCCAGACAGCTTGTATCTCCAAATAATTCTATCCTCCTGATTAAAGCAAAGTCTGACGACATTCAAGGAGGAGTAAACAGGGATCAACACAGGGTTAATCAAGGGGAGATTGATCCACTTACCATCCCACCAATAGTCTTTAACAAAAAGACCAAAAGTATCTTTACAAAAATCAACCCATCTACTGAGATTCCCATTCTGAGACAATAGTTCATCACGCAGCCAACAATCATCCCAAAATCTAACCTTGTTTCCATTGCGAACCTGCCATTTCAATCCCAATTTAACCACCTTTATCCCATCAGACATGTAGTTCCAGCAACTTGATCCTCTCGGGAGATTGGGATTATCAATAAGATCTTTGAGGGAATTATTGTTCTGTAGATACTTGCTTTTGATTATATCACTCCATTCACCAGAGGAAGAAAAAAGTCTCCATATCTATTTAGCTAGGAGCGATTTATTCAACAGTCTAATTCTTCTTAGCCCCAAACCTCCTTCCTTTTTAGATCTGCAAACCAAATCCCATCCAACAAGAGGCATTCTTTTTCTTTCTTCAACTCCAAACCAAAGGAATCTCTTTTGAATCTTCTCAATGGTTTCAGCATATTTGGAGGGGATTTTAAAAAGACTGAGAGCATAAATGGGGAGATTCTGTAAGGAAGCTTTAAGAAGCTAGAGTTTTCTAGCATGGCTTAGGTGAGCACCTTTCCAGCTTGAGAGTTTTTTTCCAAATCTATCAACCAGAGAGATCCAGAAAGTGTCCGGAGGTTTTAAACAAAGGGATAACCCTAGATAAGTAGTAGGAAGGGACTCAATCTTGCAACCAAGAATTCCAGCAATCTTTCTCTGTCTGTGCAAAGGAGTGTTAAAGAAGAACAGTGAACTTTTTTGCTTATTTATCACCTGACTAGAAGCTCTACCATAGGTATCCAACAAATTCTTCATCTCTTTAGCTTCCGAGATAGCAGACCATCCCATAAGCAAAGTGTCATCCACAAACTGTTGATGAGAGCATATCAAATTGTTCGATGAAGGTTTAAGCCCCATAATAGATCTTTGAGCAACCAATTTACTCATGTTTTTGCCTAACATTTCAGCCATAATCGTGAAAAGGATAGGAGAAATGGGATCACCCTATTTTAACCCTCTAGAACTCTGGAAGAAGGTAGAAGGGGAACCATTAATAAGAACCGGCACAGAAGCAGAGGAAATGAGTTGTTCAATGAGCTACAAAACCCTTTCATTAAAACCAAAGGATTTTAAGATTTTAAACAGGAAATTCCAATCCACCCTGTCATAAGCCTTTGAAATGTCAAGCTTAAGGAGAAAACCTTCCGATTTAGAGACCAAGAGGGAGTGAAAATTCTCATGAGCATGGACAATAGAGTCAAGAATTTGTCTTCCAAGCACAAATCCATTCTGTTGAGGGGAAATAATAGAAGGCAGAATAATAAGCAGCCTAGAGATAAGAACCTTTGAAATAATTTTATAGAAGGAATTACAGAGACTAATGGGTCTAAAACCTTCAAAATCCTGCACACCAGGATTTTTGGGGATAAGGACCAAGAAAGTAGCATTTAACTCCTTCAACAAATTTCTAGAATGGAAGAACTCTTTCACCGCCTTCTCAACATCCTCCCTGACAATGTCCCAAAACCAATGGAAGAAAAGTAACGGGAAGCCATCAGGACCAGGCGCTTTGCTTCTTTCAAAAGAAAAAATAGCTTTTTTAATTTCCTCACTGGTGGGTATTGCTGTTAACATTTCATTATCTCTAGAATTAACAATACTGGGGATAGCCTCTAGCAGCTGATTTTGATCATCTACATCAATGTCCTCTTTCTCAGACATGAGATTCTTGAAGAAAAGAATAGCTTCTCTTCTAATCTCCTCCTCCTCCTCCTCATAAGTTCTTCCATCAACAACAATCTTAGAAATTTTGTTAGTAGCCCTATGTTTAGAAGCTGAAAGATGAAAGTATCTAGTATTTTTATCTCCAGCTTTTAGCCAAAGAGCTCTAGACCTTTGTCTTCAGAATTCCTCTTCTCTAGTAATTATCTCATGGAGTTTTGAGAGAATCTCATTTTCCTTTTCCTTGGTATCAACCAAATAGCCTTCCTTCTGAATTTTGTTTTGGATTTCAAACAGCCTAAACTGAAGATCAGATTTGATTTGAAAGATATTGCCAAAAGACTCTTTTTTCCACTTTCTGAGATTCATTTTAACTTCCCTTAGTTTTTTGGCGATTCTAAACAAAGCAGTGCCTTTAATTTTGATATTCCACCATTTCCTAACTTCCTCTCGGAGGAGAGGATGGGAGAGCCACATCTTCTCAAAGCGAAAAGGGGTATTCCTCTTAATCTTTAAGGGGTCAGCAACGAAACTAATAGGGAAATGGTCAGAACCAATCCTAGGGAGGGTTTTCAAAGAACAACAATAATTTAAAAACCAGATATCAGAAACAAGGGTTCTGTCAAGTCTCACCTAGATCAAATCCGATAGAATTCTTCTATTCGACCAAGTGTAAGAGCTACCTTGCAAGTCCATATCGATCAAGGCATGATTGTTGATGAAATCCAAGAGATCTTCTTTACTTTCTTCATTAATCTGAGACCCTCCAAACTTCTCACCCTGAAGGAGAGGAGAATTGAAGTCTCCCATGACAACCCAGGGGTCATTTTGAAAGATATTTCAGAAAGTAGCCAACTCTTTCCAAAAAGCCTTTCGAGCTTTTTTACAGTTTGGCGCATAAATATTAGACTGAATCCAACTGGAATTGTCTCTAATATGAGTAAATCTAGTGGCAACATGGTTAGGGCGAGAAAAAAGAGGATCACCTCTTATGACCATACAGTTCCAAAAAGTCGCAACCCCACTAGAAGCCCCAACAGAATCACTGCCCTGAATGGAGCAGTGCTGGAACAAAGTGATCTTTTCAACCTTTTCTCTTAACATTTTGGTTTCCTGAATGAGGAGAATATCAGGTTTCTGGTCCTAAGCAAAATTGTGTAAAATATCCTGCTTGTGGGGATTATTTAGTCCCCTTATATTCCAAGATAATAACTTCATGGGAATTTAGGCGAGAGAAGGAGTTCCGGGATGGTTTTTTGGAACCCATCCACAATTTCTTGAAAGCTATGGTGCTCCATTATCAGGTTTTTGGGTCTTCTTCCTTTGGCCATGGAGATTGCCCCACAGTACGCTTTTGCTCTCGACCTTGTTGAAATCCCACAAGTGGTGATTTTGATTCTGATCTTCGATTTTTTCTTTTTTTTCTTAGAAAGTACCTCTTCTCTATCAGTATCCTCTTGACTGTCTGATTCTTTACTGGAATCCCATTCTTTATCATAAAGGAATTTCTGCTCCCAAGGGAGGGTATCCATAAGTCCATTCCCGGAAGGCAGGGAGTTTCTTTTTTCAAGAATGCTTGCTTGGCTAGGGTCTGAGAAAGTGTCTTTAACAACATCAAAAGAAGCCAGATCCGAGCAATATTCAGCTCCTGGGATATTTATCCCAACCGGAGACACAACCAAAGGAATGCCTACCTCAATAGAGAGACCCTGAGAAAAAATATCATCCAGCCCTGGCATCATAGGGTTCCGAAAAAGGGGGCTCTTCTCCGAAGTAAAAGAATTATCTGATTTACTAAGGGCTAAATTCCCTGCTTCCCATTCCACACTATCCTCTTTGACCTGAGAGTCAGCAATAAGTTTTAGAAACAAAACTTGGGGGATCTGGGTGGCAGAGCTTTCATTTCCAGCTTCTTCAGACATCTTGTGTTGAGATCCATCCATATTTCTTAGAGCCAAGGTACCAACAGTACAATCCAAACCTTCTCCTTTATCCTGAAGGCCAGCCTTAAACTCAGAGGCAAGAACTTTAGGGGCCAGGACAGTGGGGCCAACATTACCAGCTTCACCCGAGAGGATGTCAGGGGAATCAACAGCCTTTCCCACTATCTCTGTTACACTCCTCCTACTTCTTTTTCCATACAACTTTAGAGACCCTGTTGGGTTTTTTCGTTTCTTTAACTACCTTCATGGGGCAATGCTTCACCCAATGACCAGATTTTTTGTAGTTGAAGCATGCGAAAGGGATGGTCTCAAACTCAATAGCTTGCGACCAAGAGCTGAGTTTTGAAAGGATCTCAACAGAGGAGGGGAGATCAGCATCCTAAGAAACACCAACACAAATTCTTGCAAACACCAGTCTCCTTCTAGCAGCAATCATGGGATCAATCGATAAGAGCTCCCCAAAGGAGCTTGCAATCCCCCTGAACACATCCTCATTCCAATATTCCAGAGGGAGACCATGAAGCCTAGCCCAAACCAGAGCATTCTCAAAGATGGAATTCGATAGATCTAAGTTTGAGGACCATTTTTTAAGTGCAAGAGTGGATTTCCCAACAACCCATGGTCCTCTGCATCTAACATCCTTAATATCATCCAAGTTTGAGAACTCAAAAGCAAAGAACCCTTTAGGGAGGGCTGTAACAGAAACACTACCATTTTTTCTCCATTTTTTTCTGACGAAATCCCTAACAATCTCAATATTTGGCCTTTGGCCCATGAATTTTCCAACCAGGGAGTTTTCCATTATTGCGATATTATGATCAATGATCTTGTCAGGAATAGAGATTGCAAATTTACCAGCTGAAGGGTTAGAGATATTACACACTAGGGGAAAGAAAGACTTACCATTGGGTTTAACCCCAAACAGTGAGGCCCACTTCTTACATTGCCCACCGTTCGAGTCATAGAATCCACCATAGAACATTTTCCAATAACAAATTTACGAAATTGGGAAAGCACACAGAGAACCCTTTCCAATAAGGGATTCCTGGAGAGCTTCAGAGCCATTGGAGCTAGTTCATTCAGATCTATGTGGTCCAATAGAGGTTGCTTCATTATCTGGTATGAGATATTTTTTGACCTTTATTGATGACTACAGTAGAAAACTTTGGGTGTATCCTTTGAAAAATAAATCAGATACTTTCAAGAAATTCAGAGAATTTAAAGAATTAGTTGAAAAGCAAAGTGGTTATTTTCTCAGAATTTTAAGGACTGATAGGGGTGGAGAGTATATTTCTCATGATTTTCATAATTTTTGTATTGAAAATGGCATAAAAAGGCAGCTAACAACAAGGTATACACCAGCAAAATGGTGTAGCTGAGAGGAAAAATAGAACAATTTTAAATATGGTAAGGAGTATGCTTAAAGTTAAGAGTTTACCAAAAGATTTTTGGGCAGAAGCAGTTTGTTGTGTAGGTTATATTTTGAACAGATGTCCTACAAATTCAGTTTGGGGCATGACACCAGAAGAAGCATGGGGAGGATACAAACCTCGGGTAGATCATCTAAGAATTTTTGGTTGTATTGCTTATTCTCATGTTCCAGATGCACTTAGAAGTAAATTGGATGATAAGGCAGAAAAATGTATCTTTGTTGGGTACAGTGAAGAATCTAAAGCATATAGGTTGTACAATCCTGAGACAAAGAAGTTGGTGATAAGTAGAGATGCAAAGTTTATTGAAGATCAGGAGTGGAGTTGGAATCTGAAAGAGAAATATCAGCAAGTTAATATTCAAGATGAAGTTGCAAACACAGGAGCTAGTAGTAGCATTCAACAATCAGCATTAAGAAGAATTTCTTCTTCATCTCCACCTAGTCATGGTAATGTTTCATCATCCACCTCTGTATCTCCAAAAAGGTGGCAGAAAACAAGGAGCTTGTCTGACATATATCAAGAAACATCAGAGGTAAATGAAGATACTTGTCATTTTGCATTTTTTGCTGATAGTGATCCTATTACTTTTGAAGAAGCTATAAATGATGATAAATGGATTAAAGCTATGAATGAAGAAATTGCAGCCATAGAAAAGAATCAAACTTGGGAAATTGCAGATCTTCCTGAGCATAAGAAGCCAATTGGAGTAAAGTGGGTGTATAAAACAAAGTACAATGAGCAAGGTAAAGTGAATAAATACAAGGCCAGGTTGGTAGTGAAGGGCTACAAACAAAAATCAGGTATTGATTATAATGAAGTTTTTGCACCTGTTGCTAGAATGGATACTATTCGTATGATTTTAGCTCTTGCAGCTCAAAAGGGTTGGAAACTTTTTCATATGGATGTAAAATCAGCATTTTTGAATGGTGTATTGGAGGAAGAAATTTACATTGAGCAACCACCTAGTTATGAGATTAATGGTGAAAAAGGTAAAGTGCTCAAACTAAAGAAAGCTTTGTATGGTTTAAAACAGGCACCTAGAGTTTGGTATGAAAGGATTGAATCATATTTTTTGAAAAATGGTTTTGAAAAATGCCCTTATGAGCCCACCTTATTCTTAAAACAAAATCAGCAAGGAGATGTTATGATAGTTTGCATTTATGTTGATGATTTGCTTTATACTGGAAATAATGAAAACATGCTTAGAGATTTTTCAATGGAAATGAAGGGTGAATTTGAGATGACTGATCTTGGTTTGTTGCATTATTATCTTGGTATTGAAGTAACTCAAAATAGTGATGGGATTCTTATTTCACAAGAAAAGTATGCAAATGATATTTTGAAAAGGTTCAAGATGGAAAATAGTAAATCAGCAATTACACCTATTGCCATGGGTGTGAAGTTGAGCAAAAATGATGAAACCAAAAAGGTAGATTCTACTTTGTATAAAAGTTTGGTTGGAAGCTTAATGTATTTAACTGCAACAAGACCAAATATCATGTATGCAGTAAGCTTGATAAGCAGATTTATGGAGGATCCACATGATACACATCTACAAGCAGGTAAAAGAATACTAAGGTATGTGAAAGGGACAACAAATCATGGAATTTTTTATGAAAAGAAGAATGATTTGAAGTTAACTGGTTATACAGATAGTGATTGGGCTGGAAATCAAGATGATAGAAAAAGTACTTCTGGGTATGTTTTTAATCTTGGTTCAGGTGTAATTTCATGGTCCTCAAAGAAACAACCCATTGTTGCATTGTCTTCAGCAGAAGCAGAATATGTGGCAGCCACTTCAACAGGTTGTCAAACAGTTTGGTTAAGAAAAATGCTGGAAGCATTGTTGCAGCCTCAAATGGAAGAAACAGTTATATTTTGTGATAATCAATCAGCTATTGCACTTTCTAAAAATCTAGTCTTTCATGGGAGAAGCAAGCACATAGACATCAAGTTTCATTTCATCAGGGAGTTGGTTAAAAATAATGAAATTAAACTTTCTTATTGCAGGTCCAAAGATCAAGTTGCTGACATTTTGACAAAGCCTTTGAAAGAAGAAGATTTTAGTAGACTGAAGAATCTTTTAGGAATGAAAAGTTGTCCCACAAATCAGATTTTAGGGAGGATGTTAAAATAAGGAAAAATCAGATTTGTTTTGTTGTAATTGGGAAAGTTTCCCAAAGACTTTTTTTTAGGTTAGGATGTTTCCCTTAGATTTTTTGTTTTAGCTTTTTGAGTTGAGTAAGCTTTCCAAATTTGACTATTGGAAGCTTTTGTTAATAAAACAGTGAAGACATTTGCTGTATTTTTTATGAGTAAATAAAAGTTGTTTTTTCTCTGCCTCTGTGAATTTAAAATCACAGTTAAAATATTGAGTATTTTATTTCTGTTCTTTTTAGTGTACTGGCATTTGTTGTTATTTGATTTATTAATTTACAATTCGCACAAACGGGCCTTCCAAATGCTGAAGACACCTCAGTTCACTTATCCATTTGGGTGCCTGACTCCCCTCTAAACCCCTGCAAATAGAGACATTAAGATAAGCGAGACGCTTGAGACTTCTCACACACTCTGGTATCTTCTCAATGTTTGTCTCCCTCAAATTCAACACCCTAAGAAGTTTCATCTTTCCCACGCAAGCAGGCAATGTGGTGATATTTGTGTAGCTCAAGTCGAGAACCCGCAAAACTCTCATTCCGCTAAACAACATTGACGGAATGTTCCCTCCAATTTCGCTATTGCGGGACAGCGACAATGTGCGGACAAGTGTGGAAGAAACAGAACGCCTCTCTGAGATGGCATGCTCATCAATATCTTTCTTCGCCAAAAATAGGCGACACCAGGGACCACCACCTGTAATCACAGACTGCAATCTGGGGAAGGCATCCTCAACACCGAATGCACATTTATTTTCTCTGGATATGAGTATGGCCAAATCAAGCAATAAATCATGAACTTTACAATATTTATTTACCCATTCATTTTCCCATACTTCAATCAGACAGAGATTGGCAAGCTGAGATAAACAATCCCACGGATTGTCTCCTGCTGGAATGAATCCTTCTCCCAGCCATAGATATATGAGATACTCGCACTCTATTTCCTCATCCTCAGGAAAGAAGGAAAGATAAGCAAAACAAGCCTTCAGATGCGCAGGCAGGGTGTCATAACTCAACATGAGAATATCCATGACAGGGTCGCTAGGAGTGCTTACCTTTTTCAGTTTACTCAACTTGGACTGCCAGTCCCCTGACAATGTAGTGCTGGCCAGAGATGCTGCTGTGGTCTTGATGGCAAGCGGCAAATTCCCACATTCCTTTACGATGTTAAGAGCAACCTCCTCCAAGTGCTCTGGCCCTTTATTTTCCTTAGACTCGGGAAATGCATAAGCACAAAAAAGCTTCCAACTCTCTTCATCTGTCAAACTTTCCATCTCATAAATCTTAGCATTCAGATTTACAGAGACCTCTCTGTTTCTTGTGCTAACCAAAGTTTTGCATCGACTGTTACCTCCAGTTGGGATGCCAAGTTTAGTTAGCAAATCACCTTCTCTATTAGCCCTCCAGACATCATCCAAAACAATGAGACACCTCTTCCCTTGGATAAAGCTATGAATCAACTGTGCTGCTACCTCTTCACTTACCCCACTCTTCTTAATTTTTTCATTTAAATCTTCATTTAATTGGAAGGCTAAATCACTGAGCAACTTGGGAAAAGAATAGAACTGAGAAACTGAAAGCCATGCAGACATCTCATACCTTCCCTTTTGGGCGTCGTAGACATGCTGAAGAAGATAGGTTTTGCCCAGTCCCCCCATTCCAACCACTGCAATGATTGGAAATTGGGGGTTTTCTAGCAAATTTACCATGCTTTCAATCTTGGGCTGTATCCCCACTGGTTTTGAATCGCTGGGAAGGACACTTAGTCTCGTAAATTGTCGTCTCTGGGAGCTACTTGATGATTCTGCTTCTCCTACGTGAGACACCACAGTTTGACCTATATTCAGTTGGTTTCCATCTTCAATAACAGAGCTCATTCGGGCTTTGACCTTTTGAATTCTTCTGCCCATTTGATGGCGAAGAATCAATTGCTTACAACTCAAAGAGCAAAACTGAGTATTGGTAGCATACATGGAATCCACAGCACATAATTGAAATATGTCCTCTGCCTCCCAGGCAATGTCACGAACGCTCCGTAGCCATTCTTTGACAGACTCCTTTTGTCTATCGTTCTTCTCATCAGCGTCATCTAGAAAATAATTTATTTGCCTTATTTTGTTCTTCAACCGTTGAAAGTCTTCGGTGAAGTGCCTCAGTATGCTCACCTCATTAACCACTTGTTGAATGGCCATCTCACAAAGTTTTCCAACAACAGCCTCTGCAAGTATGGACGCCATCTTCAAGTTTTTTCTTGAGATTGAGAAGTCTAGCTCCTAGGAAATATAATAGCAGAGAAAATTGAGAAGAAATAGGATAGTTAAATGCAATTCAAACTTGAAAACCTCGACTGCAGAGTGTGAATAATAGTGCTTACAACGATATCATATATAACATCAACTTCCCAAGCCTAGAAGGCATCTTCCTGTTGTTTCCTTGCAATTCGAGAAAAAAATAGAATCTTGTCGACCACTTTGGAAAGCGAGATTAAAGAAAATATGTCGGCCACTTTCGATTCTTGTGGACCCTCACTTCAGTTTTATCATTTCTAATTGACTGCCACAAATCAAAATTAGAGTTTGGAATGCTATTTGAATTTGAACTTTCCTAGTTTTACATTAGTGCGTTCCACTTTATTTGTACATTTCCATTCCTAAAGCATTTCTTGTGGTGTCAAAAGCTATTTTAAAGGACACACGAGCAGCAAAGTCTGCTGACAACACGCCATGTGAAATGAAAAGCATTAACATTTTGTTTCCATAGTCCATGATCATTAGTAATCAAGTGATTTTGGGATAAAAACTGTGTAAAGGATTTTTCCATCAACGTTTCTGATCATACTCCATGATCCATGATCAGGATGATTAGCAGATAGAGAGAGACATGAAGAATAGATAGCATACTTGGATAGAAATAGAGGAGAGGGTGGTGAGGGAAGGTTGTGAGGCACGTAAACCAAAAAGATGAGAAAGTCAAGGGGAGGAGAAAAATGATGGGAGAAATTGCAAAGAAGAAAATTAATGAGAGAACCTAGAAAAACACAAAACTAATTCAACAAAAGGACATGAGAACCTTTACATTAAAGAAAAGATCACAGAACCAACCAAAGAAATTCACAAATGAGAGGGAAAAATTCAAAAGAGAACACTAGGATAAAAATAGAAATCAAAGTGAACAAAAGAATTGAAAGGAGAAAGAAAGAGACAAAGGTAAAAATATAAATTGAGAAAAAGAACACGATAATAAAAACAAAAAAATTGCTAAAAACTTATGACACAAATTCTTATTATAGAAGACTCCAATGCGGAGAAAATGCTAGTTGTATGGCAATGGAAAAACTACTTTCTCTTACTTTGTCCTTATACATATTGAATTGGAGTGTGACAATTCAATTTTGGGAATTGAGAGTTAGGGGAAAAGACAAAGTTAGGCATATTTTTTTTGGAAGTAAATTTGAATCTATTTTAGTCCTTAATGTACCAAAAAATGGATCAATTAGCTAAGTGAGATCTAGAAGGAATAAAGTCACAAGCTAAAATTTGACTCTAAAAACAAACCAAAAATTTGAGGTGACACACAATTCAATTTTGAACAGTTTAGGTACTTTTAAAAGAAACTTTGAGTCTATTTTTAGTCCTTTAATAAAAATTAAAAAATGGATCATCACTAGCTATTAGATCTAGAAGGAAATAAAAAAATACAAGTTAAACACTCTAAAACAAACCAAAAAACCATAATACTTTTAGAACTACAATAAAATACTATACTTTAATTTTTTTGAAAATAATTCAATTATTTTATTTTTAATAATATCTATTGAAATTTTATTTTTTTATTCTATAACTTTAAATTATTTAGAATATTGTGATATGAAAAAATAAAATAGTTTTATAATTATAATTTATTATTTAGTGTGGAGTTAGCACCCAAGGACAAAGGACTTTGATAATAAATTTTATCTCAATATATGGTGTCACTTCATCATGCTCAAATTCGATCAATTTAGTTTGTGTAGATCCTAAAATAGAAGATCTCAAAAAGGTTGTCTCCCTCAAATCTATAGACTTGTTGATTTCCATACATTTTTAGAAACAAAATAATGTCAACTTAAATATTATACCAAAACTAGGGTCACTTGTATGTAGGAGTAATCTCATCCTATATTTTTAGAAAGCAGTCTTAATTCTGGTACTTTTATTAAAATGCACTAGATTCATAGCTCTTGATGAATGACCGCTAATGAAATATAAGGAGTATCAAAAATTTATAAACCCATATAATAGAAGTAATAGTTATGTAATAAAAAGATTAAAATAGAACAATGGAAATCCAAAATGAATAGCCAGCATTTTCACTCGAGAAAACTTGTTTGCTAGAAAATCTCGATAAAATAATTCCTTTTACTATTGTAAAAATTCAAATCATTCTTCAACAATACACAATGAATCTCTCTCTTATCTTGTCCTTAAGGAATGTGATAAACACTTCCCTTTGCATTAAAAATCCCAAAATGAGGCCTCCCCCTTCTTTTCCTTTTTTTTCTTTCTTCCTTAGGTTGATTTGTTGTTCATGTAGCCCTCACCCCTTCTTGGCCATCATCGTGATGTCAAGTAAGTAGTTATTAGTAATGTCATGATGATGTGGTGATTTTATTATTTAATTTAATTTTAAGGTTATGAGGTAACACTAATAATATGTTTGGATTTGATTAATAAAATTAATTTACTTATAAGGTTACCTGTTTTGTTTGGAATTAAATAAAGAATTAGATTCAATAATAAACGTTAATTTAATTATATTTGGGAGTTAGTTATTTAAATTAATCGATAAGCTGAGGAAAGGTAATTATCATTTTATGATTAAATTCGCTTAATAAATTTAATAGTATTAGAGAGGATTAAATATTAAAATTGCACTTAAGTTTGAATGAAGGTAAAATCGAGAAAAGCTAGTAAAAGTTTGGTATCTAATTATAATTGATAAGTTAATAATGCTATTATGGTAAGTAATGTGATGAAATAAATTCTAATAAAATAAAATGAATTAAATAAACCAAACTTGAATATCGTAATTAAGTAATTAAGTAAATAAATAAATGAAATAAAATAAAATGAGAATTTATTATTACCTCTATGAAATAAGCACACAAAGAAATATTATTTCAATTGGAAGATTCTGTTATGGGAAGGTGAAAAGACATTCGGTTGGGAATTCGTTCTGGATTGGGAATGGATCAAGAAAGTAAATAAGGGTAGTGGTTGGCATTCAATGATAACTATTGGAAGTTGAACGGTTTCTCGTGGGGAGTGGAAAAAGACTCCGTGAAACAAATTATTAAATGAGAATTATTCTGGAGAAAAAGGGGGTTGGCGGGTTCGAAGGGTTGCTCCTTCTATCATGGATTGTTCGGCACAGGGTTTTCGTTCCAGACAACATTGATTTACAACGCCAATTGAAATTTCTTGTCAATGCTCTCTAGAAAAGAGTACTATTTTCTTTCCCCTCTCTATATTTTTGATATGTTGTGTGCTAATTGTAAATCATCCTGAAGATTCAAATTTCATGGGGTGCTAGGGTTTTGATTTAAGTTTTTATGATATGGTTTTCAATTTATAATCATATGTGGTGGTTTCAATCTATATTCATATTTTATGTGAATGATTATAAAGAGTTAGTTACATATAGCAGTGCAAAAGTTTGTATCTTTTGCATTAGATTATTTGATAATTTTTTTGGTTATAGTTGTAGATATCCTTCTGTTATGGCAGCGGCAGTACCTTAGGGTGATTGAGTCAAATAAACTCCCCAGTTCTTTTGGAATCTCTCCCTGGAATATAGAATGTTGTAGAGGCTTAAATAATCTCTCTGATTGTATCGTCAACCTGTCTCAGCTATGGCTCTTGAACAATAATAGAAATTTTTTAAAGGTTTAAATAACCTTCTTGATCACTTTGACAATCTAACACAGTTGCAGCACTTGAAAATAAATATTGTCAAATACTAACATAATAAAAGAGCCCTCCATCGATCATGGTAAAGTTTCATTTTCAACTTCAAACTTGAGCGCGTCTTTGTAAACTCACCAGCAATAGAACTGTTGTACATTAATGCTCCGTCTCTTAAGTTATGTGTTTGCACCTCACCTTTCTTCTTCTCTTCTGCCTTGTGAGTAATACGTGAAGATTTGTTAGTAATGCAATTAGATGGCGATATTTCCAAAATTCACTTTCTAATATGAATGGCCTCTCGCATTTTTGCAACCGTAACCATCTCAAACTTGGAGGAAGCTTGGTTCGTGTGTCTTCTCTGATGCCGTCAATGAGCAGATTGTTCAAGTGAAGAAATTGAGGACCAATGAGCAGATTATTTAATTCTCTTGGTCTGCGCAATGTTTCAAGCCCTTGCCAGTTACCTCCATTCAGTCGAAGCTGAGAGAAATTGATGTTATTGGATACAGTGCTTAGATGAGCTCCTTCACATAGTCTGGAAATCTAAATTTATAAAACCTCCCTGAAACCATAGGCAAAACTATCACAGCTGCAATGTTAGACTTGCAAAAGTGTAGTAAATTAAATAGTCTCTCTAGCTTCTTTGATAACCTGTCTCACCTGCTCACTTGAACATGATAGGGTGTATAGATTTAAATAAACTCTCTAGTTCTGTTTGCAATCTGTTCCAGCCATCTCACCTGGTCTTGATGAGAAATTTATAAGTTTAAATAATCCCTTTAGTTTCATGGGCAATTGTTAGAAAAGAATGTTATCTTGGTTGTAAAATTAATGATTATACTATATAATGAAAATTGGTGACACATTAGAATATCGGGAATTAGAGTTATGCTTTTGTAACTAAATAGGTTTAAGGTAAATATTGTGCAAAGGGTATATTCTTTTATTGCTGTGAAGATCTTGCTTTTAGGTAATATTCATAATATTAGTTAAGGAAATTATGTTGAAAGATGTTTAGTTAATGAAGTGAATGAATTAGAGTAGATTAACTGAAAATATTAATTTTATTTAGGTTAAGGTTGTGCTGTGAAGGATTAGATTTTTATCCCAGCTAGATAAATGATCTCTTAATTGTAATAAGAAAGTGAAGTTATATATATATATATATATATTTGTTTTATAATAATTAGGTTGGATATTGGTTGAGGTGAGATATAATTAAAGGATCTTGTTCTGAATAAATAAAGTTATTAATTGTTGGCATGAAATATTGCCAGGTAGTTAGTCATTAGGTGTTAAGGATGGTGCAGTTAGAATTCTCACATTTGTTACCTTAAGAGGAAACATATGTCCTTTT
This sequence comes from Sequoia sempervirens, assembly GCA_007258455.2. Lineage (NCBI taxonomy): Eukaryota > Viridiplantae > Streptophyta > Pinopsida > Cupressales > Cupressaceae > Sequoia > Sequoia sempervirens. The sequence continues at coordinate 1,037,545,201 of VDFB02271358.1, read as the reverse complement.
TGAATATTATTAATCATTGTCTCTAAGTTAAGATGGAAAAATAGGTTAAAAGTTTTTAATGTGAGATTTAAATTAAGGAAAATTATAATATAAATTATATCTTGAATTTTCTTACATGTTCTCTTAATTGGTGATTTAATTTTATAGTATTAATTTCATGATATCTTTTAATTGTTTTATATTTCTTTTAGAATGAAATAAATGTTATCTTAATATCTAACTCCTCGCATGCTTTTAGGGTTGGCTAATGGATACTCTTGGAAAATAGGTAGTTGGTTACTTAGAATAAAATATTGCTACAATTACTTGTGAATTATTGTGCCAGGGAATGAATTAGGTAAACAATTAAAGAGAAAATGGTTATTTCGATGGGTTGCTTAGTAAAATATTATTTAACAAAAGATTTTAATGGAATAAACATTATTGAATTAGGTATTTAATTTTGTTGTAGATAAATGAACTGTGTATTTAGTTAAAGTAAATTGATTTATATGGTTAATTAAGTTTTAGGGTTCACTAAAGGAGATAAGTGATTCTACATTTACATAGTTTCTTTTACTTGAAGGTTAAATGATAAAGTTATTTTTAAGTGAGGATAAATCCCAGGTTCATAGGTTAATTAATTTAAATGGTACTAATTAAATGTTAAATGGTTTTAATTACTTTTTTTTGTTATCTAATGAGTCTGTGAATGATAATTATTTATCAAACTACTATGTGAAATAATCCATTAGTATCGTCACCTTAGTATTATAATAAAGTTGTAATTTATAGAATTGTCATCTTAGTATTACATTTTAAAGTTATAATTAGGATTCGTATTAAGCAGTTGATGGATTTGGTTATCTTATAGATGATATAGTTATTTTAAATATAATTATTTGTAGTAAATACTCTCTTAATTAAATTAAGCGGATATGTTAAAATAAGTGGTAAGAACGTTGAAATAATGCTTAAATTAAAGGAAGGTCTTTATGGTTATAATGTGTGAGTAAATGTGTTTTAAACAAAGTGTTTTGATTACTGGTTTAAGTGATATTTAATTGTTTTAAGTTGGGTGTTATTTATGGGATATTTATGGAGATGTCTCAATGGCCTGTTCATTGTAAGTGTTTTAAGATAGTGTTCTTCAAGGTTGATGTGTTTGATGGTTTCCTTGTATGGAATTATGTGTGTAAAATGGGAACCCGTATTATTGTTCATGATGGTTTTAATTTGCGTTTGGAAGAGTATGCTTGAGAATTAGTGTCTTATGGCTTATAACATTAGATTATATCTTCACTTTGCAATATTGTGATATCCTTAAATGATGGAAATGATTGATCATTAAAATAATGTTCTTTTTAGGTGGTTTCAAGTTACTTCTTATTGAATGAATGGATATATTATATTTGAATTAGTGGATTTATGGATTGTTTTGATAGATCCTTTCAATGTGACTTTTCGTGAGTTGATTTTGAGTTAGGGACTTTCTCTCATTTAACTTACATTTCTATATGTCTTCTTTCTCTCTTTACCTAAGTGGCAAGTTGGTTAATATGTCTTTGTCTTGATTGACGATTTTGCTTGAGTGTTAATGAGTCAAATTAAAAGTTCTTTGAGTTATGGGTATTCCGAGAGGAGAAAATAGAGGTTTCCCTTGGATGTCCGATTTAGTTTGTATCGAAGTTGTTGATGTTGTTTAAGGGAATTGTTGATCTTATTTTGATGTATTCTCTCATCATATTTGAATTGAAAATAGTTTTTCAAGGTTTTGCTTTTATGGTTGTTAGATTTTCATGCGGAAAGCCTAGTGTAACTTTTTGAGAGTCTTCTAGAGGCTTGTTTTTATGGTTGGTCCATGTTTTCTCTCTATGTGCCTTTGTACTGGCAAGTATTTTGGTATCATTATTTTGAAAGGGTTGTACGAGACTTTGTGAGACTTTGATGTTAATGAAAGAAGGATGGATGTGGAATGCCCTCGTGACAAGCCTCATAGATATAATGTTCTTGTTAGCAAAATAACCCTTGATTTTGTTTTTTTTTGTGTCTTTGAGGACTAGAGAGAGAGCGGCTCTAAGTGGTCTAGCTGCTAATAAAGAGGTGCTGCGATAGCCCTCGCGAGTGGAAATTAAAAAGTGATAATTTAAATAATTAATTAGGCGGGTAGGAATCACATTAAAAAGATAATTGATGCCTCGTCTGTCGTTTAGTGCTATCACAGGCTAAAGGGGATTGAGAAGGCCGTGGTTGGCAAGATCGTTACCTTGTCTTCATGAAAGGTTAACGATTCCGCATGAGCAACCCTATGGAGCGGCGCCTTGACATAGGTAGCCTGGATAACCATAGATGGAGGCGGCTCCTAGCGCTCGGGTTGTCTGGATAATCCGTCAGTAGATGGAGGCATCACCTTGCGGTAGGGTAGCCTGGAGAATCCATGTTAAGCCATGCGATGACACTCTCCTCTAACACTCCTTATTATGTTGCTTCTTTGGAAATCCTCTAGAACTGGTTCTTTGTCTTGAATTGATGAAACATAGTTTTTTTGAATTGATTTATGGTTTTACCCTATTTGATCTTTGGTGTATTCTTTGGTCTTGTATAAATCTTGTTGATGTTTGGGTTTTGACCTTGTACTCTTTTGGTACTGTTATATGATGTTATTGGAATTGTATTATGTTTTTGGAAGTGTTTCATGATCATCCTTTGGTTATTTGTTTACTGGTTATTGCTTTGATTCATGTGATGAGATTTAGGACTCTTGGATGTGGTTGGATTGTGTCATTGTAATTCCTAAGTGTTATGATACTTTTGTATGACGTTGAGTCTAGTGGTTCCCTCTTGGATGTTCTTGGTTGGGGTCTCCTTCTTGTTAGCTCCTAGCACAAGGGGTGGGTCTTCGGACTCACGTGGTCGGGTGGAACGTGCTAAGCACCCCATTGGGTCCCCAGTCAAGGATCGAGAGGTGCGGATTGGTGTTGTTGCAGCGACTCCAGAATTGTATTTGTCTTGGAGCCGGTTATGATACTTGTATTCATCTATTCATTTGTATCATGCTATCTGGTGATGGTTTCACTCATATTTGGAACACTTTTGTATCATTGTATTTCTTAAACATTGTATTGTAATGAAATGTTAAACTTGGTGTGGATATTGGCTATGACAGTTGTTATTCAATGTGTTAGGATGATCATGCATATGATGTATTTGCATATTCAGATGGTTTCTTATCATTGATCCATGTGTATGTGTTATATTTGTTAATGGTTACTTTATATCTTTAGATTTTATTCTTTATGGTTGTTGTATGGATCTAAGTCGCGTAATGACTCCTCATGTACCCCAAGGGATGTATGTGTTAATGAATCTATTTAAATGAAATTCATGTTATGACTTTATATGTATTACATGTATGTTATGTTTACTTAAAAAATAAATTGTGTGGTAATTATCATGTGATTGTCCTTTGGGGTTCGCACGGCAGGGCGTTACAACTTTGGTATCAGAGCCTAGGTTCATACACTGGGCACTATGTGTGCTCACTATGTAACCTTGCACTTAGACCCGTACATCTTGAGTTTCACTTTTTTGTTGTCATTGTTGTGAACCTAAGTTTCTAATATTAACCGATGTCGGGTCGATGGTGCAGGAAATCGATTGAAAGGATAGGACCCGCGGTGTAGTGCACAATGCACCGATATCCTTCCTCTCGGGGATGCTCTATGGACCCTTGAGTTTTAGTGTGATGTGTTCTTGGTGATGTGTTTTATGTGTGTGAATATGTCATGTGGGTGTGGAATCTGCAATTTTGTTATCCTTGAGTGATGAATTATGTTTTCTTGAATCTATGAAGGTGTAAGAATTTACTTGTTCTATTTAAATTGATGTGAGATTTGGTGTTGAATAACGGTTAACGTGGAGTTATTTGTGTGAAAATTATGAGTTTTAATGAAAATGTAAGGTTTTGTGGATAATTATTCTAAGATTTTTAGTAGAAAATAGTATCCTGAGGTTAAAATGCAACTTGAATTATTGGTACTAATGTGCAATGTTCTATAGTAGCTTTTGATTTACAGGGAGATGGCTTCAGAAAGCATAGTGACGAAGGTAATGTAATTGTAATATGTAGGTATAGATACTTATAATGTCAAGTAGTAATTCATTTTGATATAGTAGATGGATTAGGTTTATGGTTAGTATCCTTATGAGAATATTGTTTAACTAATAAGAAGTAAACTATTTACGAGTTACTAGAATTGTTTTGACTATTATGTGTAGTTAGTGGGAGGGACAGTGTGGTATCACTCGCCCGCGAGTGCCCTACTATGCTGGGATTTCCTCTCACAATGTATTTGTGATATATATGTATTGTGCACAACATTTGTTTGCATGCAGGATTGCAAGAATTAAGTCTCAATTCCACCTGCATTGTCAAGACAGGGCGAGCATTATATACACCCAATGGGTTTGATGTTGAACATAGGAGTTGACGAGAAAGTTTCCCCAACCAAATTCATCACTACTCCTTGTGTTTGGAAAATTGGTCTAGTTGTAACCCCATCACTATTATCATTTTGGTATCACTTCCTTGTATTGGTTTGTTTAATTTTCGTTTCTTACTTGATGATGTTTAATTGATGATTTAACTTGGGGTATTGATGTGCTTATGTTTGTTAATATTATTGTTAGTTTATGGTTTGTGCTTGAGCTCAACTTCCAGGAGTAAGTTGAAGCCTAGGGGGGGAGGATGTAGTGCCCACCCCGTTTCGGTCATCGTGATGTCAAGTAAGTAGTTATTAGTAATGTCATGATGATGTGGTGATTTTATTATTTAATTTAATTTTAAGGTTATGAGGTAACACTAATAATATTTTTGGATTTGAGTAATAAAATTAATTTAATTATAAGGTTACCTGTTTCGTTTGGAATTAAATAAAGAATTAGATTCAATAATAAACGTTAATTTAATTATATTTGGGAGTTAGTTATTTAAATTAATCGATAAGCTGAGGAAAGGTAATTATCATTTTATGATTAAATTCGCTTAATAAATTTAATAGTATTAGAGAGGATTAAATATTAAAATTGCACTTAAGTTTGAATGAAGGTAAAATCGAGAAAAGCTAGTAAAAGTTTGGTATCTAATTATAATTGATAAGTTAATAATGTTATTATGGTAAGTAATGTGACAAAATAAATTCTAATAAAATAAAATGAATTAAATAAACCAAACTCGAATATCGTAATTAAGTAATTAAGTAAATAAATAAATGAAATAAAATAAAATGAGAATTTATTATTACCTCTGTGAAATAAGCACACAAAGAAATATTATTTCAATTGGAAGATTCCATTATGGGAAGGTGAAAAGACATTCGGTTGGGAATTCGTTCTGGATTGGGAACGGATCAAGAAAGTAAATAAGGGTAGTGGTTGGCATTCAAGGATAACTATTGGAAGTTGAACGGTTTCTCATGGGGAGTGGAAAAAGACTCTAAGAAAAAAATTATTAAATGAGAATTATTCTGGAGAAAAAGGGGGTTGGTGTGTTCGAAGGGTTTCTCCTTCTGTCATGGATTGTTCGGCACAGGGTTTTCGTTCCAGACAACATTGATTTACAATGCCAATTGAAATTTCTTGTCAATGCTCTCTGGAAAAGAGTACTATTTTCTTTCCCCTCTCTATATTTTTGATATGTTGTGTGCGAATTGTAAATCATCCTGAAGATTCAAATTTCATGGGGTGCTAGGGTTTTGATTTAAGTTTTTATGATATGGTTTTCAATTTATAATCATATGCGGTGGTTTCAATCTATATTCATATTTTATGTGAATGATTATAAAGAGTTAGTTACGTATAGCAGTGCGGAAGTTTGTATCTTTTGCATTAGATTATTTGATAAAATTTTTGGTTATAGTTGTAGATATCCTTCTGTTATGGCAGCGGCAGTACCTTAGGGTGATTGAGTCAAATAAACTCCCTAGTTCTTTTGGTATCTCTCCCTGAAATATAGAATGTTGTAGAGGCTTAAATAATCTCTCTAATTGTATCGTCAACCTATCTCAGCTACGACTCTTGAATAATAATAGAAATTTTTTAAAGGTTTAAATAACCTGCTTGATCACTTTGACAATCTAACACAGTTGCAGCACTTGAAAATAAATATTGTCAAATACTAACATAATAAAAGAGCTCTCCATCGATCGTGGTAAAGTTACATTTTCAACTTCAAACTTGAGCGCGTCTCTGTAAACTCACCAGCAATAGAACTGATGTACATTAATGCTCCATCTCTTAAGTTATGTGTTTGCACCTCACCTTTCTTCTTCTCTTCCGCCTTGTGAGTAATACGTGAAGATTTGTTAGTAATGCAATTAGATGGTGATATTTCCAAAATTCACTTTCTAATAAGAATGGCCTCTCGCATTTTTGCAATCGTAACCATCTCAAACTTGGAGGAAGTGTGGTTCGTGTGTCTTCTCTGATGCCGTCAATGAGCAGATTGTTCAAGTGAAGAAATTGAGGACCAATGAGTAGATTATTTAATTCTCTTGGTCTGTGCAATGTTTCAAGCCCTTGCCAGTTACCTCCGTTCAGTCGAAGCTGAGAGAAATTGATGTTATTGGATACAGTGCTTAGATGAGCTCCTTCACATATTCTGGAAATCTAAATTTATAAAACCTCCCTGAAACCATAGGCAAAACTATCACAGCTGCAACGTCAGACTTGCAAAAGTGTAGTAAATTAAATAGTCTCTCTGGCTTCTTTGATAACCTATCTCACCTGCTCACTTGAACATGATAGGGTGTATAGATTTAAATAAACTCTCTAGTTCTGTTTGCAATCTGTTCCAGCCATCTCACCTGGTCTTGATGAGAAATTTATAAGTTTAAATAATCCCTTTAGTTTCATGGGAAATTGTTAGAAAAGAATGTTATCTTGGTTGTAAAA
>VDFB02271358.1:1037494666-1037538171 GCA_007258455.2 Sequoia sempervirens | reverse complement strand
CAAGGTTTTCTCCTTTTCTCCATTTGTTAGAGATTACATTTCATTTTGCATTATAAATGGGTACCTAACATGGTTGTGTAGTCAGGACTCATATTGCATCTTGATATTGCATAATAATCTCCCTAAGTTGCACTTAAGGGGGGGTGCTAGAGTAAATAAGATATTTACCTTCTTAAGTTTACTTAGGCATAATGCATTATAGTTTATTAGTGCATTTAATTAATTGGTAGTTGTTGTCAATTACATTTTTACCAGCTTTCCCCTCGCCTTTATAAGAAAGGCTAATGTGTACATTATTCTTCATCTCAATTATTATTCACTCATTGGTGAAAGAGCTTTGCTTCTCTTGTATTTGTGAAGGTTTATATTGTAGATTGTGCTCTTGGGAGGTGAATTTACACCAACATCACTAACTTCCCTCTTATTCATTCTTGTAGAAGAAGTCTCTAAAAAACTAGCCTAAAAAGAGTTCAAGATCCTTATTTATAGCTTACAAACATAGTAGAGATAATTTACCCATGCTAGGACATGTGGAAAGGCCTCATTGACCCTTAGGATCTGCTACATGCGGTTAAAACCATCACTTTGTTGTTTTTAGACTAAAATTTACATTTTGGTAGCAGTTGCAGAAATTAAAGGGGTACAAGGATATACCCACTTGACTAGAAAGTTCCATAGTTGCATGATTTTGAAGGAAATTAAGCCTGTTGTTGAGTTTTGATGGGTATGTGGATAATATCCACATTGCATGAAAATTTTCTCAACAACAAAATATCCTAAAGCATAGGAAAATTCCATAATTGCATAACTTTCATAGTTTTTCTCAAATCTTCCTCAAATTTGAAGCATGGCATCCTAAACATTAGAAAAGTCCCATAATTGCATAACTTGCCCAAATGAACTTGAATCTTCCTCAATTTTGAAATGTGACATCCTAGACACTAGGAAAATCTCACAATTGTGTAACTTGCCCAAATGAACTTGAACCTTCTTCAAATTTGAAACATGAGTACCCAATTAGCCTCTTAACAAGATGAAGCAATTACTTCCATCCATGAAACATCCACCATTATTTGAAAGTTACATTATCCATTCTTGTAAGAAAAAACAAATAAGAAAATAAACAAGAAAAGAAAAAGACAACTCTTTTTGGGTGATGTAGGATTGCTCGTGGTCTTGGATGCTCTTGCATCAATAATACAAATGCATTAACAATAGACATTTACACATTTTATGTTTTTATTTTTATTACTATTAGATTGTAAAATAATAATGAAGGATTGAATATGTTTTCTTTAGTTTGTGTTGCTAGCTAGGGTATTAATTAATTTCTATCATCTCTCTTTTGCTAGGTTTTATTTTTCATTTTTTCAAAAAGAATATGACTTGCACACATAGGAGAATTGGTGGAAAAACTAAGGACCCTTGTTGGAAACATAAGACAAAAAGTCTAATGTAAGGAGTGATTATTTACAATTATTATTCTAAGGATACGAGAGGAGGCATAAAATGCCTCAAATTCATCTTGAATGGGTCCCTTGCCAAGATGCTATACCATGTACAAAAGCTGATTTGGAGGTTGAGGAAAAGGTGAAAGCCCCCCTTGTACTGTATTTTGAGCATAGTAAAGTAAATATAAAGAGAAAAAAAAGAAAATGGAAGCCCCAACCCTAGTTTTTAGTTCTACAAGTTTAAAGGGAGATATAGGGGGCTCTTGTTCTTCCATTAGGTTATAGATATGAGAAATAGGTAGTGTGGGAAGTCATATCTCCATCTTTTTGTTCCTTCTAGTTCTCTTGGTGCACAAATATGATTAAAGGGCGCTACATGAAATAAATAACTACAACTTGAGGCAAAATGACATGTGAAATTTTGGTACTATGTAACAATAATTTGTTTAATTTTTCTTCAAGTATTTATGAAGAGTAGTTGGTCAATGCATCAAGAACATAGTAAGGGGTTCAATGATTCGAGTTTTCATAAGTTGAGTGGCCCATTATTGTAGGATGAGGTCCAAAATAAATTAATTATTCGAGGAACAAAAAGATTGAAAATGGAAAGGGTGCATCATTTTTTGCATTAGCTTTTTGTAGTCCATTTACTATTCTAAAGATTAATTCTAGAATCAATTGTGCATGTTTTTGAATCCACATTTCGTATCACACTCAATGATACTTCATTGAGTGTGATCCAAAATGTTGATTTTAAAAATACATGATTGATTCTAAAAGTAATATTTTTAATGCACCATTTTTATTTGATGGATGAGAGGAATGGGATAGTCATTAACCTTTTAGTGGATTTAGGAGAAAATCAATCCTTTTCAAGTCAATTGATACCTCTATTGAAATAATGGAGGGACCTTGTGAAACTTGTTAGATGAGGTGGTGATGGAGGTGGGAGTGGAACTATTATCTAAATAGTAACTGGTAGAGTTTAAGAGGAAATATAATATATTTTGTTTTGGAGCTCTTATGTTACCCACTGTATTGAACTACTCCTTGAAGATATAATGAAATTAAGCTAGGTGAAAAACATGGTTGAAGATGTAATGCCCTGTCATAATAACCTAAGGAATGTTGCAATAATGTATAAAAGTGTAATAATTTTTTTTTTTAAAGTATAATTATTAAGTTATTTATTTGCATACATTCGTTAAGTTACACAATGATACACTACTTTGAGTTTCCATAGACGACTTTAGTATTTCGCATTGCACATATTATTTAACATAAAGATAAACATTGCATAACATTGAATTTCATTCAAGATAAAATAAAGTACAAACTTGTTTCCTTACATTGCATTTGATAAAATATACAATACTCATCCATCTGATGAGATAGTTCAAATAATAATTACAATTACATTTACAATGTTCACCTCATAAACAATTGAGGGATGTTTTTAAATACAAGGTTTACAAATTACAATGAGAAAGTACACATAAGTTTCCAAGTGCGAGCTCTCCATCCATGAAGCTCTCGATGCCATGATCATAAACTGGGGACCCAATGGAGTAAGGTGCATGTTCCACCCAACCATGTGGTACCCGTAGGTCCACCCCCCGTGCTAGGAGATAGTAATATGGTTACCTAGACATAATCTACTAACCCTAGACACAAGTACATAACAAACTAATGGTTACATTACTTCCAGATTCTTTGACAATTGAATGTACTACATACACAAGGTTAACTGTTATTTTAGGTAGAGTGTCATCACAATATTGCAAAGGTTACCCTGGTGTTTCTTCCTAGGTTCTGGCCCCCAACTTGGGTTACCCTAGTAACCTCTTACGAAACCCGGCCCCTATTGCATACTATTGTGGAATCGAATGTCTCTTGGTGAATCAAGACACCGATTTTCCATTCCAGGCCTTCTCATCTTATACTCAAGATTGAAGTAGCTCAAGAGTCATAAGCGAGGCATAAACATCTTGTTAAGGATTTTAAATCTAACTACTGTGTTCTTTAGTTATCACTGACTTACTAACTCTTTGCAAGTTACCCTGACACCACTTTGTGTGTCGGCCCTTACAAAAAGCCACTCCCCTAAACATAACAAAGATATTCTAGGTTTCCTTGACTAAGGCAACATGGTGTACAAATTACCACATAAAATTTCTACACTTTCATATCGAACATATGATCACAAACTCAGGTGTCTACTCACCATACAATACTACGTACACATTCTTAGTCAACACAAGAATTCAATATAAACAAACACATTACCCCCACATTATCCAACTTGTCTAGAAGACTTGTTTATTTAAAACTTTCCCCAAAATTCCCAACAAGAAACACAATTAAAAAGGCAAATTGGAAAATTAACATCTACTATTCAGATATACTAAATCCATCCAGACAATAATTTGAAATATAAAATTAATCTTCTAAAGTATGATTTAACTTCCATCCATTTAAAAATTAACAAATCTACAATTACTCAATGTCATTATCACTTGCTATAATGAGATCAAAATAAATTCAAGAAAATCAATTTATTTTAAACATAAAAGACCTCTTAATATCATAAATAAGTTTCCCAATTTTTTTACATATATTTACTAAATACATAATTATAAATATTATATATGTATATAATATATATAATAAATAATATTTGTTATATATAATATACACACACATAATAATTATAAATTACATATATATCAAATTCTAAGTTATATTTAAAATAAAATAAAGCATATGTTTTTTTTAAATTTTCGCATGGCATTGTAGTAAATTATAAACTAGGGCCTTTTGCCCTTACCCGTGCAGGCTGTAGCCCACGCAAGCCTCACTGAGGGTAGGGCTGCCTTTGCAGCCCGCCCACAGAGCTCGACCGCGGTGGCTGAGCCAAGCGCTGCCCGCGAGGGTGGCGCTGGGCTCAGCCCTTGCTGCCATCCCCTGCGGGCTCAGCCGCGGGGTAACCCCACTCGACAGTGCTTCGGCACTGGTTATTTCCATATACATTTTTTAATAAATGAAAATAAATTTTATACATTGAATCCGAATGGCGATTGTTTAATAACATTTTTTTAAAATATAAAAATAAACAATCAATACAGATTTCGGTGATAGATTTAATCCGCTTTTTTTTTATATAAATAAATACTTCTAATTCACCCGTATGACGTTATATATATATTTACACAAATTTATCAGGGTTTTCACACAGAGAATTTTAGAAAACTTCTATAGAAGTTCAACGGGATTTCAAAAAGGGAAATGAGGAAATTTCAACAGTACACATGAAATTTTATTTTCCAGATGAATTCCATAATTTCCTTTCACACAACTCATTTTTCCAGAAGGAAAAGAAACATAATGAATCCCATTTCGGGAATACAGAGTAAATCATTTCTTTTTTTTTTGAAAAATACAGAGAATTTAAACTAAAGAGATTACTTTCACAGATATTCTTTCAAAACAACAAATTTAAACCACAAGAGAAATACCTAATATCCCAAAGTTTTGAAAAAGTTGATTTGGTGATGAGAACTTCTGTAGCCTCTTCTGCCTATAGCCTTCCAAAAAAATTTCGAAAACCAAAGCCCAAATAGCAACCAAAGCTTCCACCAATTTGCAACAAAATACCCAAAAAGCATATACAAAAAATTTTACAGAGCACAAAATATTTTCCCATGAATGAAAAGAATTAACCTCTGTGATTTCCCAGATCCAAATTATCCTCCGTAAACAAATTTCTCAACAAATTTCCATAAATGCACTGGCACACATGTCGAGAAGTGCAAAATATCTTCTCAACCACTTCTCGGCAATCTTGCCAATTTCAAATTGCATACATTTTAATTAATTAATATAATTTATTTAATTTATTTAAAATTAACAATTTTCAAATTGCAAATATAATTAACAATAAAGCATGCCATTTCCACAAAAATAGTATTTAATTTCAAATAAAACTATTCACACACTTAAATAATTTATTCTAACTAATTAATTTATTTAATTAAATAAGTTTAATCTTTTAAGATCAAACCATTTAACCAAATAAGCTAATTAATTAATTAAATAACATGTATCCAATTTCTTCAACGTTTAAAAATTAATTTAAATAACAATAATTTAAAACATAATAAACTATTATTAAAATCAACATTTTTTTTTTCCTTTCAAGCAATTAAACCAAACAAGAAAATACGAGACAACCTATGACTCAACTAAAACTGACAATGTACAATGACCGGGTTATGGACTACACTAGGGTGAACCAAACTACTATCTCCCAATCAATGTATCCGTTGAGTCTTGACACGCTCAGACCTGAGTAACCAGGTGGAGTCGGTGTCATGTACCTGCAATTCCTGCAACCAAGCAATAACTTGCATATAAATATAAACCATTGTATAGGCACACCATGCGGAGAAAATCATAGATATCACAGGGCACTCACAAGCGAGAGATATGATTCCGTTCTCCACACCAATACATGTCACATTAGATTGAAAAAATAAATAACTATTATTCCATCATAAATATATACATAACAAGAATCATCTGAAAGTAAACATCTACGCTATATCAAAGCATGTCTGAAATCAGTAATCACCATACAATGTATCATCATGTCATAGAATAAATCCACTTTCGCTCAAAACCAGCGATCAAAATATCCAAACAAAGTATCATAGTCTAACAGTGTGAAAACATAACAGCATAAATCATAAGCATAAATGGAGGGGTACTACACCTCTATTGAAATAATGGAGGGACCTTGTGAAACTTGTTAGATGAGGTGGTGATGGAGGTGGGAGTGGAACTATTATCTAAATAGTAACTGGTAGAGTTTAAGAGGAAATACAATATATTTTGTTTTGGAACTCTTATGTTACCCACTGTATTGAACTACTCCTTGAAGATATAATGAAATTAAGCTAGGTGAAGAACATGGTTGAAGATGTAAGAAATATCACAAATTTGTCAACAAGCACACCTAGGTATTGATTCTTATGAGAGCATATTAATGACAAGAAGTTCATGCAGTTAGGAGTCACATGGTTTGTCAATAATTTTCTCACCTTGTAGAGTATAACAACTACATTGTCCAACTTTAAACACATGTTTGTGACAAAAAGGTGGTTGGGGAGTCCTTATAGTATTTTATCTTCATCCACTTGATTGATTTAGGTGTCAAAACCATCAGTTATGGTTTTGTAGTTGGAGGATGGGGATAAATATTCCATTGGGTATCTATATGAGGCTATGAATATAGCTAAAGAGACAATTGAAATTCGTATGGTTTGAATAAAACCAAATATGAACCCATATGACATATTATTGATTGAAGTTGTAAATGATAACTCCAACATATTCATGCTACTACCTATTATCTCAACTCCAATATTTTCTTTTTCCCTTCATACAAAGTAGATGTGAAGGTTATACTTTCCCTTAACATGTGTATCAAGAGGTTATTCCTTGATGAAAACCTTACGAACTTATTCATGATGATATACATAGTTATAGAACAATGAAGGGGAACATTATTTTCTTTGCCTCTATGCATTTGTAAGAGAGCTACTCCATATCTATATAGTTTACTATTTATTTAGATGTTTAATTTACTAAAATTCTTATAAAGTTCTAAATTTTGTCCTTATCAAATTGTCATGGAAAGATTTTATTGTTGGAATCCTTAATCTTTACAATATTTCCATTCACATTCTATTCTAGCCTTATAATACTTCGATTTGTGAGTGCAAATGGATTGTTTTTTAAGCCATTCTCATAAATAAGCACAAGTTGACTAAAAAATACTTGAATGTCTTTGTCTTTGTGTAGTACAATCTTTGATTATATGAAAAGAAGGTAGAGGGGAAAGATACACGTTATGCACTTGGTTTTAGTGACATTGCCCCCTATTTGGATTGGACTAGGGGAGAGGGTCCAATAGTTGTGTGGGGTCCAATAGTCGTGCAGTCAATTGTGATTATAATACCCAATCTTGCCCCATATTTATACTATATATTGTAAGTAAATAGTCCAAATGTAAATAAAAAAATAACCAAATGTTGATCAAAAGTGGACACATACTTGAACACGTGAGAACCTCTGAATGTTATATAAGAAAAACATAAATACATTTATGAAGAAGTGAAATAAGTATTTTTTTGTCTCAAATAAAATATCATAACTATCCACTATAAGTGTGTCATTTAAAAAATAAAATACTCATTTAATAAAATATGACACTTATTTAAACAAGTATCGTTATCATAGTGAAAAAATATTGTTCTTATGTATACATCTATTGGGGTAGCAATGTACAAGCATTGGAATATTTTATATTAATAGTTTGTCGTATCACAAATATAAAAGGTGAGCACAATAAATACCACGTATTTTCCCACTAAATATGAAGGATGTTCAAAAAGTTTTAGTGTTCAACTATTGGTCCATTTTGTTTGATATAAGTTGTATTTTAACTAATTTTGTGTTGTTTTTATAATAACAAAGAGTTTTTTTGTGTTCAACTATTGGTCTATATGTGTTGAATATAAAAGTTAAAGATATCAAAGATTTATGGTTACCAATAGGTATTTGGTCCATTTAGGTTGCATATTAATTTTATTCTAAATAAAAATATGATATTTTACAAGCAACAAATGATATTTTTTCGTTCAACTACCGGGGATCTCATGATTAAGATTTAGTCGAATCTTTAAAAAGTCAAATTTTAGACACTTCTTAATAGATGTGTTGATGTGGCAAGTTGCATGATGAGTCACACCTCCAAACCTTAGTTATAGATAGATAAGAGGCTAGTCCACATTTCAAAAAAAAAAACAAAGGTTCTATGATATTCCAGTCAATTGCTACATGTTGACAAAGTTAACCCGCACGGATCCATTATTTGTTGTTGATGAGATTCTTTATTTTGAGAGGGATGCAACTAAATGACAAACAAATGTGGCAACATATGAGGAGGTAGAAGGTGCAGTTGGTGAGCTATTTGGTGAGTTTTCTTGTTGAGGGTCGGCGCTTTAATTGTCTTCTTCACGTGCCATTCGAGTGGGATGGAAGACGCGCCCAACATAGCTGGTAAACACGTGCTTTTCAATCCTTCTAAAGCCTATTTTCTCTGCCATCTGATCAACGCTTCGTCTCTGTTTTGAGAAAGCCACGTGGCGGTTAAGCGCAGGATCGCCAGTTTGGAGGGTGAAGACCAAAACAAAGCAATGGCTTTTGATTGGCTATGTTTTTGTTTTGGTTGACTGACTTCACCCTTTTAAACGTGGAAGCACATACTACATAAACTTCACTGTCAATGGTTTATCTGCTATTTCTTTCCTTGTTTTCAAGGTATACACTCCCTCTCCCTCTATTCTTGCTTATAATATCCATTCTTGATTTATTTGCTTTTTCACAAAAGCATCAATTTTCTGTTAATGGCTTCCACTTCGAAACGAGATCCATTTTTGGTACTTGAACCTCCCAACAATAAGATAAAATCCTCCCTGACTGCAAAACAGTATGATGTATTCATCAACCATCGAGGCCCAGACGTCAAAACAACTCTGGCTCAGCAGCTCTACGATTCTCTACAGGAAGCTGGGATCCGGGCATATCTAGATGATCCAGAGACTGAACTGGGAGATTTTATTCCTTGTGCCATAAAGAATGCCATATCCTCTGCCACAGTGCACATAGCCATCTTATCACTGCGATATGCAGAGTCTGCGTGGTGCTTAGCTGAGCTTGCTTTAATGTTTCAAACCAAAGCTAGAATTATTCCCTTGTTTTACAATGTTGAGCCTTCAGACTTCCGCTACATCAAAAATGGAGTTGCAGATGTATTTTCCAAACACCAAGAGAAGGACAGATATCCTAAACATGACATTCAACAGTGGAAAGAATCCCTGAAGAACATTTCATGGCTCAGGGGCTACGAACTCAACAAACAGAATGAGTAAGAAATCCCCATATGCTTTCCATCCATATATTTTGTTAAATTTATTTTCTAGGAACTAGTTTACTTAGTCTAAAAATCGTTTTGTATTTGTTATTTTAGCTTTTATACTTCTAAAAAATAGTTATATTAAAATCAACTCTGTAATGAAGAACTTTCTTTGGAAAGCTTCAAGAGACCATCTTTTTTAATTCAATATAAATTTTTAATTTTATCAATTTAAAAAGAAAATACTCAATTACTTGCAACCTTATTTTAATTATATTTTTGTTTTTGCTTTTTCTATTTTCAGCGATTTGTGGAAGGTGTGTAATGAAGTCGTGTGCACCGTGGTTAAGGAGAAGCAAAAGAGAAAAATTCCTTTCCAAGTTGCAAAATATGTTGTAGGGCTTGATGAACTTGTGAAAGATTTCCACAGCCACTGCGAAAGAAATGGGCAGATGAGAGATAAAATAATTGGCATCTTTGGGATGGGAGGATCTGGCAAGACCACTCTAGCCAAAGATTTGTTCAATTGTAAAAATTCAGAGTTTAGTGGATCAACCATTTTGTTTGATGTGCGGGAAAATGATGCCAAAGGTGCGCTCACTTCTCTGCAAAGTAAGCTTCTTAATGACCTGTTTCCAGAAAATCATCATTCATTTTCTAATATAGAAGAAGGAATCGTCAAAATCGAGCATGACCTTCAACGGAGCCACGAATCAAGGTTCCTTATAGTTATAGATGATGCTGATCATCAGAAGCAGTTAGATGCCCTACTACCCATAGATGCCCTCAATCCCAACAGTTTGGTGATTGTCACAACCCGTGACGAGCGACTTCTTATAAAGGTCGGAGTGACAGTCCGTTATAAGATGAGAGAAATGAATCCAAAGCATAGCAAAAAGCTCTTCTGCTGGCATGCGTTCCATAGGCAATTTTGTAAAAATGCATTTGAGAATTTGGTAGACAGCTTTGTGGAAGCGTGTGGAGGTTTACCTCTTGCTCTTCGAGTAATGGGCGGGCATGTTTTTGGCAGTGACAAGGCTTATTGGAGGTTGCAATTAGGTGTAGTCAAGGCAAATCTACACAAAGAGAAAAGATACGCTTAAAATAAGTTATGATGATCTGGAAGAGGATCAAAAACAGATATTTATGGACATAGCATGCTTTTTCATAGATAAAGATGTAAGCAGTGCCATAAGTATATGGAAGGCTTCAGGGTGGAGAGCCGAACATGCACTCCAGACTCTCAAAGACAAGTGCCTGGTTGAAGTGCAAACTTATTTTGATCGGGTGCATGGCCACAGTGATCGGTATCTTCCCTCTAGGATGTGCCATTATGAGCCAACATTTGTTTTGAAAATGCATGACCACCTCCGCGACTTGGGGAGAGAAATGGCAGATAATGAAATGAGCCATCCTCGTCGGCTGTGGCGTTTTGAAGATCTTGTATGTTTTTTTTGACGGCCTTAAGTTCATGCTCCGTTGGAAATGGTTTATTTTCTGTAAGCTACTACAACATTTTTTCGTAACTTAGACTGAGCATTTTCTAACTACAACGAAATTTTGAATTCAGATTGGAACGAGCGATATCAAGGGATTCCAAGATACCCTCGCTGGGTCCGAAGGAAAAAGTTTCAGATGTTCCAGTCTTATTCACGACCTTGAAAGTGGTTTTGATATGACATATTTTCTGGGGAGTTCAAAGACATCAACTGATTTACAATGGCTTCAACTTAAATTTTATTGTGGATATTATCCGCATATTCCTGAATGGATTCCTCTACAAAATTTGCACACTTTAAGTCTTGAAGGAGTATCACCAGCGAGATTGTGGCAAAGGGATGAACAGGTATATGCTTTTTCTTCATCAAAAATTAAATATTGATATCATCAGCATTCAATTAGTTAGTTGTAAGATTTTTATTATTGGAAAAAACAAGTGGTTTGAACAAACTGATTATAAATTCTAGGTTCTCCTCAAGTTGAAAGAGCTATTTGGCGACTTTTCGGATATGGATATTTCAGACTCCAATGTTAAAGATATGTTATTGACTGATGTAAGCAAACTTGTGAGTTCGTTTGGAATGTTCAAGCATCTGGAAAGTCTGCGCTTAGAGTTTGGATATGAAATCATGCAATCGAATATTGAATGGAATTGCTTGCTAAAATCTGTAAGAGAACTCACCAAACTGCAAACTTTATGGCTGAAATGCTTCAAGGTGGAAGGGGAATTCGCTTTAAGCAACAGGGGAGAGACAAGTAATGATCGGTTTAGTATGGGAAACCTTGAAGCCATAACTCTGTGTCACGCATTAAAAACAACGGTGGTCTCAATTAGTGGACAATTCTGTCCCACCCTTAAATTTCTTAAGCTTTATTCTATGGCAGATCTAATTGAAGTGGATTTAACAGGGGTAACCACACTGGAATGTCTGGAGCTGTTGGAATGTGGAGAGTTGCGCAAAGTATTGTGCAATGATCTGCTACAACTTGAAATGTTCCGTATAAAATTATGCCGGACTATCAGAGAGTTGCCAAATTTTGGGTGTGTTGGTTGTCTAAAGAGGATCTATATTAGCCGTTGTCGGAACCTGCAGGATATATCAGCTATTGAAAGATTGAAGGGATTGAAGTGGATCTGGATTGCGTATTGTCCAGAGCTGAAGAATGTAAAAGCTATTGAACAATTGAAGGGAGTAAAGAGGATTTGGATTCAGGAATGTACACAGCTGGAGGGTGTAATTTGTTTTGAAGAATTGAAGGAGTTGAAGAGAATCTACATTGGAGGTCTTCGAAGGCTACAAAGTATAGAAGGCATTGAATTTTCAATACGCCTCGAGTGCATTATCATTGCTAAATGTCCGAAGCTGCAGAAAATAAGGGGTATTGAAGAATTGAAAAGACTGAAGGATCTGATTATTTCAGATAGTCCTATAATAAGTTGCGTTGAAAGATTGCAGGTATTAAACACAGACATGTGTAGTTACCCACTAGCGGTCCATTACTTTTCCTTTTACTTTGGTCGTTCTGTTGCCATTTTTTTAATTTTTGAAACGGTTGCATATGAATAAAGTATTTCTAAATGTTTTTGTTTTCAATTTTCCATATATACTGTTGAAATCAATTTAGAGAGAGCACTGTGATTTCAGAGATTGCCATCGGAGCTTACAACTCTAGTGGGGAGATCGGCCATGTCATATTTTGAAGCAGATAAAATTGGCGACACATTGTCTATGGTGGATGGTCTATGTGAAATAGATTGGAAGGGAAACGATATTATGGATTGGAGGAAAAAGGTAAATGAGATGATCCATTCGTTTCATAAAATTCATCATTCGCTTAGTACATTCATCTTTTGCGCTGTGCTTCGTGATTCTCCTGTGATAGGGGCCGACATTTTTAAAGGGACCAGGATTATGCTTGACAGGTACCATCACCTAAGACATATAAATTTCTTTAAGGGTGGTGCAGATTGGATCTATATGTGCGTGGTTAATGAACAAAGGTTATTAGAAAATGACTCCTGGATTCCATTATCTAGTAATATAGAGAAGGCGTTTTTAATGGGAATGAAGGCAGGCAAAGAAGGAATAACCATCCACATATTGCAAAGCTTATTTACTCAATTATGCGTTCACAACAGCGAATATTCAGAGGAAGACCTGCTCCAGTTTGGGCGTGTTGACCCTCATGATTTTGAGGATGAGAATGAGAGTAATCTTGAGGAGGAGCATAATACTGATGTTTATGATTATGATGATTTCTCTATGTATGTTGAACACGATGAAGAATATAATGGCGGTGCCGATGATGATGATGATTACAATGGTAACGTAACTGAAGTTTAATTGAAAAGTCTGATTGTAAATGAGCTTACGAATATTTTAAAAGTTTTTTTTTTTTTTTTCAAATTTAAGGTCGTCTAATACAAAATGGCTTTTTATTGGTTGCATTTTAATATAAAAATAAAATTAGTGTATTTTTAATTATATTAGTTGTTATTAGAATCAATCAACATTATTTTTTATTGATAAGTGGGTGGTATTGGAGAAAACTCTATGGTTAAGCGCATTTGAGCTGGACTAGTACTGGAATGGGCGAACTAAGGAAGGTCCAGTGCTTCACCTCTGTGAGCATCACCTAGATGCAATGAGTGCTAAGTAGACCATTCATTATCATGAAAGATGGGTTTTTGTGAACCACTACTCATGAGACATGGGTCAAATTTAACTCGAACTACAGGATTGAATCTGCAATATCACAGTTATTTTTGTTTTTTTACTTAATGAAATATTATTTTTGACACCGAATTTACCCGAAGGCATATCCTATGTGAAGTTCACTGAGCTAAGTTGGACGATGAACGACTTATATCCTCTGGTCCTCGGTCGCATACATCGTCTTAGCTGTGAAGCTTCATCTTCCTGCCTTTCCACCTCCACTCCAACTCTCAGTCCGATCCTCGAAGCCCTCTGGTAATATTGTCTCCTGCGACATTCTTTCTTTTTCATGGTGAGAAAAGCAAGGGAAACACAACACCCACAAAAACGGTGCCCCCGCTACGTCGAGGCCGAGCGCTATGGCAGAAATTTGTTGGGAAAAGGTGTGTTGTACACCTTGCATTACGTATTTAATGTAATTATTCTTGGGGCCACTTAATGTTGCATGTAACATTGGCACATAAGTTAAATTGATAAAATGTAATTATTTAATATTGGGGAAAAAATAAATAAAGCACCCAATATTAAATAAGGGGACATGGTTTGTAATCTCATAGTTATTGTCACATAGTTTTGTGTAATACCACTTAGTGGTTTTGTGGGAGCTTGCTTCTATAAAAGCAACCACAAAGGTAATTATTGGAGAGATGCAATTTTGCATGATTAGCTCTGGTTAGCATTTGTGAGGGTTTGAAGCATGGCACAGGATGTGTGGTTGCATGCTTGTTCTCATGGATTGCTTGGAGAGAGCTTATTGCTTCAATGGTGTTCATGGAGACTCAGAAGATGTATTGTAATCTTATTGTTGAATAATACATGAGAGATGGATGCTTTTGGAGGCTGGGTTTTTTCCCTCTTGAGGGTTTTCCTAGGGTATATCTTGTGTCATATTTTCATGGGTATGTTGTCTATTCTCTTGCATGTGGATTCTGAATACTTAAATGCATAGATTTCTTTTTGGGTTATGTGGAAATTGTCTTTAATTGGCTGCAAAAAACCAACAAGTGGTATCAGAGCTTTGGTTGTGGTTGTATAACCCTTGGTTGATAAAAATCTTGTTTACGTTTGAATCTATGCGTTGCATGTGAGAATCAAAGACATGGCAGGATATGAAGGTGTTGTAGGTTGTTTATTGCAAATCTGAGGGTTTTGGGTTTGCTGATTAAATGGGTTGTTTGTGGATTTGGGTTGTGAGAAATTTTGGGTGAAATAGGTTTCTTGGTTTCACAAATGATCTTCGGCCCAAAATAGACCTCACGATTAGATCCGAGTTGGCTGAAAGACGAAAATTGATTATATAATTTGACCCATTTTTGATACTGTGAAAAATTACAAAAAATTTGTACCCATGCCTAGATCGTACGGACATCAAAAATAATATTAAAAACTATATATATTTTTTCCATTGCCATTAAAACTCGTACCTACACAAATTAAAAAAAAATTTATAAATCAAAAAATTGATTTGAAAAGTTTTATTTTGAAAAAGAATTTCTGAAAAAAATATAAATAAAACTTTGTGGAGGGGGTGAGGCCAGCCCTGTACCTTCCTTCGTCAGCTGTCAGCCTGCGCTAATAGGCTGCTGACAGTACCGTAAGGTACCGCCGACAGTCCTGTCAACGGACTGACTGTCGACGGGGCCCGGTACAATCGGCGGCAGGGCCGACAACCGTCCAACCCTTTATGGGGTAAAAATATTTTTTAAATAAAGTTTTTTATTTATTAAATTTGTACATTGAAAATTCCACCATGCAATATTTAATCCGCTAGATTTTTTGGCCAATGCAATTTTTGCATGAAAATAAATTTAATTATATTTTGAAATTTTATTTCGGGTCTGCCACCCAAGGAGCGGTGCCGCCCGGGTGGGGCCGTCGCCCAGCCACTAGTGGTGGCTAAAAAATTTTGTTTCAGGGGCATAATTTTTGTTTAGATTGTCTGTTTTCTGAGTTCTTGGATTTGTTGGAAAGCTGACTCAGGGAACTACGCTGTGGTGACAAATATTTTTCCAGATTCTATAGTTTTGACAGTGTTTTTCTTGTTCAAATTTAGATGTTTGTTTTGAGTTTCGAGAGGTGATATCGGGTGCATACGAAGTCGGATTTTGGACTTCGAATAGTCAACGAAAAGCTTGTTCAGAGCACTACACAGTGGATCAGGTTTGGAGATATTTTGGCATGGTTTATTTGCTATTTTATTTATCTGAGCTGTTTATGGGTTTCTTTGACTATGGTGATATTGTGAGTTTATGGATGATCGGATCTTGGAGATTTGATGTTGGATTCATTGTATGCTCAGTTGTATATCTCAGATTATTCTTTTTTTGACATGGTTATCAGTATATGGTTGGATTTATATGCTTCATTGATGTATCTACAAGTTGTGCAATGTTGTAGACGGTCTATACTTACATATTGCATTTATAACTTGGAAATGGGTTGTCTTTGCCCATTGATATTTCAATGTTGATGCATGCTCAATTTTGGTGGCTTGGTTTAGTCACTTATTTTTCTAGTTGTTTTGTCATGTTGAGAAGGTGAGATAGTATTACTAGGTACAGTCATGATATGAGTTATATGTAGTTGACTATGATTATGCAGATATGTGGACATGGTTGGGTTGAGTTGTTGGTAGATTTGGTGGTGATCATGGTGTCATGGATGTTTCTTGTGCTTTAGAGACTTTGGAATTTCATGATGGTTTATGCAGGTGCATTGATTGGTGGTGTTGGATTGGTTCTTGATTATGGTTGTGGCGGTGTATCTTCGTGGTATGAGGATCATGGTTTTACTTTTCCTTTTGGGAGCTCTTGTTATATTTGAGTTCTTTGATTGTGTGAGGGCCTTTGATTGATCTTCATGAGGAGATTGTTATCATGATGTCATGGATAGCTTGATTACACTTTTCAGTGGGAGCTTTTGATAGTGATGGTTTTGGTAGTGATGGATATGTTTATGATGGTTTGGTGGTTGTAGGTATCTTCTTGGCTTGGATATTATGGTTCTATTTTTATGTTATTGACATTTCAGTTGTGTGTGTAGACTTGGATTAT
Organism: Sequoia sempervirens; assembly: GCA_007258455.2. Taxonomy (NCBI): domain Eukaryota; kingdom Viridiplantae; phylum Streptophyta; class Pinopsida; order Cupressales; family Cupressaceae; genus Sequoia; species Sequoia sempervirens. The sequence goes on along the minus strand of VDFB02271358.1, from coordinate 1,037,521,472 downwards.
CTTCATGGAGAGGATGGTTGTCATGATGCCATGTGTGACTTGGTATCACAATTCAGTGGGAGTTGTTGGCAGTGACATGGATGCATCATTTGGTAAGGTTATCTCCATGTGATTGAAGATATGGTTTCTTGGCTTAGAGTGTATTTGTTATGATGTCATGTTATACTCTTGATACCAGTTTAGAGTTTGGCATATTACATGCTCTCTTGAGACCATGATGTATATATATGTTATGGTGCATGTGATCTCCTATAAGGAAATGGTTAGATCATGATGTCATGGTTAGGTTCTTGATTTGCGATTGGATATATGACATTGATCTTGTGTGGTTCTCTTGGTATTGGGTACATTGACATTTGCTAGTGATTACTTCATGTGGTGCTCTATTGCATTTGGAGTTTGGCATGGATTGGTTGGTTGCAGGTACTCATGGATACTTGGAGACATAGGTGAGGCTTGAGTTCTCTTGTGATAAGAGACATATGTTGTGATGGTTACTCTTGATGAGATTTCAACAGGAAGTTCGAGGAGCCTACACCTTGGTTGGACATGATTTCAACATGGACCTATGAGGAGAGTGTTTTTGGATGAGTCATGATGACTTGGATGTCTTGGAGGAGCCTTCTCATTCCCCACTCTTGGTCTACTCGGTAGTTTCACTTGAGAGGTATTGCCCATTGTTTCTTTCAGGTGCTTTATGTTTATGCTTAATCTTCTCATGCATAAGAATCTTGAGCTATGGATATATGGTTTTGGAGGGTTCATTTTGAGGAGTGCTGGCATGTTTATCTCCTTATACATTGTGATTACATTCATTGATGTTGAGTTTAGGAGATGTATTGAGCTCATTTCCTTCATTGGGAATGGATTTAGTTTGATCTTCTTTGGCTTGAGAGGCTTAAATCCATGTTGATTACATGATACTTATGTAATGTTTGATCTTAGATATTGAATGTTTGGGTGTTGTTATGGCTTTTCTTTTGGGGTGTTGTAGAGGAGATCATACTTGACATAGTTGGCTTTTAGAGGTGTATGTACATAGGAGATTTTTCTTACAGGCAATTGATATACAGGTTTGCATATCATTGTGGATGATTCCTTGCTACTACATGATGTAGTTTACACTTTCTATATGATGCTATTGGTAGACTTGGTATGCTTTGATTTTTTTCAGGTTTGCATTACCCATGTAGTGGGAGCTCTTGGATGTGTATTTCATTCTTTGACAGGTTTTGCACATGGAGTTTATGATTGCAGTTTATGGGTCTATATGTTTATGGCATGAGTTTACTATGTTTTGTATACCTTGGAGGTATGGACAAGTTGGATGTATTGGCACTTACTATGGGTGTTATTTCAGCTTTGGGTTTGTGTATCTTGACAACTACTGGTGCATATTGATACTTTTGGATTGAGTGTATGTGTTTGGGATATCAGTTGATCAGGACTTATGCTTCATTGTGACAGATTGAGTGGTTTCTCTATTGGATGGCTTCTTATCTTTGTGCATTGGCATGATGGAGGATGAGAGCATTCATGTTTGGGATGGTGGTCACTTTGATTCTTGTTATAGGTATCTTGATGGAGCACATGGAGCATTTTGATTCCATGATGGTATATGTGGCTATATGGATTGTTCATTTGATTCATGTTTTGAGGTTACTTGTTCCCTTTATGCAATGTATACAACAAGTGGGAGAATGTTGGGAAAAGGTGTGTTGTACACCTTGCATTATGTATTTAATGTAATTATTCTTGGGGCCACTTAATGTTGCATGTAACATTGGCACATAAGTTAAATTGATAAAATGTAATTATTTAATATTGGGGAAATAATAAATAAAGCACCCAATATTAAATAAGGGGACATGGTTTGTAATCTCATAGTTATTGTCACATAGTTTTGTGTAATACCACTTAGTAGTTTTGTGGGAGCTTGCTTCTATAAAAGCAACCACAAAGGTAGTTATTGGAGAGATGCAATTTTGCATGATTAGCTTTGGTTAGCATTTGTGAGGGTTTGAAGCATGGCACATGATGTGTGGTTGCATGCTTGTTCCCATGGATTGCTTGGAGAGAGCTTGTTGCTTCAATGGTGTTCATGGAGACTCAGAAGATGTATTGTAATCTTATTGCTGAATAATACATGAGAGATGGATGCTTTTGGAGGCTGGGTTTTTTCCCTCTTGAGGGTTTTCCCAGGGTATATCTTGTGTCATATTTTCATGGGTATGTTTTCTATTCTCTTGCATGTGGATTCTGAATACTTAAATGCATAGATTTCTTTATGGGTTATGTGGAAATTGTCTTTAATTGGCTACAAGTTTCCAACAAAATTCATATTGTGCTCTTCAGGTTTATGTTCTTCAAGATTTTCATATCTCTTATTCTCTTTATGATAACCATTTCTCCATATTCCAAATAACTTGTTCGGTTGATTCAGTAAGGAAGTGTGAATTTGGGGAATGAAACCCTCACAAATCCATGTAAACAGTTCTTCTTTGGCATTTTCTTCTGTGGAGTCTAATTCCTGACAGGGCGTATAAAGGATCTGATAATTGTTTGAAACACTGTGGTTTAAATGTTTCAAATAATTTATAGATGGAACCTTAGACATTGTAAGAACAACTTGCAAAATGGCTATTGTTTGGACATTTAATAGGAAGGCACCCACTCAATCCAATATTCTATCCTAAAGTAGAATATTTTAATAATCATGTTTAAAATTAGAAATAATAGTATCAATACTTCTAAACATAACTATGAATTTCAAATCACACTTCATAATGTAATTGTATAATCTGGGGTAAGAACTTGCAAAATGGCTATTGTTTGGACGTTGTAGGGGGTCAAAATTGCTATTGGATCATCCCTCCTTATCTAAAAACTAGTGGAATATTGATACAAAGTATCATGTGAACACGCACACACTAGCATCTTTAATGCACACCCATACAAACAACTCTTTCACCATGAATCATTCTTGCAACACTATAGATTGTGCCACCTAATTTCAAATTCATCACATAGGTTATGTGCAACCATTTGCATCATGTTTCATCTAAGGATCATTTTGCATAGTGTTCCCAATTCACCACAAAAATATTAGTTGCATATTCATATTGTAACAAGAAAACCTTTCTTGAGTTAAATCTTGGCTAATGTATATATATGTATAAATTAACTTACATTAATAAATAAAATATTTGTGGGGATGTGTAATTTCTAAATTAGATGTTAATCTAAGAAAGTCAATATTAAGTAGATAAGGTGTACTTAGTTCTAACTTTGAAGTTGAATAATTGATGAAGATTTTACAATTTGTCTATCTTAAATATAAGAACATGACTTGACCTCTTTATCAATGCATTGTTTTGGATTTTGTGTATACATGTACTTTCTTGTAGGTCAAGCTTATGCCTCTAGATCACTTCTACCTCTAGATATTTATTATTTGTTGTGTGGATCTAATTTTGTTAATTTTACACTCTTTCTCTTTGATTCATCGAATTCATCTCTTTTTGCTTTACTATCTACATTGACAAGATTTATGAATAGTTTTAATGGGTTTCAAAATAGTAGATGAAATTTTCTCCTAGATCAAACCTCAAAAAATAGGTTTTACAATCAAGAAACTGATCAATGAACAACACACAATGCCCTATAATGAATATGTGGACTTTCATTCAATTTAGTGCACCCAACCAAAGCATTCTTCTAACATGATTACTCATTAAATACTCTAGGATGAGAGGATCAAATGTGAGGTTTGGATGATGTAATGAATGTAAACGAATGTCTTTAAATACAAGTACATAAAAATTAATTGCACAAATATTAATTTAGTCAACTCATAAGGGTTAGTGCAACAGGCAAAAGTAAGACAATTTTTTAATTTGAATTTTACATATTTAGGGTTAGATTTGTAGATGTGTCATCAATCTTGCACCCTTAGACATGACCCAAGATGATGAAATGATAAATTTTATGTAAGGAATGAATGTCTAATTGTGGATGATCTAATAATGTGGTCTATATAGATGGATGCATACAAATAGATAAAATACAAATAAATTGTGTATATAGGAATATGTGAAGGCCAAGGAATGAACCCAACATTATACAAAAGTATGCCATTTATAGAGATATAAAAATATTGAATCATTCACTTAAAATAATCACATAAATAGGAAAATTCAAAAATTACACACATATACATTGTGATTTATAATTATATGTATTATAAAATAAAGATTAAACATACATAAAAAAACATTATTTAAAAGTGGTAAATTTGAATAGATGCTTAATTGTTATTGGAATTTTTTAATAAAGTGTTGTTTCTAATGTATAAAGAATCAATTTAAAAAAATCATTCTTAATGAGTGAACATCATGGATAGGTTATTTAATGATATTATGTTTTTAATCAATATATTTTTAAAAATAATAAAATAATCATTGTGGTCTTTGAAAAATATAAATCATTTTAAATCAAGATATATTTAATTAAATAGTTTTTAATGGATAATTGTAAAAAATCATTTGATATTTTGAGTCAATCATCAAATTTAGGTTTTAAGGTTAGCACATTCACAATAATATAATATCTTCAAGTCTCTTTCTATGACAAATTATTAATATTTAATTAAAAAATATAACTATTTGCATTAACAAGTTAATTACTAACTTTTATATTTAAAATATTATTTTATTTAAACTAGAATTTTAAATAAATAATATTTAATTTTATTTAAAAAATGTATTTAATAATAATTTATAAATTATAAAACATTAAATATACATTATCTTGTAAGTTTTGGGAGGAGAAAATTTATGAATACATACAAATAATTAATATTTTAACTAAATTAAAACAATTGATATACTTAATAAAGGGAAATTTAAAGGTATTTAAATAAATATAGTTTATTTTATATATACAAAAAATAATTGGATTATGTATTTTAATTTTTATATGTTAGATTATAATATTATAAGGGAGCACATATCTAAACAAGAAGTTACCATTTGGTTAAATTGTCACAAGTAAATGATCTAATCCATTAAAATTATTCATGGATCAAATAAAGTTCAATCATATCAAAAAATTAAGCTTTGATCAATTATATAATTAAAAACAAATCTGATTCTCAATATTTTAATTTTTATATTTCTCTCCTTTCCATCTCTATTTTTCTATCTCTTTGTCTCTATCTCCCTCTCCCACTTGAGCTATCTATATATTTTTATATCTCTATCTCACCATCTCTCTCTCTCTCTCTTGATTTCCCTATCTGCCTCTCTCTCTCTTGATTGCAAACTGTGAGACAAGGAAATGTCGGTGAGGGTCGATTATGCTTGATTCATGATGAATTGAAGCATAAATTCATCAAAAAAACCCACATCTACAAACAAGATCATTCAAATTGGAAAATTAAACTAAGCATTTAATTGAAAATGAAAGCTACCAACTACACCAAAAATAGTTAAATTCCTAATCTAACACATTTGAAACTTATCCCATTTTAGAATTGGTGTCGTGTTGATGTGAAATGATGACTCTTTCCCAATCTTGTGATTAGTGAGTCTATTTTAGTCGATTCTATGGGGGAGAATTGATGAAACCATTATGATTGATGTATGAAAACCTAGTTTATGCTAAAAATAAACATAATGAAAGCTAAGTTACCATGATTTTATCCTAAAAATGTACTGATTATGCTATTGCTAAGCTAATCTAAGCTAAAATATGAAAACCCTAATTTATAAACAAGCTAAGATGGATGCATGGAAGCGATTAATGGATGCTCTAAGCTATTATGCAATTAAAATTAACTAAGATAAGCTAAAAAGTGAGTACATATGAGAGTATGGATGCAAGTGAATTCAACAACATGACTTTGCAATTGAAAGATGGATCCATTTCTCTCCAAATAGTGACCTATTTATAGGAAAGAAAATGAGGAATGAAGGGTGGAGATTAAAAAGATTAATCAATGGTACAAAATGAAGGAGATGAGAAGCAAGGATCATGGATTCTCATCAAGGGTTCACACTCGCCTCAAACAAACACACTTTTGACTTACTCACACAGGTCAAAGGTGACTTGTTCCAAAGGGTGGAAGGTTAAAACTTGCTCAAGAAGCCAAGTGAAAATATCCGTTTTTCTAATGATGAAGGAATAAGAATATTCTTTTGGAATATTCTAATGGGTGAGGAAAAAGGAAATTTTGCAAATTAGAACAAAGTTTTAATTGTGTAAAAAGGGGAGAGGAATATTCTATGGGCATTCCCTTTGCTTAGAGGAAAGTTAGTTTAATTGCTAATTAAACAAGATTTAATTATGCAATTAGGGAATTTGAAGAGTTAAAGTGATATTTATTAAATTAAATGATTTAATATATTTAATTAAATAACTTAGGGTTATTTAATTAAATAAGATGACTTAGGAAATAAAATTAAATATTTTGATCATGGATTCTCATCAAGGGTTCACACTCGCCTCAAACAAACACACTTTTGACTTACTCACACAAGTCAAAGGTGACTTGTTCCAAAGGGTGGAAGGTTAAAACTTGCTCAAGAAGCCAAGTGAAAATATCCCTTTTTCTAATGATGAAGGAATAAGAATATTCTTTTGGAATATTCTAATGGGTGAGGAAAAAGGAAATTTTGCAAATTAGAACAAAGTTTTAATTGTGCAAAAAGGGGAGAAGAATATTCTATGGGCATTCCCTTTGCTTAGAGGAAAGTTAGTTTAATTGCTAATTAAACAAGATTTAATCATGCAATTAGGGAATTTGAAGAGTTAAAGTGATATTTATTAAATTAAATGATTTAATATATTTAATCAAATAACTTAGGGTTATTTAATTAAATAAGATGACTTAGGAAATAAAAATAAAATATTTTGATTTATTTAATTTAATGAGATAAAATGTTAATATGAAAAGGGTCGAGTTAACCCAATTTAAATTAATTAGGAAAATAAACGAAAATGGTGCAATTAATAAAATAGCTGGGCTAATTTAATAAATTAAGCGAAAAAAGGATGGGTTAAAGAGGAAATGATGTTAGTAAATTTGTTTTAAGTGTATGACATTGATTAGGACTTTCTTCAATGTCTACACAAACATAACATGAGCTTGGTTGTAGTGAATCCTAATTATGGGTATATGCAGGATCATCATGGAAAAAATAAGCCCTTAAGTGGCAAAAAATTCAAACAAATTAAAGTTAGACAACTTGACGTAAAAATTTGAATAAGTTATCTATATTATTTGAAAAATATGTAAGAATAGAATCTGTAGCAAATTAAATGTAGTTTCTAAATTACTAGGTTTGTTTAAATATTTATATATATCTTTGGTGAAAACTTGAAATTTCAATGCAATGGTACTTAAATTTTAGGGAATAAATAAGAAGTAGGTGTCTGTCTAACCACCCTAACCACAATAAAATAATAATATTTTTTATAAGATTTTAGATATAAGTAGAGAACTCATGCCCCGAAATGATGCACATTTTTTTTGTAATTTTTTCCATGTAAATAATTAATTATGATTTTTTTATTACAATTTTTTTAAAAATATAAAAACTCGTATATCTGACCACCTTAACTTGGTCAAAACTTCATGAAATTCATATTTTATTTTTTTAATCCTATAGTATGTGAAGCATAGAATGTGACACATGTTTTGGATTCAAAAAATGTGATACCGTTGAGCTATAGATGTTTTTCAATCAACCTATCAATCGACTTTAGTCATAATTTGAATAGAAAATAAATAATAATTACTTATTAAATTCAAAATAAAGCATAATTTTCCTGTATTGGCATGGTGTGATGGTTTATAGGTGGCATTGTTGTTCTTGCCACCATTGTTCAAACCCCGTTAGTGTTATTGTTGAATGGTTGTATCCGGTTCATAGCTCCGGTCAAAAGTGTTTACCCCTTTAAAAAAAATAAAATAAAGCATAATTTATATCAGTGGAAAGATGAAAATCTCCTTTAAAAACCTTTTCGTTTCATCAATTTTCAATAAAAAAATAGTCGTCAGCCACATATCCATCATATTTCCACTTTTTGGCCCATCATGATCCTGCACATGTACCCTTATCTTCCTAATTCAAAGGTTTTATTTTAGTCATTTTTGGATCCTTGTAAGTGTATGCATAGTTTATTTGAAGCTATCAATTCTCCATTGAGACTTTTGTTGAACACATGTAACATCATTTGCTAAATGACCTACCAATTGACCTTTTGTACTACACAAATACATTAAAAAAGTAGAACAATTTTTTTTCTAATTGACCTTCCACAGCTCTTTGATGTACCCATTGCACACCAAGGTGCAGTTGATAGTTTAAAATAACGTAATTTTATCACTCACATATATAATTTTGGTAGTTTTTGATAGTATATAAATAGTTTATTATTTGTAGTTTATTTTATTAGTGTTTTTTCTTTAAAGGATAAGTTAAACTAATCAATCACAAATTGAAAGAAGTCATTGATGGAATTTAAAGTTATGTGCATAAGTAATCTAAACTCTTAGAGGGTTTGTAGTTAAAGACAAAGTTTTCTTTTATTTTAAATTGTTAGTGTACTATTTTTATTACTTTGGATATGTATATTTTAACTATGATATTGCACATGTTCATTAAATCCACTAAAGTAGGATAAGATAATGAGTTTCACGTTCACCTTCTTTCATTGGATTCTTTTCTTTATCCTCATAGAATTTCAAAATTGAATAAACAATCCCTTGTTTTTTGTTTTTATGAGTTATCCTCATCCTCATTGGATTTGGAAACTATAAAGCCATTTATATTATAACTTTTTCTTCTTCTTCAATTAACTCAATAACTTCTCTTTGTGACCTCTTGATGTAGATTCATTATCTTATTTTTGTTTATGGATTACAATTTTATGGCTTAAATATCTCTTAAAAAATATTAGGTTATCCATCTACTTCCATATTTCTAAATGATATTTGTAGAGACATAAAAATGACCTAGGCCTACAACCTTTATTTTTACCACTTTCGTCCTAGCATAATTGTGGCATTTAATTATGTCCTTGGTCCACTTTCCACTGTTAATTAAATATTTTATTATTATTTAATTAATTCATGTCTCTTGCATTCTTCATGATTATTAAATAAATAAATTATATTTATTTATTCAATACATCACTAAGGGTCTATTGTCCTCTTACAATTAAATAAATTTTTTAATTTGTTTAATTACCTTTGTTCATTTATTCTTCTTGATTATTAAATAAATGAATTTTATTTATTTATTTAGTATGTCACTAATTTTCATAATTAAATAAATTTATTAATTTATTTAATTATCGGTCATAATCCTCTAAATTAAATAATTATCTTTAATTATTTAATTACCTAATTTAACATTTCTCCCATTTTAAATAAATTAATTATTTAAAATGATCTCACTTTATTAATGTCACTTCATTTTAGTAAATAATCTGAAAAAAATATTTACTATCACACAAAATCCATATTTTGAATTTATTTAATTAAAAAATGGTAATCTTCTTCCATAAATCAAGTAATTGAGCAAATTCTTGATTTTCCAAATCTATTTTTTATGTCCAGTCTTTATCTTCTTATTTTTTTGAATCTTCTTTTATGTCTAGTCTTTATCTTCTTTATTTTTCAAATCTTACAAATCAAGCAGTCTTTATCTTCTTGATTTTCAAAAATCTTTATCTTTTTGACTAATTGTCACATTTATTCTCGAATGTCGATTTAATTTTCTCAAATGACATCTTGACCTCTCATTTAATGATTTTTCCCTAACCCTAACTTGGGATTGTCACACACAATCTTAACCTCTGATTTTCGGCTTATGTCAATTTTCAATCTCATCCGTCCATCCAAAATTATATTTTCTATAAAATGACAATTTTGCTCATATTTTGGCACCACTTCATTATTATAGAAATTTTATGCTTAGAATTTACTTTGCACTTAGCTTATTTAATTGTATTACTTGTCATAGGCATAGTCATTTGTCATTTGTCATAGTCTTTATTTTGTCATTCAAATTCTTCAAAACTTGCATAGGGCTTTGTCATAGTTAATTGCTCACACACATACAAATATGAGGGCAATAGTCATATGATCACTGTGAGCTAGAAGGTGCTATGGAGATGAATCATGGAAGCTTCGAGGAATAAATGGTATAATCTTTATTGTATTTTTTTTCATTGTACTTCATAGATCTTTGGGTTTTATTTTATGATCTAATATGCTAATCTAACCTGAAATTTACCCATTGATACATTGATGAAATCAACACCTTTTTTTTGTAGACACATTGCCGTACGATTTTCGTGATTTTTTTTTGCAGGTACAGGTAAATGTATGTTGGAAATTTTTTTGATAAGGAGTTATACACAACATTTCCACTTTCAACAAATCCTGGAGTCACAACAAAGTCACAACATTTCCATGAATCCTGTAGTCACAGTCATAGCATATAGATTTAACTTTTAAATTAGCTTTTAGATTTAGTTTTTAACTTTTATTTAGATTTAGTTTTTAATTTCTAATTTAGTTTTAGTTTTTAATTTCTAATTTAAATTTAGCTTTTCATTTCTAATTTAGATTTAGCTTTTAATTTGTAATTTAGATTTAACTTTTCATTTCTAATTTAGTTTAGTTTTTAATTTATAATTTAGATTTAGCTTTTCATTTCTAATTTAGATTTAGTTTTTAATTTCTACTTTAGATTTAGCTTTTCATTTCTAATTTAGTTTTAGTTTTTAATTTCTAATTTAGATTTAACTTTTCATTTCTAATTTAGATTTAGTTTTTAATTTCTAATTTAGTTTTATCTTTTTAATTTCTAATTTAGTTTTAGTTTTTAATTTCTAATTTAGTTTTAGTTTTTAATTTCTAATTTAGTTTTAGCTTTTTAGTTTTTAATTTAGATTTAGCTTTTTAATTTCTAATTTAGATTTAGCTTTTAATTTCTAATTTAGATTTAACTTTTATTTTTTAATTTAGTTTTAGCTTTTAATTTCTAATTTAGTTTTAGCTTTTTTATTTTTAATTATTTTTCAGCTTTTAAACTTTAAATTTAGATTTAACTTTTGATTTAGATTTAGTTTTAATTTTTTAATTTAGTTTCTAATTTAGATTTAATTTTTAATGTAGGCTTAGTTTTAATTTTTAATTCAGATTTAGTTTTTAATTTAGAAGGAAAATTTAATTTTTAGTTTAAATTTAATTTAGATTTAATTTACTTTATGATTAATTTAGTTTAGAATTAATTTTAACTTAGATTTAATTTAGATTAACATTACTTTAGATTTTAGATTAAATATTAATTTTTTTATTTTTTATTTTTTTTAGTTTAATTTTAGCTATGTGGCTAATTCTACTAATTGGGATTTGGTACAAGTTCGCATAAACATACGTTTGTTGAAGACTAAAAATCAAAGAAACTCCTAACAAGTGTTTTTGTAGATTCGAGTGTTCAAGATTCATTTCAAAAATATTGTGTTTGTTCTTTTTAGAATAGAAAACATTTATTTTGGTGCATTTAAAATGAACAGTTTTTCAATTCTGTCTGACTATGTTTGAAAGTGGTAGGCGAATATGCTCTCACCCTGTGCAAACTAGGTGATTAGAAAGTCAGACCCACTTTATTTATGTGTAACCCTGATGCAATAACTGAATTATCCTCTCCCCCCACGCAGTCATGTGATCCTGGGTGTAAGAGAAATGATTATTGCCTCTAGAAATTGGGCCTACTAGGGGATTTCATCACCTCTAGGTGACTCAAACCAACAATGGAGCTAAAGCCAAGCTACCCCTAACCGGTATATAAATGTGAATCTTAAGGGAAAACCTAAGATTATGAGTGTGGATGTGTCATATGGACCAAGTAGTACTCCCCAAAACCCTGTTGAGCTTAACCTCTTCAGGCTAGAGAACCTCCTAAATAGAGCTTAATCTTGCGCCCCATGTATGGCCACTCAAATGGGGGTCCCGAATTAAACACCATTGTTTAGTAGCCAAAAACCTTCTATTTGCTAGCGCAACACTAGTCAGTGTGAAGGCATCCACATATTTGCATTCTGTAGTAGAGGTGATCAATCTTCCATGGGAGTTTCATGGGGGTTGGAAGCTTGGTTGGCCTGAGAAGAGAGTGCACTGTAAGGGGGAGCCCGTGTATCCAAGCTTCTAAATTCACACACTACTGATATGCAGCTGGGGAAACCCACGTGGAATCTAGCGAATACCATCCTGGCTTAACCATCAGATTGTACTTGTTCTCTTTTGTGTTTGATTACTTTCAAAATATCATGCTTTCCAAGTGTTTGCTGGTTACTAAAATGAAATAAACAACACTCAAACATTTGGAAGCAAACTGTCAAACTTTGAACAATTCAGGTTTTTGACCAAACATTAGAAATTTGACTTTTTACATTCTGCAACGCATCTGTTAAATCACATTCACTTTATCTCACTGCATTTAACAGTGTTTGCAACACATCTATCCTATTGCACTGCATTTTCTATCTCTAATGCCACATCTTACCTATTGCAAGACATTTTCTATCTCAAACAACGCATCTGACCTATTGCACTACATTTTCTATCTCAAACACCGCAATCAACCTTTTGTAATGCATTTGCTACCTCTTGCGACACATCTATTTTTCATAATAAATTCCTATCAACCTGAGCTCCGACAGTCTGACTCCTGCAACGCATTTGCATTCCCAAGACATAATTGATACTTTAAATGACACATCTGACAAATTGCATCACAATTGACACTTGAAACAATGCAATTGTTCGTGACCTTAGAGAACATTATCACTATAAAAAACCCGAGGCTAAAAAATTGCAAACATATTCCAGACATCTTTTTCTAAAGTTTTTGTCAACAACCAGCTCAAGAATTGCTCAAATTCCTCCATCCTTAATTTCATCCTTGGGATTTACCAACATTTTACGTCTGCAAATTTTCAGATAAGAATCCTTGCGATTTTTTGTCAAATCTTTTCCTTCAAAATTAAATTGTCATTGGACTTAAACAAAATCACCTCTTTTAGTTTTGGTCCTTTTGTGAGCCACTTCCAACTCAAAAGTCTAGTGTGGAAACCTCACTTTGTCATCTTGTCATCTTGTCACTTAGTCCTTCAAACAAGTCCCTTGACAATCCAAAATTGAGACATTGACCAAACTTTGAATGGTTGAGTATACCTTTCCATAATTTTTCCAAAATTGATTACACCTTAGAGTTCCCTTAGACCTAGCATTTTGCACTTTAGTTGTCTATCATTCATTTTGGTCCCATTATCACTTTTCATTTAACATTCTTTTTAAACAACATCATGACATCCACCACCTTGTCTTCCCTTCAACAAACTATTGATAGGCTTGCTAGTAAAGTTGAATACTAGTTACTCTATAGAGGTCAATACCAACAAGCCTTAGACTTTAAGAGACAATTCCTCCAAATTGAAAATCAACGTCCTTCGTACCAAAAATCCATGAGTCCTAGTCCTCTATCCATCTACCCTCACTACCAAAAGTCACTTAACACCATCCATGACATTACTCCACAACAAACATCCATTAATCACCCTTATCCTAACCTTGACAAGGGAAACCAACTGTCCACTAGTCCGTTACAAGTCTCCACGTCATATTCTAGTCCTTCACCTATCAATCTCGTCCACGTGTACATGCCTTATCAACCATCTACCAACTCATGTCAGGTCCCCACATCATACCATATCGATCTGGTCCAAGTCTCCACGCCCTATTTTAGTCAACCTTACACCAGTCTAGTCTAAGTCCCCATGTCCTATCCTAGTCCTTCACATACTAGTCTAGTCCAAGTCCCCATGTCATATCCTAGTCCTTCACATGCTAGTCCGGTCCAAGTCTCCATGTCATATCCTATATTGTCACCAACTAGTCCAGTCCAAGTCTCCATGTCCTATCCTATTCCTTCACATACTAGTCCAGTCCAAGTCCCCATGTCATATCCTTGTCCTTCACATACTAGAGTCCAGTCGAAGTCTCCATGTCCTATCCCAATCCTTCACACACTAGTCCAATCCAAGTCTCTATATCATATCCTAGTCCTTCACACACTAGTCCAGTCCAAGTCTCCATGTCCTATCCTAGTCCTTCATTCATTAATCCTTTTCAAGTCACCCCCTCACAAGCCACATCTAGTCATAATTTTTTTTTCATTACTCAAAGGAACATCCCATTGTCTAAACTTGAGGATACATGTCAAAACGAAATTCCAAAGCATGACCTTATAATGCCACCCTCAAGTCAAGAATAAGGTAGTCCATCCCTTGACCCTATCTTAAAGTCCATTCAAGAAGTCCTTCAAGACAATCATGACATCCAAAACACACCTACCCTTGACAATGATTCTATTTCCAATTATATCATCGATGAAAACCCCATCTTTGACCAAGACCCTACCATTGACCAAGAAGTCCAAGACGATCCACTCCTTGACCTTTATGCCATTCATGATCAAACACTTGAAGAAGAACCTATCCAAACTCTGAGCAGATCCATTTTCCAAAATGAGACACTTTCCTCCATGACATACATAGACGATATTCCTCAAGAACAAGAGTCTTCCATTATGGACATATTTGCAAATGATCGAGCTATAGCTGAATTTACTAGACTCTATGACACTAACCATAACGATGGCTTCGACATCGACTTGGAAGCACCGATAGAATCATCTGAACCTGACATGTCACAAGATCAAACTAAAGATATTAGTCAGAAATATGTCCAACATGACAATGAAGCTAAGACACTTTATCAACTAGGGTCATCTATCTTTGTTAGATCAGGCTTCCTTGCAGACGAAAGTATTCCAAGTAACAGTGTCCACATACATCATGATGGGTTAGCACCTTGCTTTCAAAACAATAAATACCCCATCGCAAACAAAATTTGTCAAAGCATGCAATATCAAGGCAAAGGACTAGGCATACATGAGAAACGCATTCAAGAACCAATACAACTTCATGAAGGTTACAGACATCAAGGTCTTGACTATTCTTTAGTTAGAAAATCAAACGATGTCAGTGGAACCTCCTCGATACTGGGGGAAACCTTTTCAGATACAAACACCAAAATAGAGTCCATGAGAAATCCTTGTCATAAGATTGCTGCCAACACCCCATCCACCCACACCATAAAATATCACTCTCAACATCTTAAACCTTTGCTTTGGAACCAACAAAAACAAAAGTCTTACAAAGTCAAAAATCAAATGTCAAAGGCCATCGAATCAGACAAAAAGACAAGTGGACAAATGAAATTAAAATGGATCCCAAAGACAAGTGGATCAAGCAAAGAAAATATGTCAAAAGAAAAAGTTAATTACAATGTGGAGCCACAAGACAAGAGGACTCCCACATACAACAAATGTCCACCTCCTTCAAAATGGTCATCAAGAAAGGCATCTAAAGGTGTTGGTTCCAAATGCCATCCCTCCAAAAATTTTCATCCACCATCCCAAGTTTGGAAAATAAAAAGTGATTCATCCAAACATCCAAACAACCTTTCCACATCTACCATCATTTGTCATAATCCTACATCTCATCTAAAGTCCAAAAATCCCATGTCACACTTCCGTCACATCTTGGCAGCAACTCTTTACCATAAGGACTCTCATGGCACTCTATCGCGATGTGTGTATTCTAATAAGGCCAACTCTAGTATCAAAAAGGATCAAAATGACATCGATCAGTTCTATGCAAGCGCTATGATCTTGACAAGACAACTCCTTCAACAAGGTCACTATTGGCATATGATGGCACTAGTCTCTACATCATCACCGTCAATGGATTCAGAACAGTTAGTGGTCATCTAAAGCATCCAGGCTATTCACAAAATTAGAAATACAAAAAAATGAAAAATGTAAAACATTGTCACCCTGATGAAAACTTGGCAAAAAGGCATCTTGGTGACACCAAAAAAATCAAAAAGTCAAGAAAATAGTAAAGAGAAAAATTTCATCCAATGGTGAAAACCTGACAAATAGGCACCCTAGATAAGTACCATGATGAAAACCTAGCAAACAGGCGTTATGTGTAAAATAAATCATCTATGTGGACTTTTACACTTGGGGGCAAGTCATCTCATTTTCCATGCCTTCCTCATGACATTTATGTCCATCTAAGCCCTATCATTTCCACACATTTTTCCCACCTACCTTGGTCTTCGCATAAAATTGGCACACATAAATCATGCTTTGGGAAAAATTTTGACATGCCTATCCTTTGGTCATACATTATCCATGAAATGTCATTCCATTGCTGACATAACCTCATTATCCTTATGTGACATAGTCCTCAAAAATCATATGACAATTCCCTTAGTCTCATGTCTCACATCCTTTACCAAGGCCACCTCTCATCCTTTCATGTATGTCACCTATCTTGGCTTTCCCTTGTCAAACGGTCTAAGGATACTCCATCATCCCTTTTAGTCCTAACCAATTCATTCCAAATGCAACGAGTCTAATCTATACAAGCACATTATCCAAAACATTACTTGACTTTGTTCCTGGCCTAGTTGTAGATGTTGATTCTTTCATCACATTAGATCATCATCCTCATGTTGTTTCGGGATGTGTCCTTCCATGTCAAACAACGTTGTCATCACCTATCAATTGGTATTCAGCTTGACTAGGGGCACAATCATGTTTTTCCTTGGGTTCTCATGTGTAGGCATCAGTCATATGCATTTGTCGTGATCCTCTTAAACCATTCAAAAAGACAAAAACATCATAAAGTGTCCTAAAACAAGACAAAAACATCATAAAGTGTCCTAAAAAAAGACAAAAACATCATAAAATGTCCTGAAAAAAGACAAAAAAATCATAAAATGTCTTGAAAAAATGACAAAACATCATCAAATATCTTGAAGAAAGACCAAAAACATTGTAAAATATCCTTAAAAAAAAGACCTAAAAATTGAAAAACGTCTTGAAGAAACCACAACAAATGTTAAACTATCTCAAGAACACAAAAAAAAGTCATTTCCCATTGAAATTCCATCATGACAATCCATCAATCTTTGTCATTTGTCTGAACTATGTTGTCTCTGCACATTTGCTACATAGGAAAGACTCATTTTTGAGTCCTTGAGACATTAGGTCAGTCCTTTTAGGTTTGTCAAAATAAAATCATCACACAATTTTTGGTCATCAAGACAAATTCATTGGTCATGTCAAACTGCAAGGTCTATGAGTGTATGACATAGGCAAGGCCATCTATTGATGAGCTCCCGAGGCCACACTAGGTTAGTCCATTAGGGTTCATGGCACTACATTGGCACACGCGTCAAAAGTCTTCAAGTCAAGACAAATCATTTTCCAGACGAGAAAACTCCTAAAAAAAGGTATGGCAATCATTTATTCAAACATGACAATCATGTACTAGCATTTCAATATCAAAATTTGGTCAACACAAGTCAAACTCGACCAAACTTTGATCAAACTCAGCCAAACTTCGGTCAAATTTGGTCAAAACAAGTTACATTATCATAACCAGTCAAACTGTCAACTCTTGGTTATCTTTCAGATGTGTCCTTATGAAGAATAAATTTGTCATTTATGCCTTAGGATGCATCCTTCCTAGGCATCGTCACTGTCATCTCGAATTTAGAGGGATCCCTTTTAACATTTAGGGATCAATCCTCTCGACATCAACATTATTCAGGATGTGTCCTTCCTGAATTTGAAAATCTTTGGCATTCGTCATCTTGGCATCGTCAAAACCTTGACACCCTGGCATCTCGACATCATCAAACCTAACATCTTAACATTAAGACACTCAGAATCCAGACACACTTGGAAAACACTTGGCACTTGTATGTTGATTTTTTTTTTTAACTAGTTTTTCAGTGAGATCCCAACAACTGGATTTAGAGAAGCAACAATGTATCATGACGTTGGTCTTGTCTTTTAACACTCATGTTACTAGTTTATCAATGATTTCCTGATTATGAGATTTAGAAAAATAATGACGTATCATGATAATGCCTTTATTGTCTTGTCTTGTCTTTTTGGCAGTCATGGTGCTAGTTCCTCGAGGATGTCCTGACGACAGGATTTAGAGGATTTAGATATAACACTACAACAAGAGTTGAACCCTTCTTTGGACATTATCATTTGATCTCATGTTATGATTAATTTAGATGATGATGAGGAGATTGTTAAAATTGATGAGGAAGTGCATAATGAATTGAATACATTGTTTTCCTCTTCTATGAGCTTAAACGATAATCCTCCTAAGAAGAGTGTTGAAACTAGTAATGAACCTAGTTCTGCACTTTCTATTATCCCTTTGGCTAGTTGTCTACCTTCAGTATACAATGAACATGATTGGGATGCATATGACTTGTTGCAGGTTGAATCACATGTTCCTTGCTAGTCTCTTTCATGATTTCTTTTTCTTTGTCCTTTTTTGTGATTGCATGTGCATGATGTGATCCCTCGTGACATTCTATTTGATGTTCTCTCTCTCTTTGTGGCATTCCTCTATTTGTACCTACATTCTTCTCTATGTCATAACTCTTTTTATCTTTTCTTTATCTCTTTTCATTGGTCTTGTGTTTTCCTTTTGGGGATGATGCAAGGCATCAAGACATTCACATCTCTTCCATGTTCACCCAAAAGATTTTCCTTTTATATTTTCTTTGTCTTGTGTTTTCCTTTTAGGGATGATGCAAGGCATCAAGACATTCATGTATCTTCCATGTTGACCCAAAAGGTTTGTCTTTTTTTCCACTCTCTTTGTGCCATTCTTCCAGTGTTATGAGTATTTTGGAAATGATGATAATTTTGAGCTCTCTAAAAAACAAACAATGTAGCAAGAACATACTGACCCCGAATCCATAGATCCATTATTCGTTTAGATTTTTGGGGGAAACCACTCCCTTTTCTTTTGCTTGATGTAGCTTCATTTGGAAACATATGACTTGGCATAGGGATTTCCAAGTTATCTCTAAAGTAATTGCTACTTTAAAGTAATTGCTCACAACATGGTGTTTAGCAATTTCTTTAAAGTGGGGGCATAAATTGGCATTATCCTTTTGAATTTTTCTTTGTCATATTCATAGTGTAGTCATTTTACTTCATGTGATGTGTCTTTCACTTTGTGGTGACATTAGGTGTGATGTCCTTCGAAAACGTGATCTCTCTTAGCATATTATATTCCTCTTAGTGGCTTGATGTGACACACTACATCCCCTAAGTTGTGAATATTTTATTCTTTGATTGGTCCTCTCTTGAGACATTAGGCACAATTTTCCCTAAGTTAAAGGCCTTACATGAACTAAGAAAGACTCCTTTGAACATTTTTTAAATTTTTTATTTACAAAATTTCAGTTATATGGCCACCTTGCATAACACACTTTGTATCCCTGTGGAGCCATCTTGTTTGTTCATGAGTTATAAGAATAAGAATCTTTTCTTGCCTCATGAAGCCCGAAGTTCATTTTTGTGTGGCGCCTTATCAAAGTTATCAGGAGGTATAACTTGGGTATGGTTTGATAGGAAGATGATTCGAGATATGACTTTCCCTTAGCCACTTGCGCTTGTGTGTGAGTACATACTGGCCATGTGTATATGTGTCTCACCTTCTTGGATTACTCACCCAGTGGATAGCCTAGAGTTCCATTGCCTTAGAGTGAGTGTACATTTTTTGGACAAACAACCTAGATCTGATCCACATCGCAATGGACAAACGGTCGAAGCTTGATCCACCCCCTTTTTTTTTTCTTTTCTCTATCTTTGACAGTGTATGCTTGTGCCTTGTTTCTACTCTTTACATCATTTTCATGTGTGTTATTTTGTGCCTATGTTGGTTTTCCATGGGATCTTGATCATGGGGGCTTGATCACCCCCTTTATCATTGTCATCCTATCTTACCAACAGAAGTTCACTTGGACCCCTCTTGATGTGTGTTTGTCTACTTTAGTTTGAGTTTGAAGAAAGTTCATCCTCTCACTAAAGTGGGGGCTAAATGTGGCAATAGAAAAAGTATCCCTTTACTTTTCCTTGCTTGTTTGGGCCCTCCTTTTCAATTGAACTTAATGTTGCCTTGATTTAGTGTTGTAATGTGTTTGACACATTCACATTAGGTCTTGGGCCCTTGTGAACTAAAAAAATTTAATCATGCCTTATTTGAAGTATTGTAAAACACTTTCACACTTTTCTAGGGTTTTCATAAATAATTGGTCTTCTTTATGCTTTAATTGGCATTATTTTACATCCACAAGCCTCATTTAATGCATCTTTTTGAGGATAATCTTGACAAAAATCAACATCCAATCATAATTTATGTGCTTTTAGGTTGTGTGGCCCAGATTTAGTGATTTGGGACTCATACACCACCTTGGGCGTATGAGTCCCACCTAGGGTTTTGGGTCCAGATCCTAATATTACACCTTTCTAAGCATTTTTTAAAATGGTCCTATAAATTATGCCTAATGGGACTCATATGCCACCTTGGGCATATAAGTCTTGTGTGGCCAAAAATTAAAATTAATTCAAATTCTTGGTGGGATTTTATCCTCCTAGATTTGATGTCAGCTTGTAGTGTTGTAATTTCAACAAATTTGGCATAAACAAGTATAAATACAAGGTTCTTTCACTCAATTTTCATCTATCATTCTAAGCATTCAAGATATCATCTTAAGCCTTCAACTATTTATGCATTATAGTGAATTTGAGTTCACAAGAGCATTCAAGTATTTACAAGAGTATTCAAGGGCTAATTATCAAGTGATTTAGAGCATTATTCAAGCATCAAGCATCATGTCAAAGTCGTCATGCATCATATTTGTTTTTGAGCTAACAATTGTGATGTAGGTTTTCATGATTCAAGCTAGCATTCAATTCTAGATATATCTTATTCAAGCAAGATTCAAGATCTACACCCATTTGAGCCATCTCATACATGTTTACAACACTTCATTGCTAGGGTTTGGTGAGTTGCAACATCATATTTTGTTCATTCATCATTCTCCATTCCTATTTCATTTCATTTCAAGGTTTGATTACCAAAATAGGGTTTGACCAAGGCAAACACCATTCTACTAACAAAACAACATTTTTCCCTCTCTTTAGTGTGTGATTTGTAGGTTTAGATTGAAGACATATTGGAGAGAAAGTTTGGAGAAAGTTTTCAAAGTGTTGAAAGTTTTCAAAGTTGTCACCTTGCATTGGAGACACTTGGAGGACTTATGGGTATGTATAGGATCATGATGGGCCAAAAAGTGGTGATATGTAAGTGATATGATGGCCCATGTGGTTGACGACTTTTTTTTTTACCCAAATTTAATGAAATGAAAAGGGTTTTTAAAGGAGATTCTTAGCTTTTCACCAATATAAATTATGCTTTACTTTGAATTTAATAAATAATTATTATTCATTTTCTATTTGAGTTACGACTAAAGTCCTGATTGATAGGTTGATTGAAAAAAAACTATAGTTTTCAAAGTATCACATTTTTTGAATATGAAACATGTGTCACATTCTATGCTTTACATACTATAGGATTAAAAAAAAAATTCATGAAGTTTTGACCAAGTTAAGATGGTCAAACATACGAAGTTTTTATATTTTTAAATGTTGTAATAAAAAATCATAATTAATTATTTACTTGGAAAAAATTATAAAAAAATATGCATCACATCGGGACATGAGTCATCTACTTATATCTAAAATATTATAAAAAAATATTATCATTTTATTGTGGTTAGAGTGGTCAGATAGACACCTACTTATTTTTTCCCTAAAATTTAATTTCTACTTCATTGGAATTTCAAAATTTCACCAAATAGATTATTTAAAAACAAAAAACTCATAGTTTAGAAACTACATTCAATTTTCTACAAATTCTATTCTTACATATTTTTGAAATAATATAGATAACTTATTCAAATTTTTATGTCAAGTTTCCTAACTCTATTTTTTCTGAATATTTCACTTAATAGCCTTTTTTATCCATGATGATGGGTATGTGTAGGATCATGATGGGCCAAAAGTGGCAATATGTAACTGATATGATGGCCTATGTGGTTGACTTTTTTTTACCCAAAATTGATGAAACGAAAAGGGTTTTTAAAGGATATTCTCAACTTTCCACCAATATAAATTATGATTTACTTTGAATTTAATAAATAATTATTATTCATTTTCTATTTGAATTATGACTAAAGTCTTGATTGATAGGTTGATTGAAAAACATCTATAGCTTTCAAATGGTATCAAGTTTTTTGAATCCGAAACATGCGTCACATTCTATGCTTCACATACTATAGGATTAAAAAAATAAATTGAATTTTATGAAGTCTTGACAAGTTAAGGTGGTTAGACATACAAGTTTTTACATTTTTAAGAATTTGTAATACAAAAATCATAATTAAATTTTTACTTGGAAAAAAATTACAAAAAAATATGCATCACATTGGGACATGAGTCCTCTACTTATATCTAAAATCTTATAAAAAATATTATCATTTTATTGTGGTTAGGGTGGTCAGACTATCTACTTATTTTTTCCCTGAAATTTAAGTACTACTGCATTGAAATTTCAAATTTTCACCAAATAGATTTAAAAAAAAAAAAACCTAGTAGTTTAGAAACTATATTCAATTTGCTACAAATTCTATTATTACATATTTTTGAAATAATATAGATAACTTATTCAAATTTTTACCTAAAAATCAGAGTTAGGAAACTTGATGTAAAAAATTGAATAAGTTATTGTACAAATGATGATCCTGCACATACCGTGATCCTATACATACCCTTCTACAGGTTGCAAATCAAGGTTTAAAATTTTTAAATCAATTAGGAAGGAAATAACATACATTAAAGAGCAAATTCAGACTTTGAAGCTTCAGAAAACCCTAACTAGATTGATACGCCAGTTCTGGCGTATGAGTCCCAATCAACTTTAAAATCAGTGTTTTTAACATTTCAAAGCTTCATTCAATCTCCTTTAGGTTTCCAGGTGCACACTTTTGATATCTCACCTTTCTATTCCAATTTTCATGTTTTTCTAGGTCATTTAGTGAAAGATTGCATCATACTAGGTTTAAGCATTTTGATTTGCATTGCATTTTTCTTTCCAAGTCATAGCTTGGTTGTGAACCCCTCATTAGTTTACAATCAAACCTTAGGAAAACCCTATTGCAAGATCTCTTTCTCCTTCAATGCATACTTTAGATTGAGATCTTTAGGGTTTCCCTTCAATGAGATAATTGGAAAGTGGGTTTTTCTCTATGTTCTAAACCATACGAAAGCAAGAATCACCCCATTTTCCATTGTTTCATTTAAAACAAATAGGAATTTTCCAACCATGCTATCTTTTTTAACTTGCACTTTATATAATAGGGAAACCTTCAAAGTACACAATGTGAAAAACACACTGTATGTTTTAACTTGTAGTTTACAATGATGCCAACCCCTTTGGTTAGATATGTGTATATTCAACTCTACAATTCAAATCACAACACCTCTCGATAGTGGCATAGAATTAAAATTAAAAGTACACACTTCATACTGCACATGTTTTCTACTATAAAAAATTGTTGGCACTTAGATATAATTTATATAGAAAATTGTAGGTAGAAATACACTATGATTTTTAGGTAACACATGTTTCATTTATTATTGTAATTTATTTGAAATTTTATTGTCCTATTTGATCCATAATTTTTAAGAAAGATGTAAACAAAATGGTATTGAATTGAGATTACTTGCATTGATGAAAAAAATGGTTATAATTCAATGTTATCTAAACCACATCATTGGATTTCATATTCATTTTATTGGTATAATGGAGCTATGCGTACCCATGACTTATCCTCAGTCTAAGAATGATTCAATCTAGCAAAGGGAAGTAAAATTCTCAATTTTTTGTACTAGTGATCGAGGGTCAAGATAGAAGAAAAAACATGACTTTACATTTTAATATTTTAAATTTTTGAATAAGTTATCTTCATAGTCTATTACAAAAGTTGGGTCATGTTATTTTTTCCCTTATCATTATTTATTATAATTTTTTTAAGGAATGTAATTAGGTTTGGTATGTTTGGTTAGCCATTATATATGGTTAAATTCATTTTGTTGTAGTCATGGTATGACTCTAAATGTATTTTTGAAATTTTCAATTACAATATAAAGGTGAGGACCCTCACCCCTTAATTATATAGTAAAAATTGGAAATGTTAGTGAATATGTTTACATGTAATGAAGTAGGAAGCATCAAGATAGCCCACATTTGCATTGAAACTTTCCTTTATGTGATGTTTCAATTTTATTATAAAGAATTTTTATTTGTTTCTACAAAGGAAAGGGTTTACCCATAGATTCCATGAATTTTTTTGGATTCATCATTATGGGGTAGAAAATAAATGACAAATTATAGACTAATTTAGTGCTATAGGATTCTATTTGATTCCAAACAAAAATCTTGATGTAGGTCTAAGAAGACAACTACATAATCTATATACAAATAAGACATTGTGTAAAACAAGAAGTTAGAGATACACACATGCACCACAACCAACATGTCTTTCAATATTGTATATTGTGTCATTCATTTGTATAGGTAAAATCATTTCATTTTGCACATTATGATTTTTGGCTACACACAAATTTACAGGTTGAACTACACAGTGTGTTGTTCAACCTACACAAATTTAGTTCATGATTTGTAATATGTTCTTTTCCTGTTCATTTCAAGTTACCTCAAAGGAATGGTTGGATTTCACAACCTTTCTTTATAGGTAAAAGAGATATATAAAATTTAAATAAATTGAACTCTTCATTTTATGTTGATGTAGAGCTGCAATTTTTATTTTTCAATGTGTATGTCCAGTTGCAAGTTGAACTACGTAGTGTGATTTTCAACCTCCATTGGATTACATCATGGTTCCTATAATTTCTTCCACATTTATGCCTATCATAATTCACTCAATTACTAATTCATTATTTTATCAACAAATGGAAACCACATGTTTCTTTGAGGGTGGTGGCAGTAATCCAAGAATATTTTTTGTCATTTGAGGTTATTGCCATGGTTTCAGTTGACTTATAATATTTTCTTCTCACATAATAGATACACAAATGCACCACAACCAATGTTTCTTGCAATAATCTACATTTTTAATGCATCTATACCAGTAATTATATATAAATATGCATGTTACAATTTTAGGTCATATATAGAGTTGCAGGTTGAACTACACATTGTGTTATTCAACCTAGAGAACTTTAATTCAAGATTTGTAGGATGTACTTTTCCTGCTAATTTCAAATTAACTCAAAGGAATGGTTGGACTTGAAAGCCTCCCTTCTCAAGTAAAAGAGGTTTTTTCACCTCAAATATATTGAAATTTTCAATTTATGTTGATGTAGGGTTATATTTTTTCTTTTATTATGTGTGCCTAGTTGTAGGTTGAACTGTATAGTGTGCTTTTCAACTAGCATTGGATTACATCATGGTTCTTATGATTTTCTCCACACTTATGCATATCCTAATTCACTCAATTATTGATTTAATATTTTATCAATAGAAGCGAACAACATGATCTTCTTTTGAGGTTGGTCATAGCAATGTAATCATTATTTTTGTCATTTGAGTTTATCACCAAGGTTTTGGTTGAATTCTTAAACTTTCTTATCACATAAAAATACACATGTGCACCACAACCAACATGTCTTGCAATATTCTTTATTTTTTCATGCATATGTATAATTAATTACATATCAATATTCATATTACAAATTTAGGCTATATACAATGTTGCAGGTTGAACTACAAATTATGTTGTTCAATCTATACAACATTAGTTCATTCTTTGTAAGATGTGATTCTCCTACTCATTTCAAGTTACCACAAAGGAATGGTTGGATTTCACAATCTTCCTCCTCTGGTAAAAGAGTTATGTTCACCCCAAATAAATTGAACTCTTCATTTTATGTCGATGTACGATTACAATTTTTCTTTCATTGTATATGTCCACTTACAGGTTGAACTAGATAGCATGGTTTTCAACTTGCATTGGCTTACATCATGGTTCATAGTATTTGTTTCACATTTATGCATATCCTAGTTCAATCAATTACTGATTCATAATTTTATCAACTAATGCAAACCATGTATTGTGCCTTTGAGGCTGGTGACAAAAATGTAAACATATTTTTGGGTAAGTGCACCAAGATGGTTCCCAAAAAGGGGGCTTAAGTGGCCACTTTTTTTTTTCTTTTTTTTTTCTGAAATCAAGAAATACTGACCTTGGATGTGAAATAGAGGATAGTTCCACTCAAAATTTTG
This sequence comes from Sequoia sempervirens, assembly GCA_007258455.2. Classification (NCBI taxonomy): domain Eukaryota; kingdom Viridiplantae; phylum Streptophyta; class Pinopsida; order Cupressales; family Cupressaceae; genus Sequoia; species Sequoia sempervirens. The sequence goes on along the minus strand of VDFB02271358.1, from coordinate 1,037,495,072 downwards.
AGATGGAACCAAAACAAGGATCAAAGTGCTCTAAGTCTACTTTCTAAACTACTAATTTATTTTGAAAATGGTTGAGATTAAGGGGTTCAACAAAGGGATGTACACAAATTGGTGTTGTTTTTGTCAGAAAAACATAACATAGCAACTCTTGTACGACCTGAGCATGGTGACCTTTTTTTTAGTATTTTTAAAATTACTATAGTCAGAAGTTAGCTAACACCATCTAGTTGGTGCACAATTTTTCTGATAATTTTTTAATGAATATTTGATTTTTTACTAATTTTCTAAGTGGGCACTTCCTAAAAAGTAGAATTTTGGAAAGTAATAGATTTTTTTAAATTTTTATTTTTAAAAATTTGTAGAATGGAGTCTAGTTTCTAAAAATTTAATTTATTTGAAATTTTGA
>VDFB02271358.1:1037454380-1037494566 GCA_007258455.2 Sequoia sempervirens | reverse complement strand
TGATGCTTCCTACCTCATTACATGTAAACATATTCACTAACACTGCCAATTTTTCCTATATTATTAAGGGGTGAGGGTCCTCACCTTTATATTGTAATTGAAAATTTCAAAAATACATTTAGAGTCATACCATGACTACAACAAAATGAATTTAACCATATATAATGGCTAACCAAACATACCAAACCTAATTACATTCCTTAAAAAAATTATAATAAATAATGATAAGGGAAAAAATAACATGACCCAACTTTTGTAATAGACTATGAAGATAACTTATTCAAAAATTTAAAATATTAAAATGTAAAGTCATGTTTTTTCTTCTATCTTGACCCTCGATCACTAGTACAAAAAATTGAGAATTTTACTTCCCTTTGCTAGATTGAATCATTCTTAGACTGAGGATAAGTCATGGGTACACATAGCTCCATTATACCAATAAAATGAATATGAAATCCAACGATGTGGTTTAGATAACATTGAATTATAACCATTTTTTTCATCAATGCAAGTAATCTCAATTCAATACCATTTTGTTTACATCTTTCTTAAAAATTATGGATCAAATAGGACAATAAAATTTCAAATAAATTACAATAATAAATGAAACAAAAAATCATAGTGTATTTCTACCTACAATTTTCTATATAAATTATATCTAAGTGCCAACAATTTTTTATAGTAGAAAACATGTGCAATATGAAGTGTGTACTTTGAATTTTAATTCTATGCCACTATCGAGAGGTGTTGTGATTTGAATTGTAGAGTTGAATATACACATATCATAACCAAAGGGGTTGGCATCATTGCAAACTACAAGTTAAAACATACAGTGTGTTTTTCACATTGTGTACTTTGAAGGTTTCCCTATTATATAAAGTGCAAGTTAAAAAAGATAGCATGGTTGGAGAATTCCTATTTGTTTTAAATGAAACAATGGAAAATGGGGTGATTCTTGCTTTCGTATGGTTTAGAACATAGAGAAAAACCCACTTTCCAATTATCTCATTGAAGGGAAACCCTAAAGATCTCAATCTAAAGTATGCATTGAAGGAGAAAGAGATCTTGCAATAGGGTTTTCCTAAGGCTTGATTGTAAACTAATGAGGGGTTCACAACCAAGCTATGACTTGGAAAGAAAAATGCAATGCAAATCAAAATGCTTAAACCTAGTATGATGCAATCTTTCACTAAATGACCTAGAAAAACATGAAAATTGGAATAGAAAGGTGAGATATCAAAAGTGTGCACCTAGAAACCTAAAGGAGATTGAATGAAGCTTTGAAATGTTAAAAACACTTATTTTAAAGTTTATTGGGACTCATATGCCAGAACTGGCGTATCAATCTAGTTAGGGTTTTTTGAAGCTTCAAAGTCTGAATCTGCTCTTTAATGTATGCTATTTCCTTCCCAATTGATTTCAAAATTTTAAACCTTGATTTGCAACCTATAGAAGGGTATGTATAGGATCACAGTATGTGTAGGATCATCATGGAAAAAACAATCCCTTAAGTGGTAAAAAATTCAAAAAAATCAGAGTTAGGAAACTTGATGTAAAAATTTGAATAAGTTATCTATATTATTTCAAAAATATGTAATAATAGAATCTGTAGCAAATTGAATATAGTTTCTAAACTACTAGGTTTATTTTTTTTTTTTAAATCTATTTGGTGAAAATTTGAAATTTCAATACAATAGTACTTAAATTTCAGTGGAAAAATAAGTAGATAGTCTGACCACCCTAACCACAATAAAATGATAATATTTTTTATGAGATTTTAGATATAAGTAGAGGACTCGTGTCCCAATGTGATGCATATTTTTTTGTAATTTTTTTTCAAGTAAATAATTAATTATGAATTTTTTATTACAAATTCTTAAAATGTAAAACTTGTATGTCTGACCACCTTAACTTGTCAAGACTTCATAAAATTCAATTTTTTTTTTTAATCCTATAGTATGTGAAGCATAGAATGTGACGCATGTTTCGGATTCAAAAAACTTGATACCATTTGAAAGCTATAGATTTTTTCAATCAACCTATCAATCAAGACTTTAGTCATAATTCAAATAGAAAATGAATAATAATTATTTATTAAATTAAAAGTAAAGCATAATTTATATTGGTGGAAAGTTGAGAATATCCTTTAAAAACCCTTTTTCTTTCATCAATTTTGGATAAAAAAAAGTCGTTAACCACATAGGCCATCATATCAGTTACATATCGCCACTTTTTGGCCCATCATGATCCTACACATACCCATCATCATGGATAAAAAGGCTATTAAGTGGTGAAAAATTCAGAAAAAATAGAGTTAGGAAACTTGACATAAAAATTTGAATAAGTTATCTATATTATTTCAAAAATATGTAAGAATAGAATTTGTAGCAAATTGAATGTACTTTCTAAACTACAAGTTTTTTTTATTTTTTAAATAATCTATTTGGTGAAATTTTGAAATTCCAATGAAGTAGAAATTAAATTTTAGGGAAAAAATAAGAAGTAGGTGTCTATCTGACCACTCTAACCACAATAAAATGATAATAATTTTTTATAATATTTTAGATATAAGTAGAGGACTCATGTCCCGATGTGATGCATATTTTTATAATTTTTTTCCAAGTAAATAATTAATTATGATTTTTTATTACAACATTTAAAATATAAAAACTCATATGTCTACCACCTTAACTTGGTCAAAACTTCATGAATTTTTTTTTTTTTAATCCTATAGTATGTAAAGCATAGAATGTGACACATGTTTCATATTCAAAAAATGTGATACCATTTGAAAACTATAGTTTTTTTTCAATCAACCTATCAATGAGGACTTTAGTTGTAACTCAAATAGAAAATGAATAATAATTATTTATTAAATTCAAAGTAAAGCATAATTTATATTGGTGAAAAGCTAAGAATCTCCTTTAAAAACCCTTTTCATTTCATCAAATTTGGGTAAAAAAAAAAGTCATCAACCACATGGGCCATCATATCACTTACATATCACCACTTTTTGGCCCATCATGATCCTATACATACCCATAAGTCCTCCAAGTGTCTCCAATGCAAGGTGACAACTTTGAAAACTTTCAACACTTTGAAAACTTTCTCCAAACTTTCTCTCCAATATGTCTTCAATCTAAACCTACAAATCACACACTAAAGAGAGGGAAAAATGTTGTTTTGTTAGTAGAATGGTGTTTTCCTTGGTCAAACCCTATTTTGGTAATCAAACCTTGAAATGAAATGAAATAGGAATGGAGAATGATGAATGAACAAAATATGATGCTGCAACTCACCAAACCCTAGCAATGAAGTGTTGTAAACATGTATGAGATGGCTCAAATGGGTGTAGATCTTGAATCTTGCTTGAATAAGATATATCTAGAATTGAATGCTAGCTTGAATCATGAAAACCTACATCACAATTGTTAGCTCAAAAACAAATATGATGCATGACGACTTTGACATGATGCTTGATGCTTGAATAATGCTCTAAATCACTTGATAATTAGCCCTTGAATACTCTTGTAAATACTTGAATGCTCTTGTGAACTCAAATTCACTATAATGCATAAATACTTGAAGGCTTAGGATGATATCTTGAATGCTTAGAATGATAGATGAAAACTGAGTGAAAGAACCTTGTATTTATACTTGTTTATGCCAAATTTGCTAAAATTACAACACTACAAGATGACATCAAATCTAGGAGGATAAAATCCCACCAAGAATTTGAATTAATTTTAATTTTTGGCCACACAAGACTTATATGCCCAAGGTGGCATATGAGTCCCATTAGGCATAATTTATAGGACCATTTTAAAAAATGCTTAGAAAGGTGTAATATTAGGATCTGGACCCAAAACCCTAAGTGGGACTCATACGCCCAAGGTGGTGTATGAGTCCCAAATCACTAAATCTGGGCCACACAACCTAAAAGCACATAAATTATGATTGGATGTTGATTTTTGTTGAGATTATCCTTGAAAAGATGCATTAAATGAGGCTTGTGGATGTAAAATAATGCCAATTAAAGCATAAAGAAGCCAATTATTTATGAAAACCCTAGAAAAGTGTGAAAGTGTTTTACAATACTTCAAATAAGGCATGATTAAATTTTTTTAGTTCACAAGGGCCCAAGACCTAATGTGAATGTGTCAAACACATTACAACACTAAATCAAGGAAACATTAAGTTCAATTGAAAAGGAGGGCCCAAACAAGCAAGGAAAAGTAAAGGGATACTTTTTCTATTGCCACATTTAGCCCCCACTTTAGTGAGAGGATGAACTTTCTTCAAACTCAAACTAAAGTAGACAAACACACATCAAGAGGGGTCCAAGTGAACTTCTGTTGGTAAGATAGGATGACAATGATAAAGGGGGTGATCAAGCCCCCATGATCAAGATCCCATGGAAAACCAACATAGGCACAAAATAACACACAAAAAAATGATGTAAAGAGCAGAAACAAGGCACAAGCATACACTGCCAAAGATAGAGAGAAAAGAAAAAAGAAAAAAAAAAGGGGTGGATCAAGCTTCGACCGTTTGTCCATTGCAATGTGGATCAAATCTAGGTTGTTTGTCCAAAAAATGTACACTCACTCTAAGGAAATGGAACTCTAGGCTATCCGTTGGGTGAGTAATCCAAGAAGGTGAGACACATATACACATGGCCAATATGTACTCACACACGGGCGCAAGTGGCTAAGGGAAAGTCATATCTCAAATCATCTTCTTGTCAAACCATACCCAAGTTATACCTCCTGATAACATTGATAAGGCGCCACACAAAAATGAACTTTGAGCTTCATGAGGCAAGAAAAGATTCTTATTCTTCTAACTCATGAACAAACAAGATGGCTCCACAGGGATACAAAATGTGTTATGCAAGGTGGCCATATAACTGAAATTTTGTAAATAAAAAATTTTAAAAATGTTCAAAGGAGTCTTTCTTAGTTCATGTAAGGCCTTTAACTTAGGGAAAATTGTGCCTAATGTCTCTAAGAGAGGACCAATCAAAGAATAAAATATTCACAACTTAGGGGATGCAGTGTGTCACATCAAGCCACTAAGAGGAATATAATATGCTAAGAGAGATCACGCTTTTGCAGGACATCACACCTAATGTCACCACAAATTGAAAGACACATCACATGAAGTAAAATGACTATACTATGAATATGACAAATAAAAATTCAAAAGGATAATGCCAATGTATGCCCCCACTTTAAAGAAATTGCTAAACACCATGTTGTGAGCAATTACTTTAAAGTAGCAAATGATAAATGCTAACAATAAAGAAGACATCAGAGATAACTTGGAAATCCCTATGCTAAGTCATATGTTTCCAAATGAAGCTACATCAAGCAAAAGAAAAGGGAGTGGTTTCCCCCAAAAATCCAAACGAATAAGGGATCTATGGATTCGAGGTCAGTATGTTCTTGCTACATTGTTTGTTTTTTAGAGAGCTCAAAATTGTCATCATTTCCGAAATACTCATAACACTAGAAGAATGACACAAAGAGAGTGGAAAAAAAGACAAACCTTTTGGGTCAACATGGAAGATACATGAATGTCTTGATGCCTTGCGTCATCCCTAAAAGGAAAACACAAGACAAAGAAAATATAAAAGGAAAATCTTTTGGGTCAACATGGAAGAGATATGAATGTCTTGATGCCTTGCGTCATCCCCAAAAGGAAAACACAAGACCAATGAAAAGAGATAAAGAAAAGATAAAAAGAGTTATGACATAGAGAAGAATGTAGGTACAAATAGAAGAATGCCACAAAGAGAGAGAGAACATCAAATAGAATGTCATGGGGGATCACATCATGCACATGCAATCACAAAAAAGGACAAAGACAAAGAAATAATGAAAAAGACTAGCAAGGAACATGTGATTCAACCTACAACAAGTCATATGCATCCCAATCATGTTCATTGTATACTGAAGGTAGACAACTAGCCAAAGGGATAATAGCAAGTGTAGAACTAGGTTCATTACTAGGTTCAACACTCTTCTTAGGAGGATTATCGTTTAAGCTCATAGAAGAGGAAAACAATGTATTCAATTCATTATGCACTTCCTCATCAATTTTAACAATCTCCTCATCATCATCTAAATTAATCATAACATGAGATTGAATGATAATGTCCAAAGAAGGGTTCAAGTCTTGTTGTAGTATTATATCTTTTTGTTTCGGTGAAGGGGGATACTTGTCATGAATTTCTTTAGTTGAGTTTGGATCTTGATTTTATTTGCTTATTTCTCCATTTAACCTATGAGCAAGGGCATGATGTCTACGCTTACACTCTCTCGCACGTGTAGGAGCGGGTTGATCAACTATAGGTTGATTTTCTTCCCTAAGGGGAGGAATGAAAGGAACCATGGAAGGTTGTTCAACCACTTTCTCTTTGACTTTGTAAACTTTTTTTATTCTAGGAGGTGTGATGGGATCATTTTAATTGTCTCTTGGTCTTTTATAGGAAGTAGGTGATGGTTTTGTCTTAGGTTGGTCTTGGTTATTTATAATTTCTTTAGGTTCAATCATGGTTTCATCAAAGATGGTAGGCTCGATGGTGGGAAGAGGCATTTTTCAGAGGGATAATTCTTCTATTTTATTTTCCTTGAAATTTTGATAGGATTTGAAAAAGAAGTCTTCTCATGGTTTGATAGGTTCTATAGGCTTAGGTCAAAAAAAATCTAAGGAAAAGTTTCCATGGGAAGAAAAAGGGTTAAAGCCACTGTGATGGATAGTGAAAATTTCATTGTCAAAGGGAAACTTTAAGCATTTATGTACAATCGAAGGGACTACATTCATGGAGTGAATCCATGGATAGCCTACCTTCACATGAAATTGTTCTGACCGTGGGATGATGGAGAATGAGATATATAATGTTTTATGTCCTATTTGTAAAGGTAAGGTGATTGATCCCATTGTAGGGCAAGAAAAACCATTGTGTCTTGATCCATGCTTTCAGTTTATCATATATATCTTGATAGAGTTCATGCAAAAGTAAGAATTCCTCAGTGATCACATTCTCTCCATAGATGGGAACTATTAATATCCCATTAGTGCGCTTGTCATAGATTTAGCTGGCTATGTAAAGAGGACCATCAAGTGCATGTTTAAGTATATCTTGTGAGGAGAAAGTAATATCAAGAGGTTTTTTATTTTGGCCCTTATGAGGAATGACATCTATAACTCCTACCATATCATACATAGGATCATTTTCTATAGGATCATGTTGAATAATATCATTGTTATCATCATTCGTATCAACATTCATCACATCATTATTTGTAGTTTCACTAGCTTTGACAAATGAAATTTTATGATTAGGAATAGGGTTGGAAAAAATTTGCAAGTTTTTGTTAGGAGGGGCAACACAAGTTTATTTCCTTGATCATTAACACCTCCAACAGAAAGACGATCAAAATCAATGAGGTCTTCCATAAGATGTTTAAGACACTTACAATGTTCTATATCATGTCCATTTTTTTGGTGATAATGACAATAAGAATTTGGTATATAGTTTGAAATTAATGGTTTATTATGATCAGGTGTTTTGACGGGGGGCAAGGTTATTGTATTATGTTCTAAGAGTTGTGTCATTGTGTTATGAAGGGTATCAGGTAAGGGAGTGAATTTATTTTTTGGGTCCCCACAACTAAAGAGTATTGTGGCTTTAACAAAAACTACTTGGTTATTAGCATTTTGAGTTGTTTGTTGAGGTGGATTGAATAGGAGGAAGCCTTTATTCTGTTTTCTAAAAGGTTGAGAATTCTTTTGTTCTACAGACTTGGACTTCTCAATACAACTAGAAGTGAACTTTGTATCTCTACTATTAACCGAGTTTTGATCATCACGGAGGGTAGTACATAAGTGCATGAAGGAGGGGAATTTCATAATGGTAAGCTTATCTTGTATCTTTCTTTGCAAATTCTCTATGAACATCTTTTGAAGGTAAGGGTTAGGAATCTTGACATCAAATTGGGAATAAAGTGATTGGTAATGCAAGATAAAATCGATAATCTTTTCTTCTTCTTTTTGCTTACATCTCATCAAATTATCCAAGGTCATCTTAGGAGTCATATGCACTTTGAAATGGCTTATAAATTCCTTAGAAAGTTCATTGAATGAATGAATTGAGTTGTTTGGTAACAAAGAGAACCATTCTAAGGCAGTATCCTTCAAGGACCTAGGGAAAATCTTAGCCAAGAGTTTATCGTCAAGGAAAAAGTCACTACACAAGGCAGTATAGGTAGTAACATGGTTAGAAATATCTCCCTTCACACCATATTTCTTGAATCTAGGCATCTCTACACCTTGTGGTATCAGTGTTCACAATATCTCCAAGGACAAGGGACTGCTTTTGACATAATATGTAGGTGGGCCATTTTGATTTTAGTTGATGGTAGAAACTTGCTTTTGAAGGGATGAAACACTTTGCAAGAGTTGATTTATGAGAGGGTCATTACTTGCATTATGAGATGGAGGTGAAAAAGGTGAAGGGATGAATGTGTTCAAGGGACAAGTGAATGGAATTATTATAGGTGGTAAGGTGGTAGGAGATATGACATGTGATGCCACAAAGGTACTAGGGATGCTAGCAAAAATACCCAAGGAAGAAATCTAATTACTAGTCAGTTGCTTTTTTGTTGTAGCTTGAGGGTTGGTATAGGTAGGAATAGAGGCAATTGTTGTGGGGGGAGGAATTTAAATTCCTCCTTGGCCTATGACATTGTTCATAGATAAAGGACAACTAGTGGTTGGGGTGAGGTGTTTTCCAAAAATCTGAACTATGTTACACACCAGATCAAGTCCATCTTCACTTTCAAGCATGTGATGAATGTTATCTATAATAGGGATAGCAGTGATTGAATTTTTTTCATGTTGTAATTGATGTTCTAGGTTTACTAAATCTTCATGAATTTGAATTATGTTTTCTTGCGGAATACTAGCAACCATTGTTTCAACATTTGTCACACTACTTGAAGGCAAAGTGTTGTTAAGGGTATGGTCCATACCTAGTGTACTAGTGTTAATACTAGGAGTGAAAAAGCTAGACAACCCAAGATCCATGATGATTGTTCTATCATGGAATGACATGAATCTCGAACTTCATCTCACTATAGTATTAGCAATAGGACACCAAATACTCATGCAAGGGATATTAAATGCAAGATGAATGCAAATGACTATAACAAAAAAATGTAAACTAAAATAGAAAGGTATCAATAGAAAACATGAGCACAAAAATAGAGTTCTAAATTTTGGAAAATGCAGTGCAAAATCAGCACTAGGACTAAATCGCCCAGAGGGGCGTATGAGTCCCAGTGAGGATTTTTTTCAAAAATTTTAGAAAATTTCAAGTGGTTTTTATGATTTTTATTTTGTATGATTTGTAAACTAAATGGAAATGTAGATTTTATATGATTTTCAATGATGTGAGATGCAAAAAATGCAACCTATATGCACTTTCACTAATGCAAAAATTAGAAACCCTAGAATGCTAATTAATAAATGCAAACCCTAATGCAATGTTAATGCAAGCAAGATATAGGATGATGATGCACTCCAAATCAGAATTATGATGCTTTAAATGTAGGTTCACCAAAATTAAATAATGGAAAATGGGGTGATTCTTACTTTCATATGGTTCAGAACATAGAGCAATACCCACTTTCCAATTATCTCATTGAAAGGAAACCCTAAAGATCTCAATATAAAGTATGCAAAGGAGAAAGAGATATTGCAATAGGGTTATCCTAAGGTTTGATTATAAACTAATGAGGGGTTCACCACCAAGCAAAGGCTTGGAAAGACAAATGAAATGCAAATAAAAAATGCTTAAACCTAGTATGATGCAATCTTTCACTAAATGACCTAGAGAAACATGAAAATCAAAATAGAAAGGTGAGATATCATAAGTGTGCACATGGAAACCTAAAGGAGATTTAATGAAGCTCTAAAATGTTGAAAACATTGATTTTAATGCTGACTAGGACTCATACACCAGACTGGGCGATTTAGTCCCAAATTTGGTTTTTTTGTGTAGAAACTAAAATCTAGCAAATGGGTATCTGAAACTGCAAAAACCCAAAAAATGACCTAAACTTGGACTCATATGTTAGAACTAGCGTATCAGTCTAGTTAAGGTTTTTTGAAGCTTCAAAATTTGAATCTACTCTTTGATGTCTGTTATGTCCTTCCCAATTAATTTCTAGATCTGAAACCCAAATTTACAACCTACAGAAGTCCTCCAAGTATTTCCAATGTAAGGTGACAACTTTAACAACTTTGTAAACTTTGACAACTTTCTCCAAATTTTCTCTTCAATATTTCTTCAATCTAAACCTACAAATCACATACTAAAGAGGGGGAAATGTTGTTTTGTTAGTAGAAATGGGTTTTCCTTGGTCAAAATCCATTTTGGTAATCAAACCTTGAAATGAAATGAAATAGGAATAGAGAATGATGAATGAACAAAATATGATGTTGCAACTCACCAAACCCTAGTAATGAAGTTCTACAAACATGTATGAGATGGCTCCATTGGATGTAGATCTTGACTCTTGCTTGAATAGGATAGATCTTGAATTGAATGCTAGCTTGAATCATGAAACCCTACATCATAATTGTTAGCTAAAAAAAATGTGATGCATGATGGCTTTGACATGACGCTTGATGCTTGAATAATTCTCTAAATCACTTGATAATCAGCCCTTGAATTGTCTTGGATACTCTTTTATATACTTGAATGCTCTTGTGAACTCAAATTTGCTATAATGCATGAATAATTGATGGCTTAGGATGATCTCTTGAATGATTAGAATGATAGATGAAAAATGAGTGAAAGAACCTTGTATTTATACTTGTTTATGCCAAATTTCCTAAAATTACAACACTACAAGCTGACATCAGATCTAGGAGGATAAAATCCTACCAATAATTTGAATTAATTTTAATTTTGGGCCACACATGACTCATACACCCAAGGTGACGTATGAGTCCCATTAGGCATAAATTATGGGACCATTTTCAAAAATTCTTAGAAAGGTGTAAAATCAGGATCAGGACCCAAAACCCTAGGTGGTACTCATATTCCCAAGGTGGTTTATGAGTCCTAGACCACTAAATCTAGGCCATCCAACCTAAAAACACCTGAATTATGATTGGATGTTGAATTATGTCAGGATTATCCTTGAAAAGGTGCATTAAATGAGGCTTGTGGATGTAAAATAATGCTAATTAAAGCATAATGAAGCTCAATTATTTATGAAAATCTTAGAAAAGTGTGAAAGTGTGTTAAAACACTTTACAACACTTCAAATAAGGCATGATTAAGTTTTTTTTTAGTTCACAAAGGCCCAAGACCTAATGTGAATGTGTCAAACACATTACAACACTAAATAAAGGCAACATTAAGTTTAGTTGACAAGGAGGGCCCAAAAAAGAAAGGAAAAGTAAAGGGATACTTTTTTTGTTGCCACAATAACACATACATCACTATACATATATCTATTTACATTTTAAAGAAAAACATTTAGTACCTATTTGTTGGCTATGAAAATTTGCAGGTTTCAAAACATGGTGTGTTTTCTAACTTACATTTGAAAAGGTATCCAAAACATTCCATGTTTTGAATAACCAAATAAGAAGTGTATTAAATATTTTACCAATAATACGAATAATGGTGTTGTTTCTATTTGAATTAAAGACCTAGATATACATATATCATAACCACAAGGGTTGGCGTTGTTATGAATTGTAGCTTGAAACACACAATTTGTTTTGCACATTGTGTACTCTAAAGGTTGCCCCATTATATATAGAGTAGGTCAACAAAGGAAAAATGTTTGGAAAGGTCCTATTTATTATAATATATATAACTATATGTATATCTACATGTGAAATAACAAAAACATTTCACAATTGTGTGTTGGGTATGAAAAATTGTAGGCTTCAAAACATGATGTGTTTTCTAACTTGTATTTGACAGGGTTTCCAAATACACTATGTTTTGAATCTTCAATCAATTGATGAGAAGTGTATTGAATTTTTCCAATACCAACAATAATGATTTTTTTTCTATTTGAATTTCAAACCTAGATATACATGGATCATAACCATAGTGGATGGGGTCATTGTGAACTACAACTTAAACCACACACTATGTTTTACACAATGTATACTCTAAAGGTTTCCCTATTATATAAAGTGTAGGTTAATAAATACAACATATTTTCAAAGATCCTATTTCTTATAAGATATCCATGATTATACGCATGTCTATCTACACTTGAAATAACAACAACATTTGATAATTGTGTGTTGGTTATGAGAAATTGTAGGTTTCAAAATATGGCTTGTTTAGTAACCTACATTTGAAAAGATATCCAAAATAGACCTCATTTTGTATCCTCTACTGAGGATAATTCTATTGTGTTTTCTTAAATCTAGCAATAACGGTATTGTTACTACTCAAATTGTAGACCTTGATATACACAAATCAAAAGCATGTGTTGAGGGCATTGTTGTGAACTATAGGTTAGAACACATTGTGTGTTTTGCATAGAACATGTACTCTAAATATTGTCTATATTTGAACTATAGGTTAAACCTCCTATTTGTTATAACACATATATACACATGTTTTTCTAGATTTGAAATAACAACACCATTTAACAATTGTGTATTTAGTATGAGAAATTGCAGCTTTCAAAATATTACATGTTTTGTAACCTACATTTGATAGAGTATCCAAAATACTCCATGTTTTGAATCCTCAACCAAAGATAATTGTTTTTTATTTTCTTGATACCCGTATTAATAGTGTTATTTCGATTCAAATCACAAACCTTGATATACACAAATCAAAACCATAAGGGTTGGGATCATTGTGAATTGTAGGTAAAAGATGTTTTTTTTGTAGCTTGTCATTTTTATAGTAGACAACATGTGCAATATGGAGTGTGTACAAGTTACCTTAAGTTGTAAACTGCAAGTTAGAAAAGACACATTATTTTTAAACCTCTTATTTGTTTTAGGACATTCATAACTATAAATTTCTTTATTTGCAGTTGAAATAACAACATTTTATTACATTCTTATTGTTTAAAAATTGTAGGTTTTAAAACATGAAGTATTTTGCAACCTACAACCCACATAGTGTTTTAAAACCCTATACAAGTAACAACCCAATACCATAAATACTTATAAGTGGTTTCAATTTTTACTCACCCATGACCTAAATATCGTTTATTTTTTGTATCCAACCTGCAACTCCTCTCCATGGACTCCACCCTTTATCTTTGAACAACAAGATGCAAAGATTCACAACACATAATACACTAGCAAATACAATTGCTAATAAAAGTCTTATCCAACTCCATTGATGGAATGACATGAAATACAAAAAAAATTGCCATTATACCTAATGATGCACCATTTACTGAACATCTTCATCTTGAAAAATCTCAATCTCGTCAGTGCATTCTTCATTTCAACACCTTGTCTTGGAAAGTCCCTCTGCATACCATTTTGTATGATGTTTTCTATGTAAAGATGCACTTTTTGTATGTTATCTTTGACATGTTTTTTTTGTAGGGAGAATAGTCATGTTCAATTAACCGCCCACCCCTCTTTTTAATTTTTTTTAACTTTCAAAACATTTTGTATTAATTTTTGTATAATAACTTTTTTTATAAATTTAATTGCACCTACCCCTTAGTTTTCTTGCCCCTAGTTGCATGGGCAACTAGTGCTCAACTAGGGGGGCTTAATTTTTTTTCCTTTTTTTGAAAATTTAGCAAGATTATGAAAATTTCCATAACTTTTGATCTAGGAGTCAAATTTTGGCAAATGAGATATTGGAAAAAATTTCATTCCAAGAACTATCCAATAGTGTAGATATTTTTCTCAGATATTTTTTTTGGTGTGTTTTATAGCTTTTTGAATTATGAGTTGTGCATTTTTTTCTCCCGAGCTCATAAATTTTTCCCCATTTCTCTATTTTTCATGATTCTTGCAACATTGAAAAGGTCTTTTAGAGCTCTTCAGAGTTAGTCATGCACTTTTCTAGATTTGGACCTTGGTATAGTTAATTTTTATTTTTTTGTTTCAAAACTTTGGTTAATTACTTGGATATGTTAGCACCTAGAATATTGTTTCTCTTTATTGAGGTTGTTTTATATACCTATATCTATTATTTGTTCCTTTGTGTACATTTTGAGCATCATTTTTAAGCACTTTATTATATATTGATGCACAAAGATAAAGTGTCACACTATGCAGCATCATTTATAAAGTGTCATGGGGGTTAAGGAGTTCCTTAGTTATTTTCGATCACACCTTTGTCAGGTGAGTGTCGCTCCATGACAACAACAAACCTTAGTGACTATTGCCTCATGCATGTCTACCTTTTTTTGCACACCCTTTTACTATTGAAAGTACTTTCTTGAGCCCTTTTAGATGTTGTCTCTTCTCCTCCATGCACTACATGGTGATACATAGTTTTAGTGGATCTATCATTACTCTCCATAGTTAGAATTATAGTGGTATTATACTATTGTTCTAATTCTTCCTTGGTTTCACTTTGGAGTGAGCCATGTATCTAGTATTTGTTCCTATGTACTATGCATATGTAGAGGTTGGTTACCCATGTATTTTGAAGAAATAGATAATTTACCATATGGGCACTCTTGCATTTCTATTTTGTGGAGGCAATCTTCCATCCTTAGTTGATCAGTGTTCTTCAGACTATTGGCACCTATATTTTCAAATTACATTGGTTGTGTAATTTTGTTAGGGTCACTTGTGTAGATTCACGTGCCATTTGTATCTTTGATTGATAAATGTTTTTCTTTTGTTTTTTATTTGATCATTGTTTGAATAGTGTCACTGGGGGAACTCATGCAAATTGTTATATTCTTGACCTTGGTCATCATCCAATTTTTAGAGGAGGTTCTTCAATTCACAACACTATAACTTGGTCATCTTTTGATAGTTGTTTGCAACTTTTTCATGCTTCAATGATGTTCTTCATGTTCGTATCCTTTTGGGACATTGTTTTAGAGGAAACTTCTTCATGCTTCAATGATGTTCTTCATGTGCATATCATTTTGGGACATTATTTTAGAGGCTTATTAGTCCTTCATCTTCTATTTCTCTCTTTTGGAGAGGATTTTTCTCCCTCTTGGTTTTTCTCCATTTGTGAGAGATTGTTTGTACATGGGTACCTCATTAGGCCTTGTTATTGGGACCCATCATTAAAATATCCTACTTTGGTTTATTCCTCCCTCAATTAAAATTAGGGGAGTGTTGATATGAATAAATTATTGTGGAATAACATATGTTTCTTCTTCCCTTATTTTGTGTGGACTTTATTTGGTGTTGCAGATTGAATATCTTAGTTGTAATCTTGTTTGTTCACTTCAACATAAACAATCTACACCATGCAATAGAGCTGAGATAAACTAATTTCTATAACAATAGCTCCCAAAAATGAACTCATTCAAGTGAAATTTATAAATGATTGATGTTCCACAAACCAATCTTGACTAGTAAAACCACTCTAAAAAATAGAATTTTGGAAGTAGAGAGTGGACCATATCAAGAAGATGCTTACACCACTATGGAGAGTTGGAAATTCTACCTCAAATAAAAAAATACCTTTGTATGACCAAGAATGGTTCTTGTAAAGTTGAGGTGAAATACTGAAAACACCAATGGTCGAGGAGTAAGGAAGAGGGATGAGAAATGATGATGTCAATATAACATCACATTGTTGTTGTCATTGGTTGGAAAATCCAAAACATACCAAAATATTCCCTTCACTTCTAAATGTTGCAGTTTTCACTAATAATAATGTAGCTACTAGAGGTTAGCTAGCTGCTAGCATTTAATGTGAACACTAAAATTTAACCTCTAACAAATAATTGATTTTTGTATAAGAAAATCACCTCAAACTCTATAATTATATGACCTTAATTAATTATTGTTTCAAAGTAATCAATTTCTATGTCTAAATTTAGCAACCTTTATATTGAAATAGGGTGTTTAAGCCTTGCTAACACAATGGTGTGATTTGTTCAACCTAAAAATACCCCATTTAGTTTACTTGATCTAAGCTTCAAACTCTTGCTTGATACTTTGTCATACAATCTTCTAATCTAGTGAAATGAAAGCCTTTTCTAACTTTCTGAAGATTTTCAAACACATTGGAATAGACGAAAAATGCAATTAGTATAGCTAAAAGATATGTAATCACCAAGATCTTACCATAACATACATGCAACACAAGAGATTAATAGATTTTCATAAATCTTTTATAATTGTTTAGATCATTGAGAAACAAAAATGAAGAAAAAATGGGAATTCATAATTTTTTGCAAAAGAAAACTCTAATATTTCAATCAAGAATTCTAGTAACTAAAACTATCAAAACATTATCTTTAATATTGTATCAATGGGTAAATTTCAAGTTAGATTAGCATATTAGATCATAAAATAAAACCCAAAGAGCTATGAAGTACAATGAAATCAAATACAAGAAATATTATACTAGTTATTCCTTGAAGCTTCCATGATTCATCTCCATAGCACCTTCTAGCTCACAGTGATCATATGACTATTGCCCTCAGATTTGTATGTGTGTGAGAAATTAACTATGGCAAAGCCCTATGCAAGTTTTGAAGGATTTGAATGACAAAATAAAGACTATGACAAATGAAAAATGACTATGCCTATGACAAGTAATCCAATTAAATAAGCTAAGTGCAAAGTAAATTCTAAGCATAAAATTTCTATAATAATGAAGTGGTGCCAAAATATTAGAAAAATTGTCATTTTATAGAAAATACAATTTTGGATGGACGAATGAGATTGAAAGTTGACATAAGCCTAAAATCAGAGGTCAAGATTGTGTGTGACAATCCCTAATCAGGGTTAGGGAAAAATCATTAAATGAGAGGTCAAGATGTCATTTGAGAAAATCAAATCGGCGATCGAGAATAAATGCGACAATTAGTCAAAAAGATAAAGATCTTCAAAAATCAAGAAGATAAAGACTGCTTGATTTGTAAGATTTGAAAAATCAAGAAGATAAAGACTAGATATAAAAGAAGATTCAAAAAATCAAGAAGATAAAGACTAGACAGAAAAAACAGATTTGGAAAATCAAGAATTTGCTCAATTACTTGATTTATGGAAGAAGATTACCATTTTTTAATTAAATAAATTCAAAATATGGATTTTGTGTGACAGTAAATATTTTTTTCTAGATTATTTACTAAAATGAAGTGACAATTAATAAAGTGAGATCATTTTAAATAATTAATTTATTTAAAATGAGAGAAATGTTAAATTAGGTAATTAAATAATTAAAGATAATTATTTAATTTAGAGGATTATGACCGATAATTAAATAAATTAATAAATTTATTTAATTATGAAAATTAGTGACATACTAAATAAATAAATAAAATTCATTTATTTAATAATCAAGAAGAATAAATGAACAAAGGTAATTAAACAAATTAAGAAATTTATTTAATTGTAAGAGGACAATAGACCCTTAGTGACGTATTGAATAAATAAATATAATTTATTTATTTAATAATCATGAAGAATGCAAGAGACATGAATTAATTAAATAATAATCAATTATTTAATTAATAGTGGAAAGTGGACCAAGGACATTATTAAATGCCACAATTATGCTAGGACGAAAGTGGTAAAAATAGAGCTTATAGGCCTAGGTCATTTTTATGTGTCTACATTTTCCCCCTCTTTGTCATAATGCCACTTGTTGCATTGTGAAAAAGAAAATAAGTCAAAAATATGGCCCAGTGTAAAATAAGATGAGGAAGAATGATGAGGAGGATAGCAGTATGCCCCCTCGAGAGGACAATCGGTTTCCAAGAACATGGGTGTGCTCTCAAAATTGATGAGAAGACTAGAATATGAAGAGACAGAAATGTTAGTGCAAAATATATGGATGATGAGATGGATATAATGCCTATATGAGATGACCGAGAGAAAATGATAGGACAAAAGGAGATGCATGTGAGTTCCTAGACCAAATCCTTCAACATATTACCATAGGAATTTAATATATATTGCTCTTAATCATCATTGGGCTGATTATTGTGATGGCCAACAAACACCATGATATGACATAGATCAAGGTGTGCAAGGTCGTACCATTACATAAGACAAGTGAAAAGGATGATCATGACTCATACTAAGGGCACAATTTCCCTAGTCTTTTTTTCATAACCAACCACAAGTAGAAAAAGATAAGAAGGACAAGTCATGAAACGTCGTTGCTCCTCTAAATCCTATCATTAGGACATCCTTGAGGAACTAGCACCATGACTGCCATAAAGACAAAACAAGACAATAAAGGCATTATCATGATACGTCATTGTTTTTCTAAATCTCATAATCAGGAAATTGTTGAGCAACTAGTAACATGAGTGTTAAAAGACAAGACCAACATCATGATACATTGTTGCTTCTCTAAATTCGGTTGTTGGGATCTCGCTGAAAAACTAGTTAAAAAAAAAAATCAACATACAAGTGCCAAGTGTTTTCCAAGTGTGTCTGGATTTTGAGTGTTTTAATGTTAAGATGTTAGGTTTGATGATGTCGAGATGCCAGGGTGTCAAGGTTTTGACGATGCCAAGATGACGAATGCCAAAGATTTTCAAATTCAGGAAGGACACATCCTGAATAATGTTGATGTCGAGAGGATTGATCCCTAAATGTTAAAAGGGATCCCTCTAAATTCGAGATGACAGTGACGATGCCTAGGAAGGATGCATCCTAAGGCATAAATGACAAATTTATTCTTCATAAGGACACATCTGAAAGATAACCAAGAGTTGACAGTTTGACTGGTTATGATAATGTAACTTGTTTTGACCAAATTTGACCGAAGTTTGGCTGAGTTTGATCAAAGTTTGGTCGAGTTTGACTTGTGTTGACCAAATTTTGATATTGAAATGCTAGTACATGATTGTCATGTTTGAATAAATGATTGCCATACCTTTTTTTAGGAGTTTTCTCGTCTGGAAAATGATTTGTCTTGACTTGAAGACTTTTGACGCGTGTGCCAATGTAGTGCCATGAACCCTAATGGACTAACCTAGTGTGGCCTCGGGAGCTCATCAATAGATGGCCTTGCCTATGTCATACACTCATAGACCTTGCAGTTTGACATGACCAATGAATTTGTCTTGATGACCAAAAATTGTGTGATGATTTTATTTTGACAAACCTAAAAGGACTGACCTAATGTCTCAAGGACTCAAAAATGAGTCTTTCCTATGTAGCAAATGTGCAGAGACAACATAGTTCAGACAAATGACAAAGATTGATGGATTGTCATGATGGAATTTCAATGGGAAATGACTTTTTTTTGTGTTCTTGAGATAGTTTAACATTTGTTGTGGTTTCTTCAAGACGTTTTTCAATTTTTAGGTCTTTTTTTTAAGGATATTTTACAATGTTTTTGGTCTTTCTTCAAGATATTTGATGATGTTTTGTCATTTTTTCAAGACATTTTATGATTTTTTTGTCTTTTTTCAGGACATTTTATGATGTTTTTGTCTTTTTTTAGGACACTTTATGATGTTTTTGTCTTGTTTTAGGACACTTTATGATGTTTTTGTCTTTTTGAATGGTTTAAGAGGATCACGACAAATGCATATGACTGATGCCTACACATGAGAACCCAAGGAAAAACATGATTGTGCCCCTAGTCAAGCTGAATACCAATTGATAGGTGATGACAACGTTGTTTGACATGGAAGGACACATCCCGAAACAACATGAGGATGATGATCTAATGTGATGAAAGAATCAACATCTACAACTAGGCCAGGAACAAAGTCAAGTAATGTTTTGGATAATGTGCTTGTATAGATTAGACTCGTTGCATTTGGAATGAATTGGTTAGGACTAAAAGGGATGATGGAGTATCCTTAGACCGTTTGACAAGGGAAAGCCAAGATAGGTGACATACATGAAAGGATGAGAGGTGGCCTTGGTAAAGGATGTGAGACATGAGACTAAGGGAATTGTCATATGATTTTTGAGGACTATGTCACATAAGGATAATGAGGTTATGTCAGCAATGGAATGACATTTCATGGATAATGTATGACCAAAGGATAGGCATGTCAAAATTTTTCCCAAAGCATGATTTATGTGTGCCAATTTTATGCGAAGACCAAGGTAGGTGGGAAAAATGTGTGGAAATGATAGGGCTTAGATGGACATAAATGTCATGAGGAAGGCATGGAAAATGAGATGACTTGCCCCCAAGTGTAAAAGTCCACATAGATGATTTATTTTACACATAACGCCTGTTTGCTAGGTTTTCATCATGGTACTTATCTAGGGTGCCTATTTGTCAGGTTTTCACCATTGGATGAAATTTTTCTCTTTACTATTTTCTTGACTTTTTGATTTTTTTGGTGTCACCAAGATGCCTTTTTGCCAAGTTTTCATCAGGGTGACAATGTTTTACATTTTTCATTTTTTTGTATTTCTAATTTTGTGAATAGCCTGGATGCTTTAGATGACCACTAACTGTTCTGAATCCATTGACGGTGATGATGTAGAGACTAGTGCCATCATATGCCAATAGTGACCTTGTTGAAGGAGTTGTCTTGTCAAGATCATAGCGCTTGCATAGAACTGATCGATGTCATTTTGATCCTTTTTGATACTAGAGTTGGCCTTATTAGAATACACACATCGCGATAGAGTGCCATGAGAGTCCTTATGGTAAAGAGTTGCTGCCAAGATGTGACGGAAGTGTGACATGGGATTTTTGGACTTTAGATGAGATGTAGGATTATGACAAATGATGGTAGATGTGGAAAGGTTGTTTGGATGTTTGGATGAATCACTTTTTATTTTCCAAACTTGGGATGGTGGATGAAAATTTTTGGAGGGATGGCATTTGGAACCAACACCTTTAGATGCCTTTCTTGATGACCATTTTGAAGGAGGTGGACATTTGTTGTATGTGGGAGTCCTCTTGTCTTGTGGCTCCACATTGTAATTAACTTTTTCTTTTGACATATTTTCTTTGCTTGATCCACTTGTCTTTGGGATCCATTTTAATTTCATTTGTCCACTTGTCTTTTTGTCTGATTCGATGGCCTTTGACATTTGATTTTTGACTTTGTAAGACTTTTGTTTTTGTTGGTTCCAAAGCAAAGGTTTAAGATGTTGAGAGTGATATTTTATGGTGTGGGTGGATGGGGTGTTGGCAGCAATCTTATGACAAGGATTTCTCATGGACTCTATTTTGGTGTTTGTATCTGAAAAGGTTTCCCCCAGTATCGAGGAGGTTCCACTGACATCGTTTGATTTTCTAACTAAAGAATAGTCAAGACCTTGATGTCTGTAACCTTCATGAAGTTGTATTGGTTCTTGAATGCCTTTCTCATGTATGCTTAGTCCTTTGCCTTGATATTGCATGCTTTGACAGATTTTGTTTGTGATGGGGTATTTATTGTTTTGAAAGCAAGGTGCTAACCCATCATGATGTATGTGGACACTGTTACTTGGAATACTTTTGTCTGCGAGGAAGCCTGCTCTAGCAAATATAGATGACCCTAGTTGATAAAGTGTCTTAGCTTCATTGTCATATTGGACATATTTCTGACTAATATCTTTAGTTTGATCTTGTGACATGTCAAGTTCAGATGATTCTATTGGTACTTCCAAGTCGATGTTGAAGCCATCGTTATGGTTAGTGTCATAGAGTCCAGTAAATTCAGCTATAGCTCAATCATTTGCAAATATGTCCATAATGGAAGACTCTTGTTCTTGAGGAATATCATCTATGTGTGTCATGGAGGAAAGTGTCTCATTTTGGAAAATGGATCTGCTCGGAGTTTGGATAGGTTCTTCTTCAAGTGTTTGATCATGAATGGCATAAAGGTCAAGGAGTGGATCGTCTTGGACTTCTTGGTCAATGGTAGGGTCTTGGTCAAAGATGGGGTTGTCATGGATGATATAATTGGAAATAGAATTGTTGTCAAGGGTAGGTGTGTTTTGGATGTCATGATTGTCTTGAAGGACTTCGTGAATGGACTTTAAGATAGGGTCAGGGGATGGACTACCTTATTCTTGACATAAGGGTGACATTATAAGGTCATGCTTTGGGATTTCATTTTGACATGTATCCTCAAGTTTAGACAATGGGATGTTCCTTTGAGTAATGAAAAAAAAATTATGACTAGATGTGGCTTGTGAGGGGGTGACTTGAAAAGGATTAATGAATGAAGGACTAGGATAGGACGTGGAGACTTGGACTGGACTAGTATGTGAAGGACTAGGATATGATATAGAGACTTGGATTGGACTAGTGTGTGAAGGATTGGGATAGGACATGGAGACTTGGACTGGACTCTAGTATGTGAAGGACAAGGATATGACATGGGGACTTGGACTGGACTAGTATGTGAAGGAATAGGATAGGACATGGAGACTTGGACTGGACTAGTTGGTGACAATATAGGATATGACATGGAGACTTGGACTGGACTAGCATGTGAAGGACTAGGATATGACATGGGGACTTGGACTAGACTAGTATGTGAAGGACTAGGATAGGACATGGGGACTTAGACTGGACTGGTGTAAGGTTGACTAAAATAGGGAGTGGAGACTTGGACCAGATTGATATGGTATGATGTGGGGACCTGACATGAGTTGGTAGATGGTTGATAAGGCATGTACACATGGACAAGATTGATAGGTGAAGGACTAGAATATGATGTGGAGACTTGTAATGGACTAGTGGACAATTGGTTTCCCTTGTCAAGGTTAGGATAAGGGTGATTAATGGATGTTTGTTGTGGAGTAATGTCATGGATGGTGTTAAGTGACTTTTTGTAGTGAGGGTAGATGGATAGAGGACTAGGACTCATGGATTGTTGGTACAAAGGACGTTGATTTTCAATTTGGAGGAATTGTCTCTTAAAGTCTAAGGCTTGTTGGTATTGACCTCTATAGAGTAATTGGTATTCAACTTTACTAGCAAGCCTATCAATAGTTTGTTGAAGGGAAGACAAAGTGGTGGATGTCAAGATGTTGTTTAAAAAGAATGTTAAATGCAAAGTGATAATGAGGACCAAAATGAATGATAGACAACTAAAGTGCAAAATGCTAGGTCTAAGGGAACTCTAAGGTGTAATCAATTTTGGAAAAATTATGGAAAGGTATACTCAACCATTCAAAGTTTGGTCAATGTCTCAATTTTGGATTGTCAAGGGACTTGTTTGAAGGACTAAGTGACAAGATGACAAGATGACAAAGTGAGGTTTCCGCACTAGACTTTTGAGTTGGAAGTGGCTCACAAAAGGACCAAAACTAAAAGAGGTGATTTTGTTTAAGTCCAATGACAATTTAATTTTGAAGGCAAAGATTTGACAAAAAATGGCAAGGATTCTTATCCAAAAATTTGGAGACGTAAAATGTTGGTAAATCCCAAGGATGAAATTAAGGATGGAGGAATTTGAGCAATTCTTGAGCTGGTTGTTGACAAAGACTTTAGAAAAAGATGTCTGGAATATGTTTGCAATTTTTTAGCCTTGGGTTTTTTATAGTGATAATGTTCTCTAAGGTCACGAATAATTGCATTGTTTCAAGTGTCAATTGTGATGCAATTTGTCAGATGTGTCATTTAAATTATCAATTGTGTTTTGGAAATGCAAATGTGTTGCAGGAGTCAGACTGTTAGAGCTCAGGTTGATAGGAATTTATTATGAAAAATAGATGTGTCGCAAGAGGTAGCAAATGCATTACAAAAGGTCGATTGTGGCGTTTGAGATAGAAAATGTAGTGCAATAGGTCAGATGCGTTGTTTGAGATAGAAAATGTGTTGTAATAGGTAAGATGTGGCATTGGAGATAGAAAATGTAGTGCAATAGGATAGATGTGTTGCAAACACTGTTAAATGCAGTGAGATAAAGTGAATGTGATTTAACAGATGCGTTGCAGAATGTAAAAAGTCAAATTTCTAATGTTTGGTCAAAAACCCGAATTGTTTAAAGTTTGACAGTTTGCTTCCAAATGTTTGAGTGTTGTTTATTTCATTTTAGTAACCAGCAAACACTTGGAAAGCATGATATTTTGAAAGTAATCAAACACAAAAGAGAACAAGTACAATCCTATGGTTAAGCCAGGATGGTATTCGCTAGATTCCACGTGGGTTTCCCGAGCTGCATATCAGTAGTGTGTGAATTCAGAAGCTTGGCTGCACGAGCTCCCCCTTACAGTGCACTCTCTTCTTAGGCCAACCAAGCTTCCAACCCCCATGAAACTCCCATGGAAGATTGATCACCTCTACTATAGAATGCAAAGATGTGGATGCCTTCACACTGACTAGTGTTCTGCTAGCAAATATAAGGTTTTTGGCTACTAAACAATGGTGTTTAATTTGGGACCCCTGTTTGAGTGGCCATACATGGGGTGCAAGATTAAGCTCTATTTAGGAGGTACTCTAGCCTGAAGAGGTTAAGCTCAACAGGGTTTTGGAGAGTACTACTTGGTCCATATGACACATCCACACTCGTAATCTTAGGTTTTCCCTTAAGATTCACATTTATATACCGGTTAGGGGTAGCTTGCCTTTAGCTCCATTGTTGGTTTGAGTCACCTAGAGGTGATGAAATCCCCTGGTAGGCCCGATTTCTAGAAGCAATAATCGTTTCTCTTACACCCAGGATCACATGACTGTGTGGGGGGAGAGGATACTTAGTTATTGCATCAGGGTTACACATAAATAAAGTGGGTCTGGCATTCTAATCACCTAGTTTGCACAGGGTGAGAGCATATTCGCCTACCACTTTCAAACATAGTCAGACAGAATTGAAAAAATGTTCATTTTAAATGCACCAAAATAAATGTTTTCTATTCTAAAAAGAACAAACACAATATTTTTGAAATGAATCTTGAACACTCGAATCTGCAAAAACACTTGTTAGGAGTTTCTTTGATTTTTAGTCTTCGACAAACGTATGTTTATACGAACCTGTACCAAATCCCAATTAGTAGAATTAGCCACATAGCTAAAATTAAACTATAAAAAATCAAAAATCAAAAAATTAACATTTAATCTAAAATCTAAAGTAATGTTAATCTAAATTAAATCTAAGTTAAAATTAATTCTAAACTAAATTAATCATAAAGTAAATTAAATCTAAATTAAATTTAAACTAAAAATTAAATTTTCCTTCTAAATTAAAAACTAAATATGAATTAAAAATTAAAACTAAGCCTACATTAAAAATTAAATCTAAATTAGAAACTAAATTAAAAATTAAAACTAAATCTAAATCTAAATTTAAAGTTTAAAAGCTGAAAAATAATTAAAAATAAAAAGCTAAAACTAAATTAGAAATTAAAAACTAAAAAAAAGCTAAAACTAAATTAAAAATTAAACTAAATCTAAATTAGAAATTAAAAGCTAAATCTAAATTAGAAATTAAAAAACTAAAATAAATTAAAAACTAAAAAGCTAAAACTAAATTAGAAATTAAAAACTAAAAGAAATTAGAAATTAAAAACTAAAACTAAATTAGAAATGAAAATTAAATCTAAATTAGAAATTAAAAACTAAAACTAAATTAGAAATGAAAAGCTAAATCTAAAGTAGAAATTAAAAACTAAATCTAAATTAGAAATGAAAAGCTAAATCTAAATTAGAAATTAAAAACTAAAACTAAATTACAAATGAAAAGTTAAATCTAAATTACAAATGAAAAACTAAATCTAAATTAGAAATGAAAAGCTAAATCTAAATTAGAAATTAAAAACTAAAACTAAATTAGAAATTAAAAACTAAATCTAAATAAAAGTTAAAAACTAAATCTAAAAGCTAATTTAAAAGTTAAATCTATATGTTATGACTATGACTACAGGATTCAAGGAAATGTTGTGATTTTGTTGTGACTCCAGGATTTGTTGAAAGTGGAAATGTTGTGCATAACTCCTTATCAAAAATTCTTCCAACATACATTTACCTGTACTGCAAAAAAAAAATCACGAAAACCGTACGGCAATGTGTCTACAAAAAAAAAGGTGTCAGTTTCATCAATGTATCAATGGGTAAATTTCAGGTTAGATTAGCATATTAGATCATAAAATAAAACCCAAAGACCTTTGAAGTACAATGAAAAAAATACAATAAAGATTATACCATTTATTCCTCGAAGCTTCCATGATTCATCTCCATAGCACCTTCTAGCTTGCAGTGATCATATGACTATTGCCCTCATATTTGTATGTGTGTGAGCAATTAACTATGACAAAGCCCCGTGCAAGTTTTGAAGGATTTGAATGACAAAATAAAGACTATGACAAATGACAAATGACTATGCCTATGACAAGTAATACAATTAAATAAGCTAAGTGCAAAGTAAATTCTAAGCATAAAATTTCTATAATAATGAAGTGGTGCCAAAATATGAGCAAAATTGTCATTTTATAGAAAATACAATTTTGGATGGATGGATGAGATTGAAAATTGGCATAAGCCTAAAATCAGAGGTCAAGATTGTGTGTGACAATCCCAAATCAGGGTTAGGAAAAAATCATTAAATGAGAGGTCAAGATGTTATTTGAGAAAATCAGATCAACGGTCGAGAATAAATGTGACAATTAGTCAAAAAGATAAAGATTTTTGAAAATCAAGAAGATAAAGACTGCTTGATTTGTAAGATTTAAAAAATAAAGAAGATAAAGACTAGACATAAAAGAATATTCAAAAAAATAAGAAGATAAAGATTGGACATAAAAAATAGATTTGGAAAATCAAGAATTTGCTCAATTACTTGATTTATGGAAGAAGATTACCATTTTTTAATTAAATAAATTCAAAATATGGATTTTGTGTGATAGTAAATAATTTTTTTCAGATTATTTACTAAAATGAAGTGATAGTTAATAAAGTGAGATCATTTTAAATAATTAATTTATTTAAAATGAGAGAAATGTTAAATTAGGTAATTAAATAATTAAAGATAATTATTTAATTTAGAGGATTATGACCAATAATTAAATAAATTAATAAATTTATTTGATTATGAAAATTAGTGACATACTAAATAAATAAATAAAATTCATTTATTTAATAATCAAGAAGAATAAATGAATAAAGTTAATTAAACAAATTAAGAAATTTATTTAATTGTAAGAGGACAATAGACCCTTAGTAACGTATTGAATAAATAAATATAATTTATTTATTTAATAATCATGAAGAATGCAAGAGACATGAATTAATTAAATAATAATAAATTATTTAATTAACAGTGGAAAGTGGACCAAGGACATAATTAAATGCCACAATTATGCTAGGACAAAAGTGGTAAAAATAGAGGTTGTAGGCCTAGGTCATTTTTATGTGTCTACAAATATCATTTAGAAATATGGAAGTAGATGGATAACCTAATATTTTTTAAGCGATATTTAAGCCATAAAATTGTAATCCATAAACAAAAATAAGATAATGAATCTACATCAAGAGGTCACAAAGAGAATTTATTGAGTTAATTGAAGAAGAAGAAAAAGTTATAATATAAATGGCTTTATAGTTTCCAAATCCAATGAGGATGAGGATAACTCATAAAAACAAAAAACAAGGGATTGTTTATTCAATTTTGAAATTCTATGAGGATAAAGAAAAGAATCCAATGAAAGAAGGTGAACGTGAAACTCATTATCTTATCCTACTTTAGTGGATTTAATGAACATGTGCAATATCATAGTTAAAATATACATATCCAAAGTAATAAAAATAGTACACTAACAATTTAAAATAAAAGAAAACTTTGTCTTTAACTACAAACCCTCTAAGAGTTTACATTACTTATGCACATAACTTTAAATTCCATCAATGACTTCTTTCAATTTGTGCTTGATTAGTTTAACTTATCTTTTAAAGAAAAAACACTAATAAAATAAACTACAAATAATAAACTATTTATATACTATCAAAAACTACCAAAATTATATATATGAGTGATAAAATTACATTATTTTAAACTATCAACTACACCTTGGTGTGCAATGGGTACGTCAAAGAGCTGTGGAAGGTCAATTAGAAAAAAAATTATTCTATTTTTTTAATGTATTTGTGTAGTACAAAAGGTCAATTGGTAGGTCATTTAGCAAATGATGTTACATGTGTTCAACAAAAGTCTCAATGGAGAATTGATAGCTTCAAATAAACTATGCATCCACTTACAAAGATCCAAAAATGACTAAAATAAAACCTTTGAATTAGGAAGATAAGGGTATGTGCAGGATCATGATGGGCCAAAAAGTGGCAATATGATGGATATGTGGCTGACGACTATTTTTTTTACTGAAAATTGATGAAACGAAAAGGTTTTTAAAGGATATTTTCATCTTTCCACTGATATAAATTATGCTTTATTTTGAATTTAATAAGTAATTATTATTTATTTTCAATTCAAATTATGACTAAAGTCCTGATTGATAGGTTGATTGAAAAATATCTATAGCTTTCAAACGGTATCACATTTTTGAATCAAAACATACATCACATTCTATGCACATACTATAGGATTAAAAAATAAAAATGAATTTCATGAAGTTTTGACCAAGTTAAGGTGGTTGAAACATATGAGTTTTATTTTTTAAAAAATTTGTATTAAAAAAATCATAATTAATTATTTACATGGAAAAAATTACAAAAAAATGTGCATCATATAGGGGCATGAGTTCTCTACTTATATCTAAAATCTTATAAAAAAAATTATTATTTTATTGTGGTTAGGGTGGTTAAACAAACACCTACTTCTTATTTTTTCTCTAAAATTTAAGTACCATTGCATTGAAATTTCAAGCTTTCACCAAATATATATATAAATATTTAAACAAACCTAGTAATTTAGAAACTACATTTAATTTGCTACATATTCTATTCTTACATATTTTTGAAATAATATAGATAACTTATTCAAATTTTTATGTCAAGTTGTCTAACTTTGATTTTTCTGAATTTTTTGCCACTTAAGGGCTTATTTTTTCCATGATTCAATCCTGCATATACCCATAATTAGGCTTCACTACAACCAAGCTCATGTTATGTTTTGGTAGACACTGAAGAATGTCCTAATCAATGTCATACACTTTAAACAGGTTTAATAACATCATTTCCTCTTTAACCCATCCTTTTTTCGCTTAATTTATTAAATTAGCCTAGCTATTTTATTAATTGCACCATTTTCATTTATTTTCCTAATTAATTTAAATTAGGTTAACTCGACCCTTTTCATGTTAACGTTTTATCTCATTAAATTAAATAAATCAAAATATTTAATTTTATTTCCTAAGTCATCTTATTTAATTAAATAACCCTAAGTTATTTAATTAAATATATTAAATCATTTAATTTAATAAATATCACTTTAACTCTTCAAATTCCCTAATTGCATGATTAAACCTTGTTTAATTAGCAATTAAACTAACTTTCCTCTAAGCAAAGGGAATACCCATAGAATATTCATCTCCCCTTTTTGCACAGTTAAAACTTTGTTTTAATTTGCAAAATTTCCTTTTTCCTCACCCATTAGAATATTCCAAAAGAATATTCTTATTCCTTCATCATTAGAAAAAGGGATATTTTCACTTGGCTTCTTGAGCAAGTTTTAACCTTCCACCCTTTGGAACAAGTCACCTTTGACTGTGTGAGTGAGTCAAAAGTGTGTTTGTTTGAGGCGAGTGTGAACCCTGATTAGAATCCCATCATGCATTCTCATCCATTGATGAGAATCCATGATCCTTGCCTCTCATCTCCTTCATCGTGTACCATTGATTAATCTTTTTAATCTCCACCCTTCATTCCTCATTTTCTTTCCTATAAATAGGTCACTATTTGGAGATAAATGGATCCATATTTCAATTGCAAAGTCATGTTGTTAGTTCATACGTCCGCCTCGTGCTCATTTTAAAGCAATGGTTAATTTAATTATAATTGGCAGAGCGTCCGTGTCAGCTTCATGCATCGCCAACGTTGTTTTGTCGGTCAGGTTTTTCATATTTTGAAACGGGTCGGCAATAACATAATCGGTCACGGTACAGCATAAAATCATGTTTCAAACATTATGTTCATTTTAACATAAATAGGTTTTCATCATCAATCAATGGTTTCATCAATTCCTCTCGAATCATTCAAAATCAATTTCCATAATCACAAGATTAGGAAGGATCATCCATTCCACATCAACAACTTTTGCAGTCTAAAATGGGATAAGTTTCAAATGGGTTAGATTAGGAATTTAACTATTTTTGGTGTAGTTGGTAGCTTTCATTTTCAATTAAATGCTTAGTTTAATTTTCCAATTTGAATGATCTTGTTTATAGATGTGGGTTTTTTTGGTGAATTTATGCTTCAATTCATTGTGAATCAAGCATAATCAACCCTCACCGACATTTCCTTGTCTCACAGTTTGCAATCAAGAGAGAGAGAGGCAGATAGGGAAATTGAGAGAGAGAGAGAGAGAGATGGTGAGATAGAGATATAAAAAGATATAGATAGCTCAAGTGGGAGAGGGAGATAGAGACAAAGAGATAGAAAATTAGAGATGGAAAGGAGAGAAATATAAAAATTAAAATATTGAGAATCAGATTTGTTTTTAATTATATAATTGATCAAAGCTTAATTTTTTGATATGATTGAACTTTATTTGATCCATGAATAATTTTAATGGATTAGATCATTTACTTGTGACAATTTAACCAAATGATAACTTCTAGTTTAGATATGTGCTCCCTTATAATATTATAATCTAACATATAAAAATTAAAATACATAATCCAAATATTTTTTGTATATATAAAATAAACTATATTTATTTAAATACCTTTAAATTTCCCTTTATTAAGTATATCAATTGTTTTAATTTATTTAAAATATTAATTATTTGTATGTATTCATAAATTTTCTCCTCCCAAAACTTACAAGATAATGTATATTTAATGTTTTATAATTTATAAATTATTATTAAATACATTTTTTAAATAAAATTAAATATTATTTATTTAAAATTCTAGTTTAAATAAAATAATATTTTAAATATAAAAGTTAGTAATTAACTTGTTAATGCAAATAGTTATATTTTTTAATTAAATATTAATAATTTTTCATAGAAAGAGACTTGAAGATATTATATTATTGTGAATGTGCTAACCTTAAAACCTAAATTTGATGATTGACTCAAAATATCAAATGATTTTTTACAATTATCCATTAAAAACTATTTAATTAAATATATCTTGATTTAAAATGATTTATATTTTTCAAAGACCACAATGATTATTTTATTATTTTTAAAAATATATTGATTTAAAACATAATATCATTAAATAACCTATCCATGATGTTCACTCATTAAGAATGAAATTTTTTAAATTGATTCTTTATACATTAGAAACAACACTTTATTAAAAAATTCCAATAACAATTAAGCGTCTATTCAAATTTACCACTTTTAAATAATATTTTTTTATGTATGTTTAATCTTTATTTTATAATACATATAATTATAAATCACAATGTATATGTGTGTAATGTTTGAATTTGCCTATTTATGTGATTATTTTAAGTGAATGATTCAATATTTTTATATGTCTATAAATGGCATACTTTTGTATAATGTTGGGTTCATTCCTTGGCCTTCACATATTCCTATATACACAATTTATTTGTATTTTATCTATTTGTATGCATCCATCTATATAGACCACATTATTAGATCATCCATGATTAGACATTCATTGGTTACATAAAATTTATCATTTCATCTTGGGTCATGTCTAAGGGTGCAAGATTGATGACACATCTACAAATCTAACCCTAAATATGTAAAATTCAAATTAAAAAATTGTCTTACTTTTGCTCGTTGCACTAACCCTTATGAGTTGACTAAATTAATATTTGTGCAATTAATTTTTATGTACTTGTATTTAAAGACATTCGTTTACATTTATTACATCATCCAAACCTCACATTTGATCCTCTCATCCTAGAGTATTTAATGAGTAATCATGTTAGAAGAATGCTTTGGTTAGATGCACTAAATTGAATGAAAGTCCACATATTCATTATAGGGCATTGTGTGTTGTTCATTGATCAGTTTCTTGATCG
This sequence comes from Sequoia sempervirens, assembly GCA_007258455.2. Classification (NCBI taxonomy): domain Eukaryota; kingdom Viridiplantae; phylum Streptophyta; class Pinopsida; order Cupressales; family Cupressaceae; genus Sequoia; species Sequoia sempervirens. The sequence continues at coordinate 1,037,462,351 of VDFB02271358.1, read as the reverse complement.
TAAAACCTATTTTTTGAGGTTTGATCTAGGAGAAAATTTCATCTATTATTTTGAAACCCATTAAAACTATTCATAAATCTTGTCAATGTAGATAGTAAAGCAAAAAGAGATGAATTCGATGAATCAAAGAGAAAGAGTGTAAAATTAACAAAATTAGATCCACACAACAAATAATAAATATCTAGATGTAGAAGTGATCTAGAGGCATAAGCTTGACCTACAATAGAGTACATGTATAGCACAAAATCCAAAACAATGCATTGATAAAGAGGTCAAGTCATGTTCTTATATTTAAGATAGACAAATTGTAAAATCTTCATCAATTATTCAACTTCAAAGTTAGAACTAAGTACACCTTATCTACTTAATATTGACTTTCTTAGATTAACATCTAATTTAGAAATTACACATCCCCACAAATATTTTATTTATTAATGTAAGTTAATTTACACATATATATACATTAGCCAAGATTTAACTCAAGAAAGGTTTTCTTGTTACAATATGAATATGCAAATAATATTTTTGTGGTGAATTGGGAACACTATGCAAAATGATCCTTAGATGAAACATGATGCAAATGGTTGCACATAACCTATGTGATGAATTTGAAATCAGGTGGCACAATCTATAGTGTTGCAAGAATGATTCATGGTGAAAGAAGTTGTCTGTATGGGTGTGCATTAAAGATGCTAGTGTGTGTGTGTTCGCATTTTACTTTGTATCAATATTCCACTAGTTTTTAGATAAGGAGGGATGATCCAATAGCAATTTTGACCCCCTACAACATCCAAACAATAGCCATTTTGCAAGTTCTTACCCCAAATTATACAATTACATTATGAAGTGTGATTTGAAATTCATAGTTATGTTTAGAAGTATTGATACTATTATTTCTAATTTTAAACATGATTATTAAAATATTCTACTTCAGGACAGAATATTGGGTTGAGAGGGTGCCTTCCTATTAAATGTCCAAACAATAGCCATTTTGCAAGTTGTTCTTACAACGTCTAAGGTTCCATCTGTAAACTGTTTGAAACATTTAAACCATAGTGTTTCAAACAATTATCAGATCCTTTATACGCCCTGTCAGGAATTAGACTCCATAGAAGAAAATTCCAAAGAAGAACTGTTTAGATGGATTTGTGAGGGTTTCATTCCCCAGATTCACACTTCCTTACTGAATCAACTGAACAAGTTATTTGGAACATGGAGAAATGGTTATCATAAAGAGAATAAGAGATATGAAAATCTTGAAGAACATAAACCTAAAGAGCACGATATGAATTTTTTTGGAAACTTGTAGCCAATTAAAGGCAATTTCCACATAACCCATAAAGAAATATATGCATTTAAGTATTCAGAATCCACATGCAATAGAATAGAAAACATACCCATGAAAATATGACACAAGATATACCCTGGGAAAACCCTCAAGAGGGAAAAAACCCAGCCTCCAAAAGCATCCATCTCTCATGTATTATTCAGCAATAAGATTACAATACATCTTCTGAGTCTTCATGAACACCATTGAAGCAACAAGCTCTCTCCAAGCAATCCATGCGAACAAGCATGCAACCACACATCCTATGCCATGCTTCAAACCCTCATAAATGCTAACCAAATCTAATCATGCAAAATTGCATCTCTCCAATAACTACCTTTGTGGTTGCTTTTATAGAAGCAAGCTCCCACAAAACCACTAAGTGGTATTACACAAAACTATGTGACAATAGCTATGAGATTACAAACCATGTCCCCTTATTTAATATTGGGTGCTTTATTTATTATTTCCCCAATATTAAATAATTACATTTTATCAATTTAACTTATGTGCCAGTGTTACATGAAACATTAAGTGGCCCCAAGAATAATTACATTAAATACATAATGCAAGGTGTACAACACACCTTTTCCCAACATTCTCCCACTTGTTGTATACATTGCATAAAGGGAACAAGTAACCTCAAAACATGAATCAAATGAACAATCCATATAGCCACATATACCATCATGGAATCAAAATGCTCCATGTGCTCCATCAAGATACCTATAACAAGAATCAAAGTGACCACCATCCCAAACATGAATGATCTCATCCTCCATCATGCCAATGCACAAAGATAAGAAGCCATCCAATAGAGAAACCACTCAATCTGTCACAATGAAGCATAAGTCCTGATCAACTAATATCCCAAACACATACACTCAATCCAAAAGTATCAATATGCACCAATAGTTGTCAAGATACACAAACCCAAAGCTGAAATAACACCCATAGTAAGTGCCAATACATCCAACTTGTCCATACCTCCAAGGTATACAAAACATAGTAAACTCATGCCATAAACATATAGACCCATAAACTGCAATCATAAACTCCATGTGCAAAACCTGTCAAAGAATGAAATACACATCCAAGAGCTCCCACTACATGGGTAATGCAAACCTGAAAAAGATCAAAGCATACCAAGTCTACCAATAGCATCATATAGAAAGTGTAAACTACATCATGTAGTAACAAGGAATCATCCACAATGATATGCAAACCTGTATATCAATCACCTGTAAGAAAAATCTCCTACGTACATACACCTCTAAAAGCCAACTGTGTCAAGTATGATCTCCTCTACAACACTCCAAAAGAAAATCCATAACAGCACCCAAACATTCAATCTCTAAGATCAAACATTACATAAGTATCACGTAATCAACATGGATGTAAGCCTCTCAAGCCAAAGAAGATCAAACTAAATCCATTCCCAATGAAGGAAATGAGCCCAATACATCTCCTAAACTCAACATCAATGAATGTAATCACAATGTATAAGGAGATAAACATGCCATCACTCCTCAAAATGAACCCTCCAAAACCATATATCCATAGCTCAAGATTCTTATGCATGAGAAGATTAAGCATAAACATAAAGCACCTGAAAGAAACAATGGGCAATACCTCTCAAGTGAAACAGCCGAGTAGACCAAGAGTGGGGAATGAGAACGCTCCTCCAAGATATCCAAGTCATCATGACTCATCCAAAAACACTCTCCTCATAGATCCATGTTGAACTCATGTCCAACCAAGTTGTAGGGTCCTCGGACTTCCTGCTGAAATCTCATCAAGAGTAACCATCACAACATATGTCTTTTATCACAAGAGAACTCAAGCCTCACCTATGTCTCCAAGTATCCATGAGTACCTGTAACCAACCAATCCATGCCAAACTCCAAATGCAATAGAGCACCATCATGAAGTAATCACTAGCAAATGTCAATGTACCCAATACCAAGAGAACCACACAAGATCAATGTCATATATCCAATCGTAAATCAAGAACCTAACCATGACATCATGATCTAACCATTTCCTTATAGGAGATCACATGCACCATAACATATATATACATCGTGGTCTCAAGAGAACATGTAATATGCCAAACTCTAAACTAGTATCAAGAGTATAACATGACATCATAACAAATACACTCTACGCCAAGAAACCATATCTCCAATCACATGGAGATAACCTTACCAAATGATGCATCCATGTCACTACCAACAACTCCCACTGAATTGTGATACCGATTCACACATGGCATCATGACAACCATCCTCTCCATGAAGATCATCCAAGTCTACACACACAACTGAAATATCAATAGCATAAAAATAGAACCATAATATCCAAGCCAAGAAGATACCTACAACCACCAAACCATCATAAACATATCCATCATTGTCAAAAGCTCCCACTGAAAAGTGTAATCAAGCTATCCATGACATCATGATAACAATCTCCTCATGAAGATCAACCAAAGGCCCTCACACAATCAAAGAACTCAAATATAACAAGAGCTCCCAAAAGGAAAAGTAAAACCATGATCCTCATACCACAAAGATACACCGCCACAACCATAATCAAGAACCAATCCAACACCACCAATCAATGCACCTGCATAAACCATCATGAAATGCCAAAGTCTCTAAAGCATAAGAAACATCCATGACACCATGATCACCACCAAATCTACCAACAACTCAACCCAACTGTGTCCACATATCTGCATAATCATAGTCAACTACATATAACTCATATCATGACTATACCTAGTAATACTATCTCACCTTCTCAACATGACAAAAAAACCAGCAAAATAAGTGACTAAACCAAGCCACCAAAATTGAGCATGCATCAACATTGAAATATCAATGGGGAAAGACAACCCATTTCCAAGTTATAAATGCAATATGTAAGTATAGACCGTCTACAACATTGCACAACTTGTAGATACATCAATGAAGCATATAAATCCAACCATATATTGATAACCATGTCAAAAAAAGAATAATCTGAGATATACAACTGAGCATACAATGAATCCAACATCAAATCTCCAAGATCCGATCATCCATAAACTCACAGTATCACCATAGTCAAAGAAACCCATAAACAACTTAGATAAATAAAATTGCAAATAAACCATGCCAAAATATCTCCAAACCTAATCCACTATGTAGCGCTTTGAACAAGCTTTCCATTGACTATTCGAAGTCCAAAATTCAACTTCGTATGCACCCTATATCACTTCTCGAAACTCAAAACAAACATCTGAATTTGAACAAGAAAAACACTTTCAAAACTATAGAATCTAGAAAAATATTTGTCACCACAGCGTAGATGTCTGAGTCAACTTTCCAACGAATCCAAGAAGTTAGAAAATGGACAATCTAAACAAAAATTATGCCCCTCCGAAGTAAAATTGTAATTTGCCCCTGAAACAAAATTTTTTAGCCACCACTGGTGGCTAGGCGGCAGCCCCACCAGGGTAGCGCCGCTCCTTGGGTGGCAGACCCGAAATAAAATTTCAAAATATAATTAAATTTACTTTCATGTGCAAAAATTGCATTGGCCAAAAAATCTGGTGGATTAAATATTGCATGGCGGAATTTTTAATGTACAAATTTAATAAATAAAAAACTTTATTTAAAAAATATTTTTACCCCATAAAGGGGTGGACGGTTGCCAGCCCTACCACCGACTGTACCGGGCCCCGTCGGCTGTCAGTCCGCTGATAGGATTGTCGGTAGTACCTTACGGGACCGTCAGCAGCCTGTCAGCGCAGGCTAACAGCCGACAAAGGAAGGTACGGGGGTGGCCCCACCCCCTCCACAAAGTTTTATTTATATTTTTTTCAGAAATTCTTTTTCAAAATAAAACTTTTCAAATCAAATTTTTTATTTATAATTTTATTTTTTTATTTGTGTAGGTACGAGTTTTAATGGCGATGGAAAAAATATATATAGCTTTTAATATTATTTTTGACATCCATACGATCTGGACATGGGTACAATTTTTTTGTAATTTTTCATAGTATCAAAAATAGGTCAAATTATATATCAATTTTCGTCTCTCGGCCAACTCGGATCTAATCATGAGGTCTATTTTGGGCCAGAAGATCATTTGTGAAACCAAGAAACCTATTTCACCCAAAATTTCTCACATCCCAGATCCACAAACAACCTATTTAATCAGCAAACCCAAAACCCTCAGATCTACAATAAACAACCTGCAACACCTTCATATCCTGCCATGTCTTTGATTTTCACATGCAATGCATAGATTCAAACTTAAACAAGATTTTTCTCAACCAAGGGTTATACAACCACAACCAAAGCTCTGATACCACTTGTTGGTTTTTTGCAGCCAATTAAAGATAATTTCCACATAACCCATAAAGAAATCTATGCATTTAAGTATTTAGAATCCACATGCAAGAGAATAGACAACATACCCATGAAAATATGACACAAGATATACCCTGGGAAAACCCTCAAGAGGGGAAAAACCCAGCCTCCAAAAGCATCCATCTCTCATGTATTATTCAGCAATAAGATTACAATACATCTTCTGAGTCTCCATGAACACCATTGAAGCAACAAGCTCTTTCCAAGCAATCCATGTGAACAAGCATGCAACTACACATCCTGTGCCATGCTTCAAACCCTCACAAATGCTAACCAAAGCTAATCATGCAAAATTGCATCTCTCCAATAACTACCTTTGTGGTTGCTTTTATAGAAGCAAGCTCCCACAAAACCAATAAGTGGTATTACACAAAACTATGTGACAATAACTATGAGATTACAAACCATGTCCCCTTATTTAATATTGGGTGCTTTATTTATTATTTCCCCAATATTAAATAGTTAGATTTTATCAATTTAACTTATGTGCTAATGTTACATGCAACATTAAGTGGCCCCAAGAATAATTACATTAAATACATAATGCAAGGTGTACAACACACCTTTTCCCAACAAATTTCTGCCATAGCACTCGGCCTCAATGCAGCGGCGGCACCGTTTTTGTGGGTGTTGTGTTTCCCTTGCTTTTCTCACCATGACAAAGAAAGAATGTCACAGGAGACAATATTACCAGAGGGCTTCGAGGATCAGACTGAGAGTTGGAGTGGAGGTGGAAAGGCAGGAAGATGAAGCTTCACAGCTAAGACGACGTATGCGACCGAGGACTAGAGGATATAAGCCATTCATCGTCCAACTTAGCTCAGTGAACTTCACATAGGATACGCCTTCAGGTAAATTCGATGTCAAAAATAATATTTCATTAAGTAAAAAAACAAAAATAACTGTGATATTGCAGATTCAATCCTGTAGTTCGAGTTAAATTTGACCCATGTCTCATGTGATGATGGTTCTGAAGCCATCTCGATATTAAGATGGTCACCAGCACTCCATCTAGGTGATGCTCGCAGGGTGGCTGCTGGACCTTCCTTGGTTGGCCCATCCCAGGTGCCTAGTCCGGCTCAGCCAGCTTAACCATGGGAGTTTCTGTCAATACCCACTTATGATAAAAAATAATGTTGATTAAATTCTAGCCAGCTATCCTAATTAAAATATAATTTTATTTTTATATTAAAATGCAACCAATAAAAAACAATTTTGTATTAGACGACCTTAAATTTGAAAAAAAAAAAACTTTTAAAGTATTCGTAAGCTCATTTACAATCAGACTTTTCAATTAAAATTCAGTTACGTTATTGTAATCATCATCATCATCGCCACCGCCATTATATTGTTCATCGTGTTCAACATACATAGAGAAATCATCATAATCATAAACATCAGTATTATGCTCCTCCTCAAGATTACTCTCATTCTCATCCTCAAAATCATGAGGGTCAACACGCCCAAACTGGAACAGATCTTCCTCTGAATATTCGCTGTTGTGAACGCATAATTGAGTAAATAAGCTTTGCAATATGTGGAGGGTTATCCCTTCTTTGCCTGCCTTCACTCCCATTAAAAACGCCTTCTCTATATTACTAGATAATGGAATCCAGGAGTCATTTTCTAATAACCTTTGTTCATTAACCACGCACATATAGATCCAATCTGCACCACCCTTAAAGAAATTTATATGTCTTAGGTGATGATACCTGTCAAGCATAATCCTGGTCCCTTTAAAAATGTCGGCCCCTATCACAGGAGAATAACGAAGCAGAGCGCAAAAGATGAATGTACTAAGCGAATGATGGGTTTTATGAAACGAATGGATCATCTCATTTACCTTTTTCCTCCAATCCATAATATCGTTTCCCTTCCAATCTATTTCGCATAAACCATCCACCATAGACAATGTGTCGCCAATTTTATCTGCTTCAAAATATGACATGGCCGATCTCCTCCTGTAGCCAAATGCAAATTCATCTTTATCTTCATCTTTTACATCTTCATTTGCGATAAAATCTGACATGGCCGATCTCCCCACTAGAGTTGTAAGCTCCGATGGCAATCTCTGAAATCACAGTGCTCTCTCTAAATTGATTTCAACAGTATATATGGAAAATTGAAAACAAAACATTTAGAAATACTTTATTCATATGCAACCGTTTCAAAAATTAAAAAAATGGCAACAGAACGACCAAAGTAAAAGGAAAAATAATGGAC
>VDFB02271358.1:1037146657-1037454280 GCA_007258455.2 Sequoia sempervirens | reverse complement strand
ATCCATTATTTGTTGTTGATGAGATTCTTTATTTTGAGAGGGATGCAACTAAATGACAAATAAATGTGGCAACATATGAGGAGGTAGAAGGTGCGGTTGGTGAGCTATTTGGTGAGTTTTCTACATGACAAATGAAGGTTCTATGATATTCCAGTCAATTGCTACATGTTGACAAAGTTAGCCCGCACGACTTTAAGCCCCTCTCCCCTATTGAAGATGTAGATGTGGATCCATTATTTGTTGTTGATGAGATTCTTTATTTTGAGAGGGATGCAACTAAATGACAAATAAATGTGGCAACATATGAGGAGGTAGAAGGTGCGGTTGGTGAGCTATTTGGTGAGTTTTCTACATGACAAATGAAGGTTCTATGATATTCCAGTCAATTGCTACATATTGACAAAGTTAGCCCGCACGACTTTAAGCCCCTCTCCCCTATTGAAGATGTAGATGTGGATCCATTATTTGTTGTTGATGAGATTCTTTATTTTGAGAGGGATGCAACTAAATGACAAATAAATGTGGCAACATATGAGGAGGTAGAAGGTGCGGTTGGTGAGCTATTTGGTGAGTTTTCTTGTGAAGGTTGGCGCTTTAATTGTCTTCTTGACGTGCCATTCGAGTGGGATGGAAGCGGTGCTCAACATAGCTGGTAATCACGTGCTTTTAAATCCTTTTAAAGCCTATTTTCTCTGCCATCTGATCAACGCTTCGTCTCTGTTTTGAGAAAGCCACGTGGCGGTTAGGCGCAGGATCGCCAGTTTGGAGGGTGAAGACCAAAACAAAGCAATGGCTTTTGATTGGCTATGTTTTTGTTGTCTTCGTTGACTGACTTCACCCTTTTAAACGTGGAAGCACGTACTACATAAACTTCACTGTCAATGGTTTATCGGCTATTTCTTTCCTTGTTTTCAAAGTATACACTCCCTCTCCCTCTATTCTTGCTTATAATATCCATTCTTGATTTATTTGCTTTTTCACAAGAGCATCAATTTTCTGTTAATGGCTTCCACTTCGAAACGAGATCCATTTTTGGTACTTGAACCTCCCAACAATAAGATAAAATCCTCCGTGACTGCAAAACAGTATGATGCATTCATCAACCATCGAGGCCCAGACGTCAAAACAACTCTGGCTCAGCAGCTCTACGATTCTCTACAGGAAGCTGGGATCCGGGCATATCTAGATGATCCAGAGACTGAACTGGGAGATTTTATTCCTTGTGCCATAAAGAATGCCATATCCTCTGCCACAGTGCACATAGCCATTTTATCACTGCGATATGCAGAGTCTGCGTGGTGCTTAGCTGAGCTTGCTTTAATGTTTCAAACCAAAGCTAGAATTATTCCCCTGTTTTACAATGTTGAGCCTTCAGACTTCCGTTACATCAAAAATGGAGTTGCAGATGTATTTTCCAAACACCAAGAGAAGGACAGATATCCTAAACATGACATTCAACAGTGGAAAGAATCCCTGAAGAACATTTCATGGCTCAGGGGCTACGAACTCAACAAACAGAATGAGTAAGAAATCCCCATAAGCTTTCCATCCATATATTTTGTTAAATTTATTTTCTAGGAACTAGTTTACTTAGTCTAAAAATCGTTTTGTATTTGTTATTTTAGCTTTTATACTTCTAAAAAATAGTTATATTAAAATCAACTCTGTAATGAAGAACTATCTTTGGAAAGCTTCAAGAGACCATCTTTTTTAATTCAATATAAATTTTTAATTTTATCAATTTAAAAAGAAAATACTCAATCACTTGCAACCTTATTTTAATTATATTTTTGTTTTTGCTTTTTCTATTTTCAGCGATTTGTGGAAGGTGTGTAATGAAGTCGTGTGCACCGTGGTTAAGGAGAAGCAAAAGAGAAAAATTCCTTTCCAAGTTGCAAAATATGCTGTAGGGCTTGATGAACTTGTGAAAGATTTCCACAGCCACTGCGAGAGAAATGGGCAGATGAGAGATAAAATAATTGGCATCTTTGGGATGGGAGGATCTGGCAAGACCACTCTCGCCAAAGATTTGTTCAATCGTAAACATTCAGAGTTTAGTGGATCAACCATTTTGTTTGATGTGCGGGAAAATGATGTCAAAGGTGCGCTCACTTCTCTGCAAAGTAAGCTTCTTAATGACCTGTTTCAAGAAAATCATCATTCATTTTCTAATATAGAAGAAGGAATCGTCAAAATCGAGCATGACCTTCAACGGAGCCACGAATCAAGGTTCCTTATAGTTATAGATGATGCTGATCATCATAAGCAGTTAGATGCCCTACTACCCATAGATGCCCTCAATCCCAACAGTTTGGTGATTGTCACAACCCGTGACGAGAGACTTCTTATAAAGGTCGGAGTGACAGTCCGTTATAAGATGAGAGAAATGAATCCAAAGCATAGCAAAGAGCTCTTCTGCTGGCATGCGTTCCATAGGCAATTTTGTAAAAATGCATTTGAGAATTTGGTAGACAGCTTTGTGGAAGCGTGTGGAGGTTTACCTCTTGCTCTTCGAGTAATGGGCGGGCATGTTTTTGGCAGTGACAAGGCTTATTGGAGGTTGCAATTAGGTGCAGTCAAGGCAAGTCTACACAAAGACATAAAAGATACGCTTAAAATAAGTTATGATGATCTGGAAGAGGATCAAAAACAGATATTTATGGACATAGCATGTTTTTTCATAGATAAAGATGTAAGCAGTGCCATAAGTATATGGAAGACTTCAGGGTGGAGAGCCGAACATGCACTCCAGACTCTCAAAGACAAGTGCCTGGTTGAAGTGCAAACTTATTTTGATCGGGTGCATGGCCACAGTGATCGGTATCTTCCCTCTAGGATGTGCCATTATGAGCCAACATTTGTTTTGAAAATGCATGACCACCTCCGCGACTTGGGGAGAGAAATGGCAGATAATGAAATGAGCCATCCTAGTCGGCTGTGGCGTTTTAAAGATCTTGTATGTTTTTTTTGACGGCCTTAAGTTCATGCTCCGTTGGAAATGGTTTATTTTCTGTAAGCTACTACAACATTTTTTCGTAACTTAGACTGAGCATTTTCTAACTACAACGAAATTTTGAATTCAGATTGGAACGAGCGATATCAAGGGATTCCAAGACACCCTCGCTGGGTCCGAAGGAAAAAGTTTCAGATGTTCCAGTCTTATTCAAGACCTTGAAAGTGGTTTTGATATGACATATTTTCTGGGGAGTTCAAAGGCATCAACTGATTTACAATGGCTTCAACTTAAATTTTATTGTGGATATTATCCGCATATTCCTGAATGGATTCCTCTACAAAATTTGTACACTTTAAGTCTTGAAGGAGTATCACCAGCGAGATTGTGGCAAAGGGATGAACAGGTATATGCTTTTTCTTCATCAAAAATTAAATATTGATATCATCAGCATTCAATTAGTTAGTTGTGAGATTTTTATTATTGGAAAAAACAAGCGGTTTGAACAAACTGATTGTAAATTCTAGGTTCTCCTCAAGTTGAAAGAGCTATTTGGCGACTTTTCGGATATGGATATTTCAGACTCCAATGTTAAAGATATGTTATTGACCGATTTAAGCAAACTTGTGAGTTCGTTTGGAATGTTCAAGCATCTGGAAAGTCTGCGCTTAGAGTTTGGATATGAAATCATGCAATCGAATATTGAATGGAATTGCTTGCTAAAATCTGTAAGAGAACTCACCAATCTTCAAACTTTATGGTTGAAATGCTTCAAGGTGGAAGGGGAATTCGCTTTAAGCAAAAGGGGAGAGACAAGTAATGATCAGTTTAGTATGGGAAGCCTTGAAGCCATAACTCTGTGTCACGCATTAAAAACAACGGTGGTCTCAATTAGTGGACAATTCTGTCCCACCCTTAAATTTCTTAAGCTTTATTCTATGGCAGATCTAATTGAAGTGGATTTAACAGGGGTAACCACACTGGAATGTCTGGAGCTGTTGGAATGTGGAGAGTTGCGCAAAGTATTGTGCAATGATCTGCTACAACTTGAAATGTTCCGTATAAAATTATGCCGGACTATCAGAGAGTTGCCAAATTTTGGGTGTGTTGGTTGTCTAAAGAGGATCTATATTAGCCGTTGTCGGAACCTGCGGGATATATCAGCTATTGAAAGATTGAAGGGATTGAAGTGGATCTGGATTGCGTATTGTCCAGAGCTGAAGAATGTAAAAGCTATTGAACAATTGAAGGGAGTAAAGAGGATTTGGATTCAGGAATGTACACAGCTGGAGGGTGTAATTTGTTTTGAAGAATTGAAGGAGTTGAAGAGAATCTACATTGGAGGTCTTCGAAGGCTACAAAGTATAGAAGGCATTGAATTTTCAATACGCCTCGAGTGCATTATCATTGCTAAATGTCCAAAGCTGCAGAAAATAAGGGGTATTGAAGAATTGAAAAGACTGAAGGAGCTGATTATTTCAGATAGTCCTATAATAAGTTGCGTTGAAAGATTGCAGGTATTAAACACAGACATGTGTAGTTACCCACTAGCGGTCCATTATTTTTCCTTTTACTTTGGTCGTTCTGTTGCCATTTTTTTAATTTTTGAAACGGTTGCATATGAATAAAGTATTTCTAAATGTTTTGTTTTCAATTTTCCATATATACTGTTGAAATCAATTTAGAGAGAGCACTGTGATTTCAGAGATTGCCATCGGAGCTTACAACTCTAGTGGGGAGATCGGCCATGTCATATTTTGAAGCAGATAAAATTGGCGACACATTGTCTATGGTGGATGGTCTATGTGAAATAGATTGGAAGGGAAACGATATTATGGATTGGAGGAAAAAGGTAAATGAGATGATCCATTCGTTTCATAAAACCCATCATTCGCTTAGTACATTCATCTTTTGCGCTGTGCTTCGTGATTCTCCTGTGATAGGGGCCGACATTTTTAAAGGGACCAGGATTATGCTTGACAGGTACCATCACCTAAGACATATAAATTTCTTTAAGGGTGGTGCAGATTGGATCTATATGTGCGTGGTTAATGAACAAAGGTTATTAGAAAATGACTCCTGGATTCCATTATCTAGTAATATAGGAAGGCGTTTTTAATGGGAATGAAGGCAGGCAAAGAAGGAATAACCATCCACATATTGCAAAGCTTATTTACTCAATTATGCGTTCACAACAGCGAATATTCAGAGGAAGACCTGCTCCAGTTTGGGCGTGCTGACCCTCATGATTTTGAGGATGAGAATGAGAGTAATCTTGAGGAGGAGCATAATACTGATGTTTATGATTATGATGATTTCTCTATGTATGTTGAACACGATGAAGAATATAATGGCGGTGCCGATGATGATGATGATTACAATGGTAACGTAACTGAATTTTAATTGAAAAGTCTGATTGTAAATGAGCTTACGAATATTTTAAAAGTTTTTTTTTTTTTCAAATTTAGGGTCGTCTAATACAAAATGGCTTTTTATTGGTTGCATTTTAATATAAAAATAAAATTAGTGTATTTTTAATTATATTAGTTGTTATTAGAATCAATCAACATTATTTTTTATTGATAAGTGGGTGGTATTGGAGAAAACTCTATGGTTAAGTGCATTTGAGCTGGACTAGTACTGGGATGGGCGAACTAAGGAAGGTCCAGTGCTTCACCTCTGTGAGCATCACCTAGATGCAATGAGTGCTAAGTAGACCATTCATTATCATGAAAGATGGGTTTTTGTGAACCACTACTCATGAGACATGGGTCAAATTTAACTCGAACTACAGGATTGAATCTGCAATATCACAGTTATTTTTGTTTTTTTACTTAATGAAATATTATTTTTGACACTGAATTTACTCGAAGGCGTATCTTATGTGAAGTTCACTGAGCTAAGTTGGACGATGAATGGCTTATATCCTCTGGTCCTCGGTCGCATATGTTGTCTTAGCTGTGAAGCTTCATCTTCCTGCCTTTCCACCTCCACTCCAACTCTAAGTCCGATCCTCGAAGCCCTCTGGTAATATTGTCTCCTACAACATTCTTTCTTTGTCATGGTGAGAAAAGCAAGGGAAACACAACACCCACAAAACAGTTCCCCCGCTGCATCGAGGCCGAGCGCTATGGCAGAAATTTGTTGGGAAAAGGTGTGCTGTACACTTTGCATTATGTATTTAATGTAATTATTCTTGGGGCCACTTAATGTTGCATGTAACATTGGCACATAAGTTAAATTGATAAAATGTAATTATTTAATATTGGGGAAATAATAAATAAAGCACCCAATATTAAATAAGGGGACATGGTTTGTAATCTCATAGTTATTGTCACATAGTTTTGTGTAATACCACTTAGTGGTTTTGTGGGAGCTTGCTTCTATAAAAGCAACCACAAAGGTAGTTATTGGAGAGATGCAATTTTGTATGATTAGCTCTGGTTAGCATTTGTGAGGGTTTGAAGCATGGCACAGGATGTGTGGTTGCATGCTTGTTCGCATGGATTGCTTGGAGAGAGCTTGTTGCTTCAATGGTGTTCATGGAGACTCAGAAGAGGTATTGTAATCTTATTGCTGAATAATACATGAGAGATGGATGCTTTTGGAGGCTGGGTTTTTTCCCTCTTGAGGGTTTTCCCAGGGTATATCTTGTGTTATATTTTCATGGGTATGTTGTCTATTCTCTTGCATGTGGATTCTGAATACTTAAATGCATAGATTTCTTTATGGGTTATATGGAAATTGTCTTTAATTGGCTGCAAAAAACCAACAAGTGGTATCAGAGCTTTGGTTGTGGTTGTATAACCCTTGGTTGAGAAAAATCTTGTTTAAGTTTAAATCTATGCGTTGCATGTGAGAATCAAAGACATGGCAGGATATGAAGGTGTTCCAGGTTGTTTATTGCAGATTTGAGGGTTTTGGGTTTGCAGATTAAATGGGTTGTTTGTGGATCTGGGATGTGAGAAATTTTGGGTGAAATAGGTTTCTTGGTTTCACAAATGATCTTCTGGCCCAAAATAGACCTCACGATTAGATCTGAGTTGGCTGAGAGACAAAAATTGATATATAATTTGACCTATTTTTGATACTGTGAAAAATTACAAAAAATTTGTACCCTTGCCCAGATCGTACAGACGTAAAAAATAATATTAAAAACTATATATATTTTTTCCATCGCCATTAAAACTCGTACCTACACAAATAAAAAAATAAAATTATAAATCAAAAATTTGATTTGAAAAGTTTTATTTTGAAAAAGAATTTATGAAAAAAATATAAATAAAACTTTGTGGAGGGGGTGAGGCCACCCTCGTAACTTCCTCCGTCAGCTGTCAGCCTTTCCTGACAGGCTGCTGACGGTACCGTAAGGTACCGCCGATAGTCCTGTCAATGGGCTGACCGCCGACGGGGCCCGGTACAGTCGGCGGCAGGGCTGGCAACCGTCCACCCCTTTATGGGGTAAAAATATTTTTTAAATAAAGTTTTTTATTTATTAAATTTGTACATTGAAAATTCCGCCATGCAATATTTAATCCGCTAGATTTTTTGGCCAATGCAATTTTTGCATGAAAATAAATTTAATTATATTTTGAAATTTTATTTCGGGTCTGCCACCCAAGGAGCAGCGCCGCCCGGGTGGGGCTGCCGCCCAGCCACTAGCGGTGGCTAAAAATTTTTGTTTTAGGGGCAAATTACAGTTTTACTTCAAAGGGGCATAATTTTTGTTTAGATTGTCTGTTTTTTGACTTCTTGGATTTGTTGGAAAGCTGACTCAGGGATCTACGCTGTGGTGATAGATATTTTTCCAGATTCTATTGTTTTGACAGTGTTTTTCTTGTTCAAATTCAGATGTTTGTTTTGAGTTTCGAGAGGTGATATCGGGTGCATACAAAGTCAGATTTTGGACTTCGAATAGTCAACAGAAAGCTTGTTCAGAGCACTACACAGTGGATCAGGTTTGGAGATATTTTGGCATGGTTTATTTGCTATTTTATTTATCTGAGTTGTTTATGGGTTTCTTTGACTATGGTGATACTGTGAGTTTATGGATGATTGGATCTTGGAGATTTGATGTTGGATTCATTGTATGCTCAGTTGTATATCTCAGATTATTCTTTTTTTGACATGGTTATTAGTATATGGTTGGATTTATATGCTTCATTGATGTATCTACAAGTTGTGCAATGTTGTAGACGGTCTATACTTACATATTGCATTTATAACTTGGAAATGGATTGTCTTTGCCCATTGATATTTCAATGTTGATGCATATTCAATTTTGGTGGCTTGGTTTAGTCACTTATTTTGCTAGTTGTTTTGTCATGTTGAGAAGGTGAGATAGTATTACCAGGTACAGTCATGATATGAGTTATATGTAGTTGACTATGATTATGTAGATATGTGGACATGGTTGGGTTGAGTTGTTGGTAGATTTGGTGGTGATCATGGTGTCATGGATGTTTCTTGTGCTTTAGAGACTTTGGAATTTCATGCTGGTTTATGTAGGTGCATTGATTGGTGGTGTTGGATTGGTTCTTGATTATGGTTGTGGCGGTGTATCTTCGTGGTATGAGGATCATGGTTTTACTTTTACTTTTGGGAGCTCTTGTTAAATTTGAGTTCTTTGATTGTGTGAGGGCCTTTGGTTGATCTTCATGAGGAGATTGTTATCATGATGTCATGGATAGCTTGATTACACTTTTCAGTGGGAGCTTTTGATAGTGATGGTTTTGGCAGTGATGGATATGTTTATGATGGTTTGGTGGTTGTAGGTATCTTCTTGGCTTGGATATTATGGTTCTATTTTTATGTTATTGACATTTCAGTTGTGTGTGTAGACTTGGATGATCTTCATGGAGAGGATGGTTGTCATGATGCCATGTGTGACTTGGTATCACAATTCAGTGGGAGTTGTTGGCAGTGACATGGATGCATCATTTGGTAAGGTTATCTCCATGTGATTGAAGATATGGTTTCTTGGCTTAGATTGTATTTGTTATGATGTCATGTTATACTCTTGAGACTAGTTTAGATTTTGGCATATTACATGCTCTCTTGAGACCACGATGTATATATATGTTATGGTGCATGTGATATCCTATAAGGAAATGGTTAGATCATGATGTCATGGTTAGGTTCTTGATTTGCGATTGGATATATGACATTGATCTTGTGTGGTTCTCTTGGTATTGGGTACATTGACATTTGCTAGTGATTACTTCATGATGGTGCTCTATTGCATTTGAAGTTTGGCATGGATTGGTTGGTTGCAGGTACTCATGGATACTTGGAGACATAGGTGAGGCTTGAGCTCTCTTGTGATAAGAGACATGTTGTGATGGTTACTCTTGATGAGATTTCAGCAGGAAGTCCGAGGACCCTACAACTTGGTTGGACATGAGTTCAACATGGATCTATGAGGAGAGTGTTTTTGGATGAGTCATGATGACTTGGATATCTTGGAGGAGCGTTCTCATTCCCCACTCTTGGTCTACTCGGCTGTTTCACTTGAGAGGTATTGCCCATTGTTTCTTTCAGGTGCTTTATGTTTATGCTTAATCTTCTCATGCATAAGAATCTTGAGCTATGGATATATGGTTTTGGAGGGTTCATTTTGAGGAGTGATGGCATGTTTATCTCCTTATACATTGTGATTACATTCATTGATGTTGAGTTTAGGAGATGTATTGGGCTCATTTCCTTCATTGGGAATGGATTTAGTTTGATCTTCTTTGGCTTGAGAGGCTTACATCCATGTTGATTACGTGATACTTATGTAATGTTTGATCTTAGAGATTGAATGTTTGGGTGCTGTTATGGATTTTCTTTTGGAGTGTTGTAGAGGAGATCATACTTGACACAGTTGGCTTTTAGAGGTGTATGTACGTAGGAGATTTTTCTTACAGGTGATTGATATACAGGTTTGCATATCATTGTGGATGATTCCTTGTTACTACATGATGTAGTTTACACTTTCTATATGATGCTATTGGTAGACTTGGTATGCTTTGATCTTTTTCAGGTTTGCATTACCCATGTAGTGGGAGCTCTTGGATGTGTATTTCATTCTTTGACAGGTTTTGCACATGGAGTTTATGATTGCAGTTTATGGGTCTATATGTTTATGGCATGAGTTTACTATGTTTTGTATACCTTGGAGGTATGGACAAGTTGGATGTATTGGCACTTACTATGGGTGTTATTTCAGCTTTGGGTTTGTGTATCTTGACAACTATTGGTGCATATTGATACTTTTGGATTGAGTGTATGTGTTTGGGATATTAGTTGATCAGGACTTATGCTTCATTGTGACAGATTGAGTGGTTTCTCTATTGGATGGCTTCTTATCTTTGTGCATTGGCATGATGGAGGATGAGATCATTCATGTTTGGGATGGTGGTCACTTTGATTCTTGTTATAGGTATCTTGATGGAGCACATGGAGCATTTTGATTCCATGATGGTATATGTGGCTATATGGATTGTTCATTTGATTCATGTTTTGAGGTTACTTGTTCCCTTTATGCAATGTATACAACAAGTGGGAGAATGTTGGGAAAAGGTGTGTTGTACACCTTGCATTATGTATTTAATGTAATTATTCTTGGGGCCACTTAATGTTGCATGTAACATTGGCACATAAGTTAAATTGATAAAATGTAATTATTTAATATTGGGGAAATAATAAATAAAGCACCCAATATTAAATAAGGGGACATGGTTTGTAATCTCATAGTTATTGTCACATAGTTTTGTGTAATACCACTTAGTAGTTTTGTGGGAGCTTGCTTCTATAAAAGCAACCACAAAGGTAGTTATTGGAGAGATGCAATTTTGCATGATTAGCTTTGGTTAGCATTTGTGAGGGTTTGAAGCATGGCACATGATGTGTGGTTGCATGCTTGTTCCCATGGATTGCTTGGAGAGAGCTTGTTGCTTCAATGGTGTTCATGGAGACTCAGAAGATGTATTGTAATCTTATTGCTGAATAATACATGAGAGATGGATGCTTTTGGAGGCTGGGTTTTTTCCCTCTTGAGGGTTTTCCCAGGGTATATCTTGTGTCATATTTTCATGGGTATGTTTTCTATTCTCTTGCATGTGGATTCTGAATACTTAAATGCATAGATTTCTTTATGGGTTATGTGGAAATTGTCTTTAATTGGCTACAAGTTTCCAACAAAATTCATATTGTGCTCTTCAGGTTTATGTTCTTCAAGATTTTCATATCTCTTATTCTCTTTATGATAACCATTTCTCCATATTCCAAATAACTTGTTCGGTTGATTCAGTAAGGAAGTGTGAATTTGGGGAATGAAACCCTCACAAATCCATGTAAACAGTTCTTCTTTGGCATTTTCTTCTGTGGAGTCTAATTCCTGACAGGGCGTATAAAGGATCTGATAATTGTTTGAAACACTGTGGTTTAAATGTTTCAAATAATTTATAGATGGAACCTTAGACATTGTAAGAACAACTTGCAAAATGGCTATTGTTTGGACATTTAATAGGAAGGCACCCACTCAATCCAATATTCTATCCTAAAGTAGAATATTTTAATAATCATGTTTAAAATTAGAAATAATAGTATCAATACTTCTAAACATAACTATGAATTTCAAATCACACTTCATAATGTAATTGTATAATCTGGGGTAAGAACTTGCAAAATGGCTATTGTTTGGACGTTGTAGGGGGTCAAAATTGCTATTGGATCATCCCTCCTTATCTAAAAACTAGTGGAATATTGATACAAAGTATCATGTGAACACGCACACACTAGCATCTTTAATGCACACCCATACAAACAACTCTTTCACCATGAATCATTCTTGCAACACTATAGATTGTGCCACCTAATTTCAAATTCATCACATAGGTTATGTGCAACCATTTGCATCATGTTTCATCTAAGGATCATTTTGCATAGTGTTCCCAATTCACCACAAAAATATTAGTTGCATATTCATATTGTAACAAGAAAACCTTTCTTGAGTTAAATCTTGGCTAATGTATATATATGTATAAATTAACTTACATTAATAAATAAAATATTTGTGGGGATGTGTAATTTCTAAATTAGATGTTAATCTAAGAAAGTCAATATTAAGTAGATAAGGTGTACTTAGTTCTAACTTTGAAGTTGAATAATTGATGAAGATTTTACAATTTGTCTATCTTAAATATAAGAACATGACTTGACCTCTTTATCAATGCATTGTTTTGGATTTTGTGCTATACATGTACTCTATTGTAGGTCAAGCTTATGCCTCTAGATCACTTCTACATCTAGATATTTATTATTTGTTGTGTGGATCTAATTTTGTTAATTTTACACTCTTTCTCTTTGATTCATCGAATTCATCTCTTTTTGCTTTACTATCTACATTGACAAGATTTATGAATAGTTTTAATGGGTTTCAAAATAGTAGATGAAATTTTCTCCTAGATCAAACCTCAAAAAATAGGTTTTACAATCAAGAAACTGATCAATGAACAACACACAATGCCCTATAATGAATATGTGGACTTTCATTCAATTTAGTGCACCCAACCAAAGCATTCTTCTAACATGATTACTCATTAAATACTCTAGGATGAGAGGATCAAATGTGAGGTTTGGATGATGTAATGAATGTAAACGAATGTCTTTAAATACAAGTACATAAAAATTAATTGCACAAATATTAATTTAGTCAACTCATAAGGGTTAGTGCAACAAGCAACAGTAAGACAATTTTTTAATTTGAATTTTACATATTTAGGGTTAGATTTGTAGATGTGTCATCAATCTTGCACCCTTAGACATGACCCAAGATGATGAAATGATAAATTTTATGTAAGGAATGAATGTCTAATTGTGGATGATCTAATAATGTGGTCTATATAGATGGATGCATACAAATAGATAAAACACAAATAAATTGTGTATATAGGAATATGTGAAGGCCAAGGAATGAACCCAACATTATACAAAAGTATGCCATTTATAGACATATAAAAATATTGAATCATTCACTTAAAATAATCACATAAATAGGCAAATTCAAAAATTACACACATATACATTGTGATTTATAATTATATGTATTATAAAATAAAGATTAAACATACATAAAAAAACATTATTTAAAAGTGGTAAATTTGAATAGATGCTTAATTGTTATTGGAATTTTTTAATAAAGTGTTGTTTCTAATGTATAAAGAATCAATTTTAAAAAAATCATTCTTAATGAGTGAACATCATGGATAGGTTATTTAATGATATTATGTTTTTAATCAATATGTTTTTAAAAATAATAAAATAATCATTGTGGTCTTTGAAAAATATAAATCATTTTAAATCAAGATATATTTAATTAAATAGTTTTTAATGGATAATTGTAAAACATCATTTGATATTTTGAGTCAATCATCAAATTTAGGTTTTAAGGTTAGCACATTCACAATAATATAATATCTTCAAGTCTCTTTCTATGACAAATTATTAATATTTAATTAAAAAATATAACTATTTGCATTAACAAGTTAATTACTAACTTTTATATTTAAAATATTATTTTATTTAAACTAGAATTTTAAATAAATAATATTTAATTTTATTTAAAAAATGTATTTAATAATAATTTATAAATTATAAAACATTAAATATACATTATCTTGTAAGTTTTGGGAGGAGAAAATTTATGAATACATACAAATAATTAATATTTTAAATAAATTAAAACAATTGATATACTTAATAAAGGGAAATTTAAAGGTATTTAAATAAATATAGTTTATTTTATATATACAAAAAATATTTGGATTATGTATTTTAATTTTTATATGTTAGATTATAATATTATAAGGGAGCACATATCTAAACTAGAAGTTATCATTTGGTTAAATTGTCACAAGTAAATGATCTAATCCATTAAAATTATTCATGGATCAAATAAAGTTCAATCATATCAAAAAATTAAGCTTTGATCAATTATATAATTAAAAACAAATCTGATTCTCAATATTTTAATTTTTATATTTCTCTCCTTTCCATCTCTAATTTTCTATCTCTTTGTCTCTATCTCCCTCTCCCACTTGAGCTATCTATATCTTTTTATATCTCTATCTCACCATCTCTCTCTCTCTCTCTCTCAATTTCCCTATCTGCCTCTCTCTCTCTTGATTGCAAACTGTGAGACAAGGAAATGTCGGTGAGGGTTGATTATGCTTGATTCACAATGAATTGAAGCATAAATTCACCAAAAAAACCCACATCTATAAACAAGATCATTCAAATTGGAAAATTAAACTAAGCATTTAATTGAAAATGAAAGCTACCAACTACACCAAAAATAGTTAAATTCCTAATCTAACCCATTTGAAACTTATCCCATTTTAGAATTGGTGTCGTGTTGATGTGAAATGATGACCCTTTCCCAATCTTGTGATTAGTGAGTCTATTTTAGTCGATTCTATGGGAGAGAATTGATGAAACCATTGTGATTGATGTATGAAAACCTAGTTTATGCTAAAAATGAACATAATGCAAGCTAAGTTACCATGATTTTATGCTAAAAATGCACTGATTATGCTATTGCTAAGCTAATCTAAGCTAAAATATGAAAACCCTAATTTATAAACAAGCTAAGATGGATGCATGGAAGCTATTAATGGATGCTCTAAGCTAAATTATGCAATTAAAATTAACTAAGATAAGCTAAAATGTGAGTACCTATGAGAGTATGGATGCAAGTGAATTCAACAACATGACTTTGCAATTGAAATATGGATCCATTTATCTCCAAATAGTGACCTATTTATAGGAAAGAAAATGAGGAATGAAGGGTGGAGATTAAAAAGATTAATCAATGGTACACGATGAAGGAGATGAGAGGCAAGGATCATGGATTCTCATCAATGGATGAGAATGCATGATGGGATTCTAATCAAGGGTTCACACTCGCCTCAAACAAACACACTTTTGACTTACTCACACAGGTCAAAGGTGACTTGTTCCAAAGGGTGGAAGGTTAAAACTTGCTCAAGAAGCCAAGTGAAAATATCCCTTTTTCTAATGATGAAGGAATAAGAATATTCTTTTGGAATATTCTAATGGGTGAGGAAAAAGGAAATTTTGCAAATTAAAACAAAGTTTTAACTGTGCAAAAAGGGGAGATGAATATTCTATGGGTATTCCCTTTGCTTAGAGGAAAGTTAGTTTAATTGCTAATTAAACAAGGTTTAATCATGCAATTAGGGAATTTGAAGAGTTAAAGTGATATTTATTAAATTAAATGATTTAATATATTTAATTAAATAACTTAGGGTTATTTAATTAAATAAGATGACTTAGGAAATAAAATTAAATATTTTGATTTATTTAATTTAATGAGATAAAATGTTAACATGAAAAGGTCGAGTTAACCCAATTTAAATTAATTAGGAAAATAAATGAAAATGGTGCAATTAATAAAATAGCTAGGCTAATTTAATAAATTAAGCGAAAAAAGGATGGGTTAAAGAGGAAATGATGTTATTAAACTTGTTTAAAGTGTATGACATTGATTAGGACATTCTTCAGTGTCTACACAAACATAACATGAGCTTGGTTGTAGTGAAGCCTAATTATGGGTATATGCAGGATTGAATCATGGAAAAAATAAGCCCTTAAGTGGCAAAAAATTCAGAAAATCAAAGTTAGACAACTTGACATAAAAATTTGAATAAGTTATCTATATTATTTCAAAAATATGTAAGAATAGAATCTGTAGCAAATTAAATGTAGTTTCTAAATTACTAGGTTTGTTTAAACATTTTTATATATATTTGGTGAAAACTTGAAATTTCAATTTACCAGTACCAATTTTAGGAAAAACTAAGAAGTAGGTGTCTATCTAACCACCCTAACACAATAAAATAATAATTTTTTTTTATAGATTTTAGATATAAGTAGAGAACTCACATGCCAGATATGATGCATTTTTTGTAATTTTTTCCATGTAAATAATTAATTATAATTTTTTTATTACAATTTTTTTAAAATATAAAAAACTCGTATGTTCGACCATATAACTTGGTCCAAAACTTCATGAAATTCATTTTTTATTTTTAATCCTATAGTATGTGAAGCATAGAATGTGACACATGTTTTGGATTTAAAAATGTGATACGTTGAAAGCTATAGATGTTTTTCAATCAACCTATCAATCAGGACTTTAGTCATAATTTGAATTGAAAATAAATAATAATTACTTATTAAATTCAAAATAAAGCATAATTTATATCAGTGGAAAGATGAAAATATCCTTTAAAAACCTTTTCGTTTCATCAATTTTCAGTAAAAAAAATAGTCGTCAGCCACATATCCATCATATTGCCACTTTTTGGCCCATCATGATCCTGCACATACCCTTATCTTCCTAATTCAAAGGTTTTATTTTAGTCATTTTTGGATCTTTGTAAGTGGATGCATAGTTTATTTGAAGCTATCAATTCTCCATTGAGACTTTTGTTGAACACATGTAACATCATTTGCTAAATGACCTACCAATTGACCTTTTGTACTACACAAATACATTAAAAAAATAGAATAATTTTTTTTCTAATTGACCTTCCACAGCTCTTTGACGTACCCATTGCACACCAAGGTGTAGTTGATAGTTTAAAATAATGTAATTTTATCACTCATATATATAATTTTGGTAGTTTTTGATAGTATATAAATAGTTTATTATTTGTAGTTTATTTTATTAGTGTTTTTTCTTTAAAAGATAAGTTAAACTAATCAAGCACAAATTGAAAGAAGTCATTGATGGAATTTAAAGTTATGTGCATAAGTAATGTAAACTCTTAGAGGGTTTGTAGTTAAAGACAAAGTTTTCTTTTATTTTAAATTGTTAGTGTACTATTTTTATTACTTTGGATATGTATATTTTAACTATGATATTGCACATGTTCATTAAATCCACTAAAGTAGGATAAGATAATGAGTTTCACGTTCACCTTCTTTCATTGGATTCTTTTCTTTATCCTCATAGAATTTCAAAATTGAATAAACAATCCCTTGTTTTTTGTTTTTATGAGTTATCCTCATCCTCATTGGATTTGGAAACTATAAAGCCATTTATATTATAACTTTTTCTTCTTCTTCAATTAACTCAATAAATTCTCTTTGTGACCTCTTGATGTAGATTCATTATCTTATTTTTGTTTATGGATTACAATTTTATGGCTTAAATATCGCTTAAAAAATATTAGGTTATCCATCTACTTCCATATTTCTAAATGATATTTGTAGACACATAAAAATGACCTAGGCCTACAACCTCTATTTTTACCACTTTTGTCCTAGCATAATTGTGGCATTTAATTATGTCCTTGGTCCACTTTCCACTGTTAATTAAATAATTTATTATTATTTAATTAATTCATGTCTCTTGCATTCTTCATGATTATTAAATAAATAAATTATATTTATTTATTCAATACGTTACTAAGGGTCTATTGTCCTCTTACAATTAAATAAATTTCTTAATTTGTTTAATTAACTTTATTCATTTATTCTTCTTGATTATTAAATAAATGAATTTTATTTATTTATTTAGTATGTCACTAATTTTCATAATCAAATAAATTTATTAATTTATTTAATTATTGGTCATAATCCTCTAAATTAAATAATTATCTTTAATTATTTAATTACCTAATTTAACATTTCTCTCATTTTAAATAAATTAATTATTTAAAATGATCTCACTTTATTAACTATCACTTCATTTTAGTAAATAATCTGAAAAAAATTATTTACTATCACACAAAATCCATATTTTGAATTTATTTAATTAAAAAATGGTAATCTTCTTCCATAAATCAAGTAATTGAGCAAATTCTTGATTTTCCAAATCTATTTTTTATGTCCAATCTTTATCTTCTTATTTTTTTGAATATTCTTTTATGTCTAGTCTTTATCTTCTTTATTTTTTAAATCTTACAAATCAAGCAGTCTTTATCTTCTTGATTTTCAAAAATCTTTATCTTTTTGACTAATTGTCACATTTATTCTCGACCGTTGATCTGATTTTCTCAAATAACATCTTGACCTCTCATTTAATGATTTTTTCCTAACCCTGATTTGGGATTGTCACACACAATCTTGACCTCTGATTTTAGGCTTATGCCAATTTTCAATCTCATCCATCCATCCAAAATTGTATTTTCTATAAAATGACAATTTTGCTCATATTTTGGCACCACTTCATTATTATAGAAATTTTATGCTTAGAATTTACTTTGCACTTAGCTTATTTAATTGTATTACTTGTCATAGGCATAGTCATTTGTCATTTGTCATAGTCTTTATTTTGTCATTCAAATCCTTCAAAACTTGCACGGGGCTTTGTCATAGTTAATTGCTCACACACATACAAATATGAGGGCAATAGTCATATGATCACTGCAAGCTAGAAGGTGCTATGGAGATGAATCATGGAAGCTTCGAGGAATAAATGGTATAATCTTTATTGTATTTTTTTCATTGTACTTCAAAGGTCTTTGGGTTTTATTTTATGATCTAATATGCTAATCTAACCTGAAATTTACCCATTGATACATTGATGAAACTGACACCTTTTTTTTTGTAGACACATTGCCGTACGGTTTTCGTGATTTTTTTTTTGCAGTACAGGTAAATGTATGTTGGAAGAATTTTTGATAAGGAGTTATGCACAACATTTCCACTTTCAACAAATCCTGGAGTCACAACAAAATCACAACATTTCCTTGAATCCTGTAGTCATAGTCATAACATATAGATTTAACTTTTAAATTAGCTTTTAGATTTAGTTTTTAACTTTTATTTAGATTTAGTTTTTAATTTCTAATTTAGTTTTAGTTTTTAATTTCTAATTTAGATTTAGCTTTTCATTTCTAATTTAGATTTAGTTTTTCATTTGTAATTTAGATTTAACTTTTCATTTGTAATTTAGTTTTAGTTTTTAATTTCTAATTTAGATTTAGCTTTTCATTTCTAATTTAGATTTAGTTTTTAATTTCTACTTTAGATTTAGCTTTTCATTTCTAATTTAGTTTTAGTTTTTAATTTCTAATTTAGATTTAACTTTTCATTTCTAATTTAGACGGCTTTTATTTCTAGTTTTAGCTTTTAATTTCTACTTTAGTGTTAGTTTTAATCTACCTCTAGTTTTGCAGCTTTTAGTTTTGAATTTTAGTTTTAGCTTTAATTTTAATTTAGATTTAACTTTTAATTTCTAATTCTAGATTAGTTTTAATTTTAATTTAGTTTTAGCTTAGTTTTTAATTCTACCTAGTTTTAGCTTTTATTTTTAATTATTTTTCAGCTTTTAAACTTTAAATTTAGATTTAACTTTTGATTTAGATTTAGTTTTAATTTTTTAATTTAGTTTCTAATTTAGATTTAATTTTTAATGTAGGCTTAGTTTTAATTTTTAATTCAGATTTAGTTTTTAATTTAGAAGGAAAATTTAATTTTTAGTTTAAATTTAATTTAGATTTAATTTACTTTATGATTAATTTAGTTTAGAATTAATTTTAACTTAGATTTAATTTAGATTAACATTACTTTAGATTTTAGATTAAATATTAATTTTTTTATTTTTTATTTTTTTTAGTTTAATTTTAGCTATGTGGCTAATTCTACTAATTGGGATTTGGTACAAGTTCGCATAAACATACGTTTGTTGAAGACTAAAAATCAAAGAAACTCCTAACAAGTGTTTTTGTAGATTCGAGTGTTCAAGATTCATTTCAAAAATATTGTGTTTGTTCTTTTTAGAATAGAAAACATTTATTTTGGTGCATTTAAAATGAACAGTTTTTCAATTCTGTCTGACTATGTTTGAAAGTGGTAGGCGAATATGCTCTCACCCTGTGCAAACTAGGTGATTAGAAAGTCAGACCCACTTTATTTATGTGTAACCCTGATGCAATAACTGAATTATCCTCTCCCCCCACGCAGTCATGTGATCCTGGGTGTAAGAGAAATGATTATTGCCTCTAGAAATTGGGCCTACTAGGGGATTTCATCACCTCTAGGTGACTCAAACCAACAATGGAGCTAAAGCCAAGCTACCCCTAACCGGTATATAAATGTGAATCTTAAGGGAAAACCTAAGATTATGAGTGTGGATGTGTCATATGGACCAAGTAGTACTCCCCAAAACCCTGTTGAGCTTAACCTCTTCAGGCTAGAGAACCTCCTAAATAGAGCTTAATCTTGCGCCCCATGTATGGCCACTCAAATGGGGGTCCCGAATTAAACACCATTGTTTAGTAGCCAAAAACCTTCTATTTGCTAGCGCAACACTAGTCAGTGTGAAGGCATCCACATATTTGCATTCTGTAGTAGAGGTGATCAATCTTCCATGGGAGTTTCATGGGGGTTGGAAGCTTGGTTGGCCTGAGAAGAGAGTGCACTGTAAGGGGGAGCCCGTGTATCCAAGCTTCTAAATTCACACACTACTGATATGCAGCTGGGGAAACCCACGTGGAATCTAGCGAATACCATCCTGGCTTAACCATCAGATTGTACTTGTTCTCTTTTGTGTTTGATTACTTTCAAAATATCATGCTTTCCAAGTGTTTGCTGGTTACTAAAATGAAATAAACAACACTCAAACATTTGGAAGCAAACTGTCAAACTTTGAACAATTCAGGTTTTTGACCAAACATTAGAAATTTGACTTTTTACATTCTGCAACGCATCTGTTAAATCACATTCACTTTATCTCACTGCATTTAACAGTGTTTGCAACACATCTATCCTATTGCACTGCATTTTCTATCTCTAATGCCACATCTTACCTATTGCAAGACATTTTCTATCTCAAACAACGCATCTGACCTATTGCACTACATTTTCTATCTCAAACACCGCAATCAACCTTTTGTAATGCATTTGCTACCTCTTGCGACACATCTATTTTTCATAATAAATTCCTATCAACCTGAGCTCCGACAGTCTGACTCCTGCAACGCATTTGCATTCCCAAGACATAATTGATACTTTAAATGACACATCTGACAAATTGCATCACAATTGACACTTGAAACAATGCAATTGTTCGTGACCTTAGAGAACATTATCACTATAAAAAACCCGAGGCTAAAAAATTGCAAACATATTCCAGACATCTTTTTCTAAAGTTTTTGTCAACAACCAGCTCAAGAATTGCTCAAATTCCTCCATCCTTAATTTCATCCTTGGGATTTACCAACATTTTACGTCTGCAAATTTTCAGATAAGAATCCTTGCGATTTTTTGTCAAATCTTTTCCTTCAAAATTAAATTGTCATTGGACTTAAACAAAATCACCTCTTTTAGTTTTGGTCCTTTTGTGAGCCACTTCCAACTCAAAAGTCTAGTGTGGAAACCTCACTTTGTCATCTTGTCATCTTGTCACTTAGTCCTTCAAACAAGTCCCTTGACAATCCAAAATTGAGACATTGACCAAACTTTGAATGGTTGAGTATACCTTTCCATAATTTTTCCAAAATTGATTACACCTTAGAGTTCCCTTAGACCTAGCATTTTGCACTTTAGTTGTCTATCATTCATTTTGGTCCTCATTATCACTTTGCATTTAACATTCTTTTTAAACAACATCTTGACATCCACCACTTTGTCTTCCCTTCAACAAACTATTGATAGGCTTGCTAGTAAAGTTGAATACCAATTACTCTATAGAGGTCAATACCAACAAGCCTTAGACTTTAAGAGACAATTCCTCCAAATTGAAAATCAACGTCCTTTGTACCAACAATCCATGAGTCCTAGTCCTCTATCCATCTACCCTCACTACAAAAAGTCACTTAACACCATCCATGACATTACTCCACAACAAACATCCATTAATCACCCTTATCCTAACCTTGACAAGGGAAACCAATTGTCCACTAGTCCATTACAAGTCTCCACATCATATTCTAGTCCTTCACCTATCAATCTTGTCCATGTGTACATGCCTTATCAACCATCTACCAACTCATGTCAGGTCCCCACATCATACCATATCAATCTGGTCCAAGTCTCCACTCCCTATTTTAGTCAACCTTACACCAGTCCAGTCTAAGTCCCCATGTCCTATCCTAGTCCTTCACATACTAGTCTAGTCCAAGTCCCCATGTCATATCCTAGTCCTTCACATGCTAGTCCAGTCCAAGTCTCCATGTCATATCCTATACTGTCACCAACTAGTCTAGTCCAAGTCTCCATGTCCTATCCTATTCCTTCACATACTAGTCTAGTCCAAGTCCCCATGTCATATCCTTGTCCTTCACATACTAGTCCAGTCCAAGTCTCCATGTCCTATCCCAATCCTTCACACACTAGTCCAATCCAAGTCTCCATATCATATCCTAGTCCTTCACATACTAGTCCAGTCCAAGTCTCCATGTCCTATCCTAGTCCTTCATTCATTAATCCTTTTCAAGTCACCCCCTCACAAGCCACATCTAGTCATAAATTTTTTGTCATTACTCAAAGGAACATCCCATTGTCTAAACTTGAGGATATATGTCTAAAATTGAGGATACATTTCAAAACAAAATCCCAAAGCATGACCTTATAATGTCACCCTCATGTCAAGAATAAGGTAGTCCATCCCCTGACCCTATCTTAAAGTCCATTCAAGAAGTCCTTCAAGACAATCATGACATCCAAAACACACCTACCCTTGACAATGATTCTATTTCCAATTATATCATCCATGACAACACCATCTTTGACCAAGACCCTACCATTGACCAAGAAGTCCAAGACGATCCACTCCTTGACCTTTATGCCATTCATGATCAAACACTTGAAGAAGACCCTATCCAAACTCCAAGCAGATCCATTTTCCAAAATGAGACACTTTCCTCCATGAGACACATAGACGATATTCCTCAAGAACAAGAGTCTTCCATTATGGACATATTTGCAAATGATCGAGCTATAGCTAAATTTGTTGGACTCTATGACACTAACCATAACAATGGCTTCAACATCAACTTGGAAGCACCAATAGAATCATCTGAACCTGACATGTCACAAGATCAAACTAAAGATATTAGTTAGAAATATGTCCAACATGACAATGAAGCTAAGACACTTTATCAACTAGGGTCATCTATCTTTGTTAGAGTAGGCTTCCTCACAGACGAAAGTATTCCAAGTAACAGTGTCCACATACATCATGATGGGTTAGCACCTTGCTTTCAAAACAATAAATACCCCATCACAAACAAAATTTGTCAAAGCATGCAATATCAAGGAAAAGGACTAGGAATACATGAGAAAGGCATTCAAGAACCAATACAACATCAGGAAAGTTACAGACATCAAGGTCTTGACTATTCTTTAGTTAGAAAGTCAAACGATGTCAGTGGAACCTCCTCGATACTGGGGGAAACCTTTTTAGATACAAATTCCAAAATAGAGTCCATGAGAAATCCTTGTCATAAGATTGCTGCCAACACCCCATCCACCCACACCATAAACTATCACTCTCAACATCTTAAACCTTCTCTTTGGAACCAACAAAAACAAAAGTCTTACAAAGTCAAAAATCAAATGTCAAAGGCCATCGAATCAGACAAAAAGACAAGTGGACAAATGAAATTAAAATGGATCCCAAAGACAAGTGGATCAAGCAAAGAAAATATGTCAAAAGAAAAAGTTAATTACAATGTGGAGCCACAAGACAAGAGGACTCCCACATCCAACAAATGTCCACCTCCTTCAAAATGGTCATCAAGAAAGGCATCTAAAGGTGTTGGTTCCAAATGCCATCCCTCCAAAATCTTTCATCCACCATCCCAAGTTTGGAAAATAAAAAGTGATTCATCCAAACATCCAAACAACCTTTCCATGTCTACCATCATTCGTCATAATCCTACATCTTGTCTAAAGTCCAAAAATCCCACGTCATAAATCCCTCACATCTTGGTAGCAACTCTTTACCACAAGGACTCTCATGGCACTCTATAGCGATGTGCGTATTCTAATAAGGCCAACTCTAGTATCAAAAAGGACCACAATGACATCGATCAGTTGTACACAAACGCTATGATCCTGACAAGACAACTTCTTCAACAAGGTCACTATTGGCATAAGGATGGCACCAATCTCTACATCGGCACCGTCAATGAATTCAGAACAGTCAGTGGTCATCTAAAGCATCCATGCTATCCACAAAATTAGAAATACAAAAAAATGAAAAATGTAAAACATCACACTCGATGAAAATCTCTAAGGCAAAAGGCATCTTGGGTATACCAAAAAAATCAAAAAGTCAAGAAAATAGTAAAGAGAAAAATTTCATCCAATGGTGAAAACCTGACAAATAGGCACCCTAGATAAGTACCATGATGAAAACCTAGCAAACATGTGTCATGTGTAAAATAAATCATCTATGTGGACTTTTACACTTGGGGGCAAGTCGTCTCATTTTCCATGCCTTCCTCATGACATTTATGTCCATCTAAGCCCTATCATTTCCACGCATTTTTCCCACCTACCTTGGTCTTCGCATAAAATTGGCACACATAAATCATGCTTTAGGAAAACTTTTGACATGCCTATCCTTTGGTCATACATTATCCATGAAATGTCATGCCATTGCTGACATAACCTCAATATCCTTATGTGACATAGTCCTCAAAAATCATATGACAATTCCCTTAATCTCATGTCTCACATCCTTTACCAAGGCCACCTCTCATCCTTTCATGTATGTCACCTATCTTGGCTTTCCCTTGTCAAACGGTCTAAGGATACTCCATCATCCCTTTTAGTCCTAACCAAGTCATTCCAAATGCAACGAGTCTAATCTATACAAGCACATTATCCAAAACATTACTTGACTTTGTTCCTAGCCCAGTTGTAGACCTTGATTCTTTCATCACATTATCATCATCCTCATGTTGTTTCAGGATCTGTCCTTCCACGTCAAACAATGTTGTCATCACCTATCAATTGGTATTCAACTTGACTAGGGGCACAATCATGTTTTTCCTTGAGTTCTCATGTGTAGGCATCAGTCATATGCATTTGTCGTGATCTTCTTAAACCATTCAAAAAGACAAAAAACATCATAAAGTGTCCTAAAATAAGACAAAAACATCATAAAGTGTCCTGAAAAAAAACAAAAACATCATAAAATATCCTGAAAAAAGACAAAAAAATCATAAAATGTCTATAAAAAATGACAAAACATCATAAAATATCCCGAAGAAAGACCAAAAACATTGTAAAATATCCTAAAAAAAAAGACCTAAAAATTGAAAAACATCCTGAAGAAACCACAACAAATGTTAAACTATCTCAAGAACGCAAAAAAAAGTCATTTCCCATTGAAATTCTGTCATGACAATCCATCAGTCTTTGTCATTTGTCTAAACTACGTTGTCTCTGCACATTTGCTACATAGGCAAGACTCATTTTTGAGTCCTTGAGACATTAGGTCAATCCTTTTAGGTTTGTCAAAATAAAATCATGACGCAATTTTTGGTCATCAAGACAAATTCATTGGTCATGTCAAACTACAAGGTCTCTGATTGTATGATGTAGGCAAGGCCATCTATTCATGAGCTCTCGAGGCCACACTAGGTTAGTCCATTAGGGTTCATGGCACTACACTGGCACACACATCAAAAGTCTTCAAGTCAAGACAAATCATTTTCTAGACAAGAAAACTCCTAAAAAAAGGTATGGAAATCATTTATTCAAACATGACAATCATGTACTAGCATTTCAATATCAAAATTTGGTCAACACAAGTCAAAATCAACCAAACTTCGATCAAACTCAGCCAAACTTCGGTCAAATTTGGTCAAAACAAGTTACATTATCATAACCGATCAAACTGTCAACTCTTGGTTATCTTTCAGATGTGTCCTTCTGAAGAATAACTTTGTCATTTATGCCTTAGGATGCATCCTTCCTAGGCATCATCACTGTCATCTAGAATTTTGAGGGATCCCTTTTGACATTTAGGGATCAATCCTCTCGACATCAACATTATTCAGGATGTGTCCTTCCTGAATTTGGAAATCTTTGGCATTCGTCATCTTGGCATCGTCAAAACCTTGACACCCTGGCATCTCGACATCATCAAACCTAACATCTTAACATTAAAACACTCAAAATCCAGACACACTTGGAAAACACTTGGCACTTGTATGTTGATTTTTTTTTTTAACTAGTTTTTCAGTGAGATCCCAACAACCGGATTTAGAGAAGCAACAATGTGTCATGATGTTGGTCTTGTCTTTTGACACTCATGTTACTAGTTTCTCAACGATTTACTCATTATGAGATTTAGAAAAATAATGACATATCATGATAATGCCTTTATCTCTATTCCTTGTCCTTTTGGCGTACTATGGTGCTAGTTCCCTCGAGGATAACCTCGGTTTCCATTGTGGATTGAGGAGCAACGAGCAGCCATGACTTGTCCTTTTCTCTCTTATCTTTTTCCGCCAGGGTTGGTTATGAAAAAGATCAAGTACCTGTGCCCCTTAGTATGAGTCACAAGTGATCATCATTTTCACTTGTCTTACGAATGGTACCACCTTGCATACACCTTGATCTATGTCATAATATGGTGTTTGTTGGCCATCACAATAATCTACCCAATGATGATTAAGAGCAACAATTAGTAGTCCTATGGCAATGTGTTGAAGGATATTTTTCATCTTACTAACATGTCTCTTGTTCTATTTTGTCATCTTCCTCACCCATCTCATATAGGCATTGCATCCATATCATCATCCATATCTTTGGCACTAACATTTCTTTGTCTCTTCATATTATAGTCTTCCTTATCAATTTTGAGAGCACACCCATGTTCTTGAAACCGGGACATTGTCCTCGAGGGGCATACTGCTACTCTCTCGCTATTCTTCCCCATCTTATTTTGCACTAGGCCATATATTTTTGACTTATTTTCTTTTTCACAATGTGACAAGCTGCATTATGACAAAGAGGGGAAAAATATATACATAAAAAGTGACCTAGGCCTCGCAAGCTCCCATTTTACCAATTTCGCCCTAGCATAATTGTGGCATTTTAATTATGTCCTTGGTCCACTTTCAACTATTAATTTAAATAATTGATTATTTTAATTAATTCACGCCTCTTGTATTCTTTCATGATTACTAAATAAATAAATTATATTTATTTATTCAATACATCACTAAGGGTCTATTGTCCTATTACAATTCAAATAAATTTCTTAATTTGTTTAATTATCTTGTTCATTTATTCTTTCTTCTTGATTATTAAATAAATGAATTTTATTTTATTTATTTAGTATGTCAATACTTTCTCATAATTAAATAAATTTATTAATTCTATTTAATTATTGTCATAATCCTCTCTAAATTAAATAATTATCTTTAATTATTTAATTCTCAATACCTAATTTAATATTTTCCCATTTTAAATAAATAAATAAATTATTTAAAATGTGATCTCACTTTATTAATCATTACTTCATTTAAGTAAATAATCTAGAAAAAAAAATATTTACTATCACACAAAAATCCATATTTTGAATTTAGACACTAAAAAATGGAAATCTTCTTCCATAAATCAAGTAATTGAGCAAATTCTTGATTTTCCAAATCTGTTTTTTCTATCCAGTCTTTATCTTCTTATTTTTTTGAATCTTCTTTTATATCCAGTCTTTATCTTCTTGATTTTTCAAATCTTACAAATCAAGCAGTCTTTATCTTCTTGATTTTCGAAAATCTTTATCTTTTTGACTAATTGTCGCATTTATTCTCGACCGCCGATTTAATTTTCTCAAATGACATCTTGACCTCTGATTTAATGATTTTTCCCTAACCCTGATTAGGGATTGTCACACACAATCTTGACCTCTGATTTTAGGCTTATGTCAACTTTCAATCTCGTCCGTCCATCCAAAATTGTATTTTATATTTTGGCACCAATTCATTATTATAGACATTTTATGCTTAGAATTTACTTTTCACTTAGCTTATTTAATTGGATTACTTGTCATAGGCATAGTCATTTGTCATTTTTCATAGTCTTTATTTTGTTATTGAAATCCTTCAAAACTTGCATAGGGCTTTGTCATAGTTAATTTCTCACACACATACAAATCTGAGGGCAATAGTCATATGATCACTGTGAGCTAGAAGGTGCTATGGAGATGAATCATGGAAGCTTCAAGGAATAACTGGTATAATATTTCTTGTATTTGATTTCAGTGTACTTCATAGCTCTTTGGGTTTTATTTTATGATCTAATATGCTAATCTAACTTGAAATTTACCCATTGATACAATATTAAAGCTAATGTTTTGATAGTTTTAGTTACTAGAATTCTTGATTAAAATATTAGAGTTTTCTTTTGCAAAAAATTATGAATTCCCATTTTTTCTTCATTTTTGTTTCTCAATTATCTAAACAATTATAAAAGATTTATGAAAATCTATTATTCTCTTGTGTTGCATGTATGTTATGGTAAGATCTAGGTGATTACATATCTTTTAGCTATACTAATTGCATTTTTCATCTATTCTAATGTGTTTGAAAATCTTCAGAAAGTTAGAAAAGGCTTTCATTTCACTAGATTAGAAGATTGTATGACAAAGTATCAAGCAAGAGTTTGAAGCTTAGATCAAGAAAACTAAATGGGGTATTTTTAGGTTGAACAAATCACACCATTGTGTTAACAAGGCTTAAACAACCTATTTCAATATAAAGGTTTCCAAATTTAGACATAGAAATTAATTACTTTGAAACAAAAATTACTTAAGGTCATATAATTATAGAGTTTGAGGTGATTTTCTTATACAAAAATCAATTATTTGTTAGAGGTTAAACTTTAGTGTTCACATTAAATGCTAGCAGCTAGCTAACCTCTAGTAGCTACATTATTATTAGTGAAAACTACAACATTTAGAAGTGAAGGGAATATTTTGGCATGTTTTGGATTTTCCAACCAATGACAACAACAATGTGATGTTATATTGACATCATCATTTCTCATCCCTCTTCCTTACTCCTTGACCATTGGTGTTTTTAGTATTTCACCTCAACTTTACAAGAACCATTCTTGGTCATACAAAGGTATTTTTTTATTTGAGGTAGAATTTCCAACTCTCCATAGTGGTGTAAGCATCTTCTTGATATGGTCCACTCTCTACTTCCAAAATTCTATTTTTTAGAGTGGTTTTACTAGTCAAGATTGGTTTGTGGAACATTAATCATTTATAAATTTCACTTGAATGAGTTCATTTTTAGGTGCTATTGTTATAGAAATTAGTTTATCTCAGCTCTATTGAGTGGTGTAGATTGTTTATGTTGAGGTGAACAAACAAGATTACAACTAAGATATTCAATCTGCAACACCAAATAACCTCCACACAAAATAAGGGAAGAAGAAACAAATGTTATTCCACAATAACTTATTCATATCAACACTCCCCTAAGTTTAATTGAGGGAGGAATAAACCAAAGTAGGATACTTCAATTATGGGTCCCAATAACAAGGCCTAATGAGGTACCCATGTACAAACAATATCTCACAAATGGAGAAAAACCTAGAGGGAGAAAAATCCTCTCCAAAAGAGAGAAATAGAAGATGAAGGACTAATAAGCCTCTAAAATAATGTCCCAAAAGGATACACACATGAAGAACATCATTGAAGCATGAAGAAGTTTCCTCTAAAACAATGTCCCAAAAGGATACGAACATGAAGAACACCATTGAAGCATGAAGAAGTTGCAAACAACTATCAAAAGATGACCAAGTTATAGTGTTGTGAATTGAAGAACCTCCTCTAAAAATAGGATGATGACCAAGGTCAAGAATATAAAAATTTGCATGAGCTCCCCCAATGACACTATTCAAACAATGATCAAATAACAAACAAAGGAAAAACATTTATCAATCAAATATACAAATGGCACATGAATCTACACAAGTGATCCTAAAAAAACTACACAACCAATGTAATTTGAAAATATAGGTGCCAATAGTCTGAAGAACACTAATCAACTAAGGATGGAAGATTGCCTTCACAAAATAGAAATGCAAGAGTGTCCATATGGTAAATTCTCCATTTCTTCAAAATACATGGGTAACCAACCTCTACAAATGCATAGTACATAGGAACAAATACTAGATACATGGCTCACTCCAAAGTGAAACCAAGGAAGAATTAGAACAATATTATAATACCACTATAATTCTAACTATGGAGAGTAATGATAGATCCACTAAAACTATGTATCACCATGTAGTGCATGAAGGAGAAGAGACAACATCTAAAAGGGCTCAAGAAAGTACTTGCAATAGTAAAAGGGTGTGCAAAAAATGGTAGACATGCATGAGGCAATAGTCACTAAGGTTTGTTGTTGTCATGGAGTGACACTCACTTGACAAAGGTGTGATAAAAAATAACTAAGGAACTCCTTAACCCCCATGACACTTTATAAATGATGTTGCATAGTGTGACACTTTATCTTTGTGCATCAACATATAATAAAGTGCTTAAAAATGATGCTCAAAATGTACACAAAGGAACAAATAATAGATATAGGTATATAAAGCAACCTCAATAAAGAAGAAAAAGTATTCTAGGTGCTAACATATCCAAGTAATTAACCAGAGTGTTGAAACAAAAAAATAAAAATTAACTATACCAAGGTCCAAATTTGGAAAAGTGCATGATTAACTCTGAAGAGCTCTAAAAGACCTTTTCAATGTTGCAAGAATCATGAAAAATAGAGAAATGGGGAAAAATTTATGAGCTCGGGAGAAAAAAATACACAACTCATAATTCAACAAGCTATAAAACACACCAAAAAAAAAATCTGAGAAAAATATCTACACTATTGGATAGTTCTTGGAATGAAATTTTTTCCAATATCTCATTTGCCAAAATTTGACTCCTAGATCAAAAGTTATGGAAATTTTCATAATCTTGCTAAATTTTCAAAAAAAGGAAAAAAAATTAAGCCCCCCTAGTTGAGCACTAGTTGCCCATGCAACTAGGGGCAAGAAAACTAAGGGGTAGGTGCAATTAAATTTATAAAAAAAGTTATTATACAAAAATTAATACAAAATGTTTTGAAAGTTAAAAAAAATTAAAAAGAGGGGTGGGCGGTTAATTGAACATGACTATTCTCCCTACAAAAAAAACATGTCAAAGATAACATACAAAAAGTGCATCTTTACATAGAAAACATCATACAAAATGGTATGCAGAGGGACTTTCCAAGACAAGGTGTTGAAATGAAGAATGCACTGACGAGATTGAGATTTTTCAAGATGAAGATGTTCAGTAAATGGTGCATCATTAGGTATAATGGCAATTTTTTTTGTATTTCATGTCATTCCATCAATGGAGTTGGATAAGACTTTTATTAGCAATTGTATTTGCTAGTGTATTATGTGTTGTGAATCTTTGCATCTTGTTGTTCAAAGATAAAGGGTGGAGTCCATGGAGAGGAGTTGCAGGTTGGATACAAAAAATAAACGATATTTAGGTCATGGGTGAGTAAAAATTGAAACCACTTATAAGTATTTATGGTATTGGGTTGTTACTTGTATAGGGTTTTAAAACACTATGTGGGTTGTAGGTTGCA
Source organism: Sequoia sempervirens (assembly GCA_007258455.2). Taxonomy (NCBI): domain Eukaryota; kingdom Viridiplantae; phylum Streptophyta; class Pinopsida; order Cupressales; family Cupressaceae; genus Sequoia; species Sequoia sempervirens. Next base: position 1,037,422,699 of record VDFB02271358.1, on the reverse strand, counting down.
AAATACTTCATGTTTTAAAACCTACAATTTTTAAACAATAAGAATGTAATAAAATGTTGTTATTTCAACTGCAAACAAAGAAATTTATAGTTATGAATGTCCTAAAACAAATAAGAGGTTTAAAAATAATGTGTCTTTTCTAACTTGCAGTTTACAACTTAAGGTAACTTGTACACACTTCATATTGCATATGTTGTCTACTATAAAAATGACAAGCTACAAAAAAAACATCTTTTACCTCAATTCACAATGATCCCAACCCTTATGGTTTTGATTTGTGTATATCAAGGTTTGTGATTTGAATCGAAATAACACTATTAATACGGGTATCAAGAAAATAAAAAACAATTATCTTTGGTTGAGGATTCAAAACATGGAGTATTTTGGATACTCTATCAAATGTAGGTTACAAAACATGTAATATTTTGAAAGCTGCAATTTCTCATACTAAATACACAATTGTTAAATGGTGTTGTTATTTCAAATCTAGAAAAACATGTGTATATATGTGTTATAACAAATAGGAGGTTTAACCTATAGTTCAAATATAGACAATATTTAGAGTACATGTTCTATGCAAAACACACAATGTGTTTTAACCTATAGTTCATAACAATGCCCTCAACACATGCTTTTGATTTGTGTATATCAAGGTCTACAATTTGAGTAGTAACAATACCATTATTGCTAGATTTAAGAAAACACAATAGAATTTTCCTCAGTAGAGGATACAAAATGAGGTCTATTTTGGATATCTTTTCAAATGTAGGTTACTAAACAAGCCATATTTTGAAACCTATAATTTCTCATAACCAACACACAATTATCAAATGTTGTTTTTATTTCAAGTGTAGATAGACATGCGTATAATCATGGATATCTTATAAGAAATAGGATCTTTGAAAATATGTTGTATTTATTAACCTACACTTTATATAATAGGGAAACCTTTAGAGTATACATTGTGTAAAACATAGTGTGTGGTTTAAGTTGTAGTTCACAATGACCCCATCCACTATGGTTATGATCCATGTATATCTAGGTTTGAAATTCAAATAGAAAAAAAATCATTATTGTTGGTATTGGAAAAATTCAATACACTTCTCATCAATTGATTGAAGATTCAAAACATAGTGTATTTGGAAACCCTGTCAAATACAAGTTAGAAAACACATCATGTTTTGAAGCCTACAATTTTTCATACCCAACACACAATTGTGAAATGTTTTTGTTATTTCACATGTAGATATACATATAGTTATATATATTATAATAAATAGGACCTTTCCAAACATTTTTCCTTTGTTGACCTACTCTATATATAATGGGGCAACCTTTAGAGTACACAATGTGCAAAAAAAATTGTGTTTCAAGCTACAATTCATAACAACGCCAACCCTTGTGGTTATGATATATGTATATCTAGGTCTTTAATTCAAATAGAAACAACACCATTATTTTTATTATTGGTAAAATATTTAATACACTTCTTATTTGGTTATTCAAAACATGGTATGTTTTGGATACCTTGTCAAATGTAAGTTAGAAAACACACCATGTTTTGAAACCTACAAATTTTCATAGCCAACAAATAGTTACTAAATGTTTTTCTTTCAAATGTAGATAGATATATGTATGGTGATGTATGTGTTATTATGGCAACAAAAAAAGTATCCCTTTACTTTTCATTTCTTTTTTGGGCCCTCCTTGTCAACTAAACTTAATGTTGCCTTTATTTAGTGTTGTAATGTGTTTGACACATTCACATTAGGTCTTGGGCCCTTGTGAACTAAAAAAAACTTAATCATGCCTTATTTGAAGTGTTGTAAAGTGTTGTAACACACTTTCACACTTTTCTAAGATTTTCATCAATAATTGAGCTTCTTTATGCTTTAATTGGCATTATTTTACATCCACAAGCCTCATTTAATGCATCTTTTCAAGGATAATCCTGACATAATTCAACATCCAATCATAATTCAGGTGTTTTTAGGTTGGGTGGCCTAGATTTAGTGATCTAGGACTCATACACCACCTTGGGAATATGAGTACCACCTAGGGTTTTGGGTCCCGATCCTGATTTTACACCTTTCTAAGAATTTTTGAAAATGGTCCCATAAATTATGCCTAATGGGACTTATACACCACCTTGGGTGTATGAGTCATGTGTGGCCCAAAATTAAAATTAATTAAAATTATTGGTAGGATTTTATCCTCCTAGATTTGATGTCAGCTTGTAGTGTTGTAATTTTAGGAAATTTGGCATAAACAAGTATAAATACAAGGTTCTTTCACTCATTTTTCATCTATCATTCTAATCATTCAAGAGATCATCCTAAGCCATCAATTATTCATGCATTATAGCGACTTTGAGTTCACAAGAGCATTTAAGTATATAAAAGAGTATCCAAGAGAATTCAAGGGCTGATTATCAAGTGATTTAGAGAATTATTCAACCATCAAGCGTCATGTCAAAGCCATCATGCATCACATTTTTTTTTAGCTAACAATTATGATGTAGGGTTTCATCATTCAAGCTAGCATTCAATTCAAGATCTATCCTATTCAAGCAAAAGTCAAGATCTACACCCATTGGAGCCATCTCATACATGTTTTTAGAACTTCATTACTAGGGTTTGTTGAGATGCAACATCATAGTTTGTTCATTCATAATTCTCCATTCCTATTTCATTTCATTTCAAGGTTTGATTACCAAAATGGATTTTGACCAAGGAAAACCCATTTCTACTAACAAAACAACATTTTCCCCTCTCTTTAGTATGTGATTTGTAGGTTTAGATTGAAGAAATATTGAAGAGAAAATTTGGAGAAAGTTGTCAAAGTTTACAAAGTTTACAAAGTTGTCACCTTACATTGGAAATGCTTGGAGGACTTCTGCAGGTTAAAAATTTGGGTTTCAGATCTAGAAATCAATTGGGAAGGACATAGCAGACATTTAAGAGTAGATTCAAATTTTGAAGCTTCAGAAAATCTTAACTAGATTGATACGCTAGTTCTGACGTATGAGTTCAAGTTTAGGTCATTTTTTGGGTTTTTGTAGTTTCAGATACCCATTTGCTAGATTTCAGTTTTTGCACAAAAAAACCAAATTTGGGACTAAATCGCCCAGTTTGGTGTATGAGTCCTAGTCAGCATTAAAATCAAAATTTTCAACATTTTAGAGCTTCATTCAATCTCCTTTAGGTTTCCATGTGCACACTTATGATATGTCACCTTTCTATTTTGATTTTCATGTTTCTCTAGGTCATTTGGTGAAAGATTGCATCATACTAGGTTTAAGCATTTTTTATTTTCATTTCATTTGTCTTTCCAAGCCTTTTCTTGGTGGTGAACCCCTCATTAGTTTATAATAATACCTTAGGACAACCCTATTGCAATATCTCTTTCTCCTTTGCATACTTTATATTGAGATCTTTAGGGTTTCCTTTCAATGAGAGAATTGGAAAGTGGGTATTTCTCTATGTTTTGAACCATATGAAAGTAAGAATCACCCCATTTTCCATTATTTAATTTTGGTGAACCTACATTTAAAGCATCATAATTCTGATTTGGAGTGCATCATCATCCTATATCTTGCTTGCATTAACATTGCATTAGGGTTTCTAATTTTTGCATTAGTGAAAGTGCATATAGGTTGCATTTTTGCATCTCATATCATTGAAAATCATATAAAATCTACATTTCCATTTAGTTTACAGATCATACAAAATAAAAATCATAAAAACCACTTGAAAATTTCTAAATTTTTTGAAAAAAATCCTCACTTGGACTCATACGCCCCTCTGGGTGATTTAGTCCTAGTGCTGATTTTGCACTGCATTTTCCAAAATTTAGAACTCTATTTTTGTGCTCCTGTTTTCTATTGATACCTTTCTATTTTAGTTTACATTTTTTTGTTATAGTCATTTGATTGTACTTAGCTTATATTGTATTTGCATTCATCTTGCATTTAATATCCCTTGCATGAGTATTTGGTGTCCTATTGCTAATACTATAGTGAGACGAAGTTTGAGATTCATGTCATCCCATGATAGAACAATCATCATGGATCTTGGGTTGTCTAGCTTTTTCACTCCAAGTATTAACACTAGTACACTAGGTATGGACCATACCCTTAACAAAACTTTGCCTTCAAGTAGTCTGACAAATGTTGAAACAATGGTTGCTAGTATTCCGCAAGAAAACATCATTCAAATTCATGAAGATTTAGTAAACCTACAACATCAATTGCAACATGAAAAAAATTCAATCACTGCTATCCCTATTATAGATAACATTTATCACATGCTTGAAAGTGAAGATGGACTTGATCTGGTGTGTAACATAGTTCAGATTTTTGGAAAACACCTCACCCCAACCACTAGTTGTCCTTTACCTATGAACAATGTCACAGGCCAAGGAGGAATTTAAATTCCCCCCCCCCACAAGAATTGCCTCTATTCCTACCTATACCAACCCTCAAGCTACAACAACAATGCAACTACTAGTAATTAGATTTCTACCTTGGGTATTTTTTCTAGCATCCCTAGTACCTTTGTGGCATCACATGTCATATCTCCTACCACCTTACCACCTATAATAATTCCATTCACTTGTCCCTTGAACACATTCATCCCTTCACCTTTTTCACCTCCATCTCATAATACAAGTAATGACCCTCTCATAAATCAACTCTTGCAAAGTGTTTCATCCCTTCAAAAGCAAGTTTCTACCATCAACTAAAATCAAAATGGCCCACCTACATATTATGTCAAAAGCAGTCCCTTGTCCTTGGAGATATTGTGAACACTGATACCACAAGGTGTAGAGATGCCTAGATTTGAGAAATATGGTGGGAAGGGAGATATTTCTAACCATGTTACTACCTATACTACCTTGTGTAGTGACTTTTTCCTTGATTTTGGCTAAGATTTTCCCTAGGTCCTTGAAGGATACTGCCTTAGAATGGTTCTCTTTATTACCGAACAACTCAATTCATTCATTCAATGAACTTTCTAAGGAATTTATAAGTCATTTCAAAGTGCATATGACTCCTAAGATGACCTTGGATAATTTGATGAGATGTAAGCAAAAAGAAGAAAAGATTATTGATTTTATCTTGCATTACCAATCGCTTTATTCCCAAGTTGATGTCAAGATTCCTAACCCTCACCTTCAAAATATGTTCATAGAGAATTTGCAAATAAAGATACAAGATAAGCTTACCATTATGAAATTCCCCTCCTTCATGCACTTATGTATTGCCCTCCTTGATGATCAAAACTCAGTTAATAGTAGAGATACAAAGTTCACTTCTAGTTGTATTGAGAAGTCCGAGTCTGCAAAACAAAAGAATTCTCAACCTTTTACAAAATAGAATAAAGGATTCCTCCTATTCTAATTTTGCAGATAGCCTGGATGCTTTAGATGACCACTGACTGTTCTGAATCCAATGATGGTGATGATGTAGAGACTAGTGCCATCATATGCCAATAGTGACCTTGTTGAAGGAGGTGTCTTGTCAGGATCATAGTGCTTGCATACAACTGATTGATGTCATTTTGATCCTTTCTGATACTAGAGTTTGCCTTATTAGAATACGCACATCATGATAGAGTGCCATGAGAGTCCTTATGGTAAAGAGTTGCTGCCAAGATGTGACGGATGTGTGACATGGGATTTTTGGACTTTAGACGAGATGTAGGATTATGATGAATGATAGTAGATGTGGAAAGGTTGTTTGGATGTTTGGATGAATCACTTTTTATTTTCCAAACTTGGGATGGTGGATGAAAGATTTTGGAGGGATGGCATTTGGAACCAACACCTTTAGATGCCTTTCTTGATGACCATTTTGAAGGAGGTGGACATTTGTTGGATGTGGGAGTCCTCTTGTCTTGTGGCTCCACATTGTAATTAACTTTTTCTTTTGACATATTTTCTTTGCTTGATCCACTTGTCTTTGGGATCCATTTTAATTTCATTTGTCCACTTGTCTTTTTGTCTGATTCGATGGCCTTTGACATTTGATTTTTGACTTTGTAAGACTTTTGTTTTTGTTGGTTCCAAAGAGAAGGTTTAAGATGTTGAGAGTGATAGTTTATGGTGTGGGTGGATGGGGTGTTGGCAGCAATCTTATGACAAGGATTTCTCATGGACTCTATTTTGGAATTTGTATCTAAAAAGGTTTCCCCCAGTATCGAGGAGGTTCCACTGACATCGTTTGACTTTCTAACTAAAGAATAGTCAAGACCTTGATGTCTGTAACTTTCCTGATGTTGTATTGGTTCTTGAATGCCTTTCTCATGTATTCCTAGTCCTTTTCCTTGATATTGCATGCTTTGACAAATTTTGTTTGTGATGGGGTATTTATTGTTTTGAAAGCAAGGTGCTAACCCATCATGATGTATGTGGACACTGTTACTTGGAATACTTTCGTCTGTGAGGAAGCCTACTCTAACAAAGATAGATGACCCTAGTTGATAAAGTGTCTTAGCTTCATTGTCATGTTGGACATATTTCTAACTAATATCTTTAGTTTGATCTTGTGACATGTCAGGTTCAGATGATTCTATTGGTGCTTCCAAGTTGATGTTGAAGCCATTGTTATGGTTAGTGTCATAGAGTCCAACAAATTTAGCTATAGCTCGATCATTTGCAAATATGTCCATAATGGAAGACTCTTGTTCTTGAGGAATATCGTCTATGTGTCTCATGGAGGAAAGTGTCTCATTTTGGAAAATGGATCTGCTTGGAGTTTGGATAGGGTCTTCTTCAAGTGTTTGATCATGAATGGCATAAAGGTCAAGGAGTGGATCGTCTTGGACTTCTTGGTCAATGGTAGGGTCTTGGTCAAAGATGGTGTTGTCATGGATGATATAATTGGAAATAGAATCATTGTCAAGGGTAGGTGTGTTTTGGATGTCATGATTGTCTTGAAGGACTTCTTGAATGGACTTTAAGATAGGGTCAGGGGATGGACTACCTTATTCTTGACATGAGGGTGACATTATAAGGTCATGCTTTGGGATTTTGTTTTGAAATGTATCCTCAATTTTAGACATATATCCTCAAGTTTAGACAATGGGATGTTCCTTTGAGTAATGACAAAAAATTTATGACTAGATGTGGCTTGTGAGGGGGTGACTTGAAAAGGATTAATGAATGAAGGACTAGGATAGGACATGGAGACTTGGACTGGACTAGTATGTGAAGGACTAGGATATGATATGGAGACTTGGATTGGACTAGTGTGTGAAGGATTGGGATAGGACATGGAGACTTGGACTGGACTAGTATGTGAAGGACAAGGATATGACATGGGGACTTGGACTAGACTAGTATGTGAAGGAATAGGATAGGACATGGAGACTTGGACTAGACTAGTTGGTGACAGTATAGGATATGACATGGAGACTTGGACTGGACTAGCATGTGAAGGACTAGGATATGACATGGGGACTTGGACTAGACTAGTATGTGAAGGACTAGGATAGGACATGGGGACTTAGACTGGACTGGTGTAAGGTTGACTAAAATAGGGAGTGGAGACTTGGACCAGATTGATATGGTATGATGTGGGGACCTGACATGAGTTGGTAGATGGTTGATAAGGCATGTACACATGGACAAGATTGATAGGTGAAGGACTAGAATATGATGTGGAGACTTGTAATGGACTAGTGGACAATTGGTTTCCCTTGTCAAGGTTAGGATAAGGGTGATTAATGGATGTTTGTTGTGGAGTAATGTCATGGATGGTGTTAAGTGACTTTTTGTAGTGAGGGTAGATGGATAGAGGACTAGGACTCATGGATTGTTGGTACAAAGGACGTTGATTTTCAATTTGGAGGAATTGTCTCTTAAAGTCTAAGGCTTGTTGGTATTGACCTCTATAGAGTAATTGGTATTCAACTTTACTAGCAAGCCTATCAATAGTTTGTTGAAGGGAAGACAAAGTGGTGGATGTCAAGATGTTGTTTAAAAAGAATGTTAAATGCAAAGTGATAATGAGGACCAAAATGAATGATAGACAACTAAAGTGCAAAATGCTAGGTCTAAGGGAACTCTAAGGTGTAATCAATTTTGGAAAAATTATGGAAAGGTATACTCAACCATTCAAAGTTTGGTCAATGTCTCAATTTTGGATTGTCAAGGGACTTGTTTGAAGGACTAAGTGACAAGATGACAAGATGACAAAGTGAGGTTTCCACACTAGACTTTTGAGTTGGAAGTGGCTCACAAAAGGACCAAAACTAAAAGAGGTGATTTTGTTTAAGTCCAATGACAATTTAATTTTGAAGGAAAAGATTTGACAAAAAATCGCAAGGATTCTTATCTGAAAATTTGCAGACGTAAAATGTTGGTAAATCCCAAGGATGAAATTAAGGATGGAGGAATTTGAGCAATTCTTGAGCTGGTTGTTGACAAAAACTTTAGAAAAAGATGTCTGGAATATGTTTGCAATTTTTTAGCCTCGGGTTTTTTATAGTGATAATGTTCTCTAAGGTCACGAACAATTGCATTGTTTCAAGTGTCAATTGTGATGCAATTTGTCAGATGTGTCATTTAAAGTATCAATTATGTCTTGGGAATGCAAATGCGTTGCAGGAGTCAGACTGTCGGAGCTCAGGTTGATAGGAATTTATTATGAAAAATAGATGTGTCGCAAGAGGTAGCAAATGCATTACAAAAGGTTGATTGCGGTGTTTGAGATAGAAAATGTAGTGCAATAGGTCAGATGCGTTGTTTGAGATAGAAAATGTCTTGCAATAGGTAAGATGTGGCATTAGAGATAGAAAATGCAGTGCAATAGGATAGATGTGTTGCAAACACTGTTAAATGCAGTGAGATAAAGTGAATGTGATTTAACAGATGCGTTGCAGAATGTAAAAAGTCAAATTTCTAATGTTTGGTCAAAAACCTGAATTGTTCAAAGTTTGACAGTTTGCTTCCAAATGTTTGAGTGTTGTTTATTTCATTTTAGTAACCAGCAAACACTTGGAAAGCATGATATTTTGAAAGTAATCAAACACAAAAGAGAACAAGTACAATCTGATGGTTAAGCCAGGATGGTATTCGCTAGATTCCACGTGGGTTTCCCCAGCTGCATATCAGTAGTGTGTGAATTTAGAAGCTTGGATACACGGGCTCCCCCTTACAGTGCACTCTCTTCTCAGGCCAACCAAGCTTCCAACCCCCATGAAACTCCCATGGAAGATTGATCACCTCTACTACAGAATGCAAATATGTGGATGCCTTCACACTGACTAGTGTTGCGCTAGCAAATAGAAGGTTTTTGGCTACTAAACAATGGTGTTTAATTCGGGACCCCCATTTGAGTGGCCATACATGGGGCGCAAGATTAAGCTCTATTTAGGAGGTTCTCTAGCCTGAAGAGGTTAAGCTCAACAGGGTTTTGGGGAGTACTACTTGGTCCATATGACACATCCACACTCATAATCTTAGGTTTTCCCTTAAGATTCACATTTATATACCGGTTAGGGGTAGCTTGGCTTTAGCTCCATTGTTGGTTTGAGTCACCTAGAGGTGATGAAATCCCCTAGTAGGCCCAATTTCTAGAGGCAATAATCATTTCTCTTACACCCAGGATCACATGACTGCGTGGGGGGAGAGGATAATTCAGTTATTGCATCAGGGTTACACATAAATAAAGTGGGTCTGACTTTCTAATCACCTAGTTTGCACAGGGTGAGAGCATATTCGCCTACCACTTTCAAACATAGTCAGACAGAATTGAAAAACTGTTCATTTTAAATGCACCAAAATAAATGTTTTCTATTCTAAAAAGAACAAACACAATATTTTTGAAATGAATCTTGAACACTCGAATCTACAAAAACACTTGTTAGGAGTTTCTTTGATTTTTAGTCTTCAACAAACGTATGTTTATGCGAACTTGTACCAAATCCCAATTAGTAGAATTAGCCACATAGCTAAAATTAAACTAAAAAAAATAAAAAATAAAAAAATTAATATTTAATCTAAAATCTAAAGTAATGTTAATCTAAATTAAATCTAAGTTAAAATTAATTCTAAACTAAATTAATCATAAAGTAAATTAAATCTAAATTAAATTTAAACTAAAAATTAAATTTTCCTTCTAAATTAAAAACTAAATCTGAATTAAAAATTAAAACTAAGCCTACATTAAAAATTAAATCTAAATTAGAAACTAAATTAAAAAATTAAAACTAAATCTAAATCAAAAGTTAAATCTAAATTTAAAGTTTAAAAGCTGAAAAATAATTAGAAATTAAAAAGCTAAAACTAAATTAGAAATTAAAAAAGCTAAATCTAAATTAGAAATTAAAAACTAAAACTAAATTAGAAATTAAAAAGCTAAATCTAAATTAGAAATTAAAAGCTAAAACTAAATTAGAAATTAAAACTAAATCTAAAAGAAATAAAAAAACTAAATTAAAAATTAAAAACTAAAACTAAATTAAAAATTAAAAACTAAAACTAAATTAGAAATTAAAAAGCTAAAACTAAATTAGAAATTAAAAACTAAATCTAAATTAGAAATGAAAAGTTAAATCTAAATTAGAAATTAAAAACTAAAACTAAAGTAGAAATAAAAAGCTAAATCTAAAGTAGAAATTAAAAATTAAATCTAAATTAGAAATGAAAAGCTAAATCTAAATTAGAAATTAAAAACTAAAACTAAAATAGAAATGAAAAGTTAAATCTAAATTACAAATTAAAAACTAAATCTAAATTAGAAATGAAAAGTTAAATCTAAATTAGAAATTAAAAACTAAAACTAAATTAGAAATTAAAAACTAAATCTAAATAAAAGTTAAAAACTAAATCTAAAAGCTAATTTAAAAGTTAAATCTATATGCTATGACTGTGACTACAGGATTCATGGAAATGTTGTGACTTTGATGTGACTCCAGGATTTGTTGAAAGTGGAAATGTTGTGCATAACTCCTTATCAAAAATTCTTCCAACATACATTTACCTGTACCTGCAAAAAAAAATTCACGAAAACCGTACAACAATGTGTCTGCAAAAAAAAGGTGTCGCTTTCATCAATGTATCAATAGGTAAATTTCAGGTTAGATTAGCATATTAGATCATAAAATAAAACCCAAAGATCTATGAAGTACAATGAAAAAAAATACAATAAAGATTATACCATTTATTCCTGGAAGCTTCCATGATTCATCTCCATAGCACCTTCTAGCTCGCAGTGATCATATGACTATTTCCCTCAAATTTGTATGTGTGTGAGCAATTAACTATGACAAAGCCCTATGCAAGTTTTGAAGGATTCGAATGAAAAAATAAAGACTATGAAAAATGACAAATGACTATGCCTATGACAAGTAATACAATTAAATAAGCTAAGTGCAAAGTAATTCTAAGCATAAAATTTCTATAATAATGAAGTGGTGCCAAAATATGAGCAAAATTGTCATTTAATAGAAAATACAATTTTGGATGGACGAATGAGATTGAAAATTGACATAAGCCTAAAATCAGAGGTCAAGATTGTGTGTGACAATCCCTAATCAGGGTTAGGGAAAAATCATTAAATGAGAGGTCAAGATGTCATTTGAGAAAAATCAAATCGGCGGTCAAGAATAAATGCGACAATTAGTCAAAAAGTGTAATGTCCTAGTTTTGGAGGTAGTTTGATTTAATTAATCTAATTAATTAAGTTGTCCAAAATAATGATTATTTTATGAGGATGACTAATTGATTATTTTAATTAAATTAAAAAGTGGTATTAAGTTGATTATTTATAAAGTTATCAAATAAATAAATATTAAAAGGTAACTTTATATTTAATTAATTTAATAAAGTGACTTAAATAAAATAATATATCATAAAGTCACTTAATAAAAATAAAATAATATTCTGGAAGCTTCTAGATTTTGGGCCGACCTCTTGGTGAAAAAGAATAAATAGGTGAGGCCAGCCATTGTTTCATCATCCGGGAATTGATGTTTGTTTGATGTGATTATTTGGTGGAGAAGCCAGCTAGGGTTTCAGCCATTGGAGAACCTTTGGGGATGAAAACCCTCATTGGTTACGCAATTTTGAGGCTGTGAGATACCAGCTGAATTATTGTTGATTGTTGGCTTTACTTCAGAAGTTCAATCTTGTGCTTCACTGTGGAGATTATTTGAGTACAATAGCTGATGTATTATTGTACTTGCAACAACTGATGTATTGTTGCTTTGAAGTTATTTCAGCAGCTGATGTATTGCTAGGATGATTATTTTATTGGGCAAATTTGGCTTTTCAGCTTGGAGATTCATTTGAGGAATTGTTGAAGATTACTTGTGTCTTTTGTCTTCATCATTGGGACAATTTCATTTGTTGCACATTGCTGTTATAATTTCCAGTGATTTTCAGATTACATCTACAGCCCTCTAAGAGACATGATTTTATGTATTGCAGCCTTGTTTAGCCACGACTTGGCCTTCTACCATGGGTGCACCATATTAGGGGTTGTGGAGATCATTCTTGTTGCATATTGGAGGCTTATAGACTTGTCCATTATTTTATTTCATCATTCCAATCAGAACAGGGGCGACTTCTTTAGAAATTCATATTGGTTGCATATGGTCTTCATCTTCCAGAATATTGATTGATTCTTCATTGGAGATATTTTAGTATTGAAGACTTTATTTCTTTGGAATTTTGGAGGTCGGTTTGTATTGAGAAGATTCTGATTTTTACATATCAGAAATTACAGTCAAAGTATACTTATATGCCACGAGTTTGCATAAGAGAGCTCTATCTTGCATCGATTGTGATAGAGGCTTGGAGCGCTGACCTTGGAGGATCATCTCAATGTTTTGGCATTGATTATTAGAAGAGAGAGGTATGATTTCAATTGAGGAATTTTGAAGCTAAATTTGAAGTAAAAAGGGACGCCATTGGAGACACAGTTTTATTCATTGTAGCTCATCTACACATCGATTTCTCTTGGAGATTGGAGCACTTCATTCCTTAGTTCTTGTTGATTGTGTTTGGAGCTTTGGAGGCTTGAAACACATTGAGAATAAATTTATTTCTATCCTCATATCAGCTACAAGGACGTCTGAACAAGAGGGTCGATTTGACTTCAAGAAGGCACCATTTTATGTGTTATTGGTTGCTTCATCATCTCCAGCAATAGGCGACTCAATTCAAACCAGGTTCCTTTGTTTATTTCATGCATATTATATCTCATTTAATTGCATAACAGGAGGTACAACTGTAGGTGACAGTCTATATTAGACTTAAGCATTTTTCATATGTACTTTGCTAAGAATTTTGGCTATTTAATATTAGCATTGTTTTAGAAGAGGAGTGTTAAGTAGTTGTTTCAAATAAACAGCTGTGAATGAGCAATCAAAAAGCTTTGAAATCAGATCTTGAGTTTGCAAGCCAATTGTTTGTAAAAATGTCTTTGGCTGTAGATGCATTGTATCTTCTTAGTACTTCATATAAATGCATTTAAAATTGAAAGAGAGCATAGAATTTCATTTAGGAACTTGCATAGTAATTGTAGAAGGTTATTCAAGCTTTCAAAATTGTTTTGAATTCACTCTTAGCATCCTTCCAATCAAGCAACTTCAAACTAAAACATTACATTAGCAAGTACAAGGTTGCATGTGAACTGTTTGACTTAATTACAAACAGCAAATTAGGGAAAATTGTGATCAGTTTGAGCAAGGCTCATTATAGTGGTATCAAAGCCATTGTCCTGCCATCCTGTTGGGTGAGTTTTCAGCTACAAATTAGAAGTTTCAGTTATAAGCATGGCTTCAACAAGTGAAAGAATTTTGGAAGAAAGAATTTACAGTGTAGGGAAGAAATTAGAACATCCATCTCAGCAAAAGGAGGTTCTTCTAAGCACTTTGGAGGAGTTAGAGACTTGTCTATGCATAGTTGATCAATCACATTCTAATATTATGGAACTAGCTTTGTCTCTAGTAGTGCATTGCTTGGTTAAGCCACAACTTATAAGACATCATGATGAGGTGGTAAAACTTGCAGCCATCTCTTACATTAGTGAAATTATGAGGATAATAGCTCCTATTGATCCTTATGACAGCCATATTATGAAAGAGGTACTTCAAATCATGGTGGCAAGTTTCAAAGGTTTGGATGACATCAAAAACCCTTATTTTTCTAAAAGGGTAAAACTACTTGAAGTGTTTGCAAAGTTCAGTTTTGAAAACATTATGCTATCCATGGATTGTGTTGATGACATTCACAAGATGTTTCATATATTTTGGAATGTTATCGATGAGGATCATCCTAGTAGCATGCTCACTTCAATGCAATCCATCATGTCTTCAGTTTTGTATGAGGATGATGCTATTGCTAAGCTCGTGACAAATGACCTATGGGCTGTTTGGAAAGGTGAGCAAGATGTGTCACCCATGGCACATGAGTTGTTAAGAAGTTTGGTTGAACAATTTAAGGATAATGATACTTCACCTATGGTTTCATCTTCTTTTCAAGAGGATAGCATGCAATCATCTGATGTTTCAATTGAGCAAGATGATGATGAGGATGGGAAGCAGCATGAGTCCTCTTATTTTCAGACACCTATTCAAGGCACTACTGATTTGACAGATGGAATTGGTGTTGACCTACTTGCAAATTGGCATGAGAGCATTTAGGACTTTGCGGAAAAAGAATATCAGGCACAGTTAGAGGCTTCTTCATGTGAGGTTGAAGCTGGAGATACTCTGCATGGTCTACATAGTTTGAGGAACCAGCTAAAGGTGAATGAGGATGGGATCGTGGCAGCTCTATTTCATCATGAGAGGATGCATAAGATGATTGAAAATCACCTTTGGACGGTTCAACTTGAGAGAAGAAAAAAGGGAGTTGTGGCAGAGTCTTCTCATGATAGCTTGCAAGAGATCAAAGAAGGCATGGGAGGGATGAAATCAAGTTATTTACACCTTCTTTCAGACCGTGACCACCTTCTTAACCTTGTTGGGATCTATTCAAATGCCTTGATGAGGAAAGAGGAGGAAGTTGATATGATTTCTCAGGAGCTTATGGTCACTAGGGATTCTTTGGTGAGCACTCAGTTAGCTCTTCAGGATTCAAAGCATTCCTTCCAGGTAGCCAAGACACTTGTAGATGATAGCAGTATGAGTCCACCTAGTGTTCACACTCAGGATACAGATGCAGTGATAGGTGGTGGTGTAGATACATCAGTGTCGGCAATTGATTCGAGTGCTAGTGGAGTTCTGAGTACTAGTATCTTCTTCGGTACTCTGGAGGTTAACATTGGTCAATTGAATCAGAAGGAGATGATTCCTTCTAGGACTTGCACATTGGGTTTTGGTATTGATTCAGCACCTTGCCAGGCAATAGATAGCATCCATGATGAGGGCGAGACTGTAGATGGCATTCATGGTGATGTTGTTGCACAACCAACTCATCCTATTATGAGTTGTGAGCCTTCTTCCGAGGATGGAAATATTGGTTGGAATACACTTGATCATTCGGGTATTCCATTAGTTCAGTCAGGAGAGTTTCACCTCGATTGCAACTTGAGGTGTGCTCATCAGTTTGATTTCAGCCCACATGTTCAGGATTTCACGATGACTTTGATGACACAGAGAGGTGGGTGGAATAAGGAGTGTTCTAGTCAGTTCGAATATGATTTGATTCCAACCTCAGATGATGATTCTGAGTTTTGCAGGTCTTCTACTTTGTTCTCTCATGATGATTATCATTTGATTCAGGACTTGGTGACTTGCATTTTTTTGGAGACACGGGGTATTAGAGTGGCACAATGGGAAGCAATAGGTAGTGGATTTCCAATCGTGTGGTTGCATCAGATTCGCTATCACAGTTTTGGGAATGAGTTGATTTAGCATATTGTGCAAGTGCTGGTGTTACAGGCATTGTTTGCTGATGACAGGGACATTATGCAATTCTTCTTGTGGGATCTAGGTGGTGAATTACTTGAGGACAAGCAATTTCAAGAGGGGCAGACTGTAATGTCCCCGTTTTGGAGGTAGTTCGATTTAATTAATCTAATTAATTAAGTTGTCCAAAATAATGATTATTTTATGAGGATGACTAATTGATTATTTTAATTAAATTAAAAATTGGTATTAAGTTAATTATTTATAAAGTTATCAAATAAATAAATATTAAAAGGTAACTTTATATTTAATTAATTTAATAAAGTGACTTAAATAAAATAATATATCATAAAGTCACTTAATAAAAATAAAATAATATTTTGGAAGCTTCTAGATTTTGGGCCGACCTCTTGGTGAAAAAGAATAAATAGGTGAGGCCAGCCATTGTTTCATCATCTAGGAATTGATGTTTGTTTGATGTGATTATTTGGTGGAGAAGCCAACTAGGGTTTTAGCCATTGGAGGACCTTTGGGGACGAAAACCCTCATTGGTTACGCAATTTTGAGGCTGTGAGATACCAGCTGAATTATTGCTGATTGTGGGCTTTACTTCAGAAGTTCAATCTTGTGATTCACTATGGAGATTATTTGAGTACAATAGCTGATGTATTATTGTACTTGCAACAACTGATGTATTGTTGCTTTGATGTTATTTTAGTAGCTGATGTATTGTTGGGATGATTATTTTATTGGGAAAATTTGGCTTTTCAGCTTGGAGATTCATTTGAGGAATTGCTGAAGATTACTTGTGTCTTTTGTCTTCATCATTGGGACAATTTCATTTGTTGCACATTACTGTTATAATTTCCAGTGATTTTCATATTACATCTACAGCCCTCTAGGAGCTACGATTTTATGTATTGCAGCCTTGTTTAGCCACGACTTGGCCTTCTACCATGGGCGCACCATATTAGGGGTTGTGGAGATCATTCTTGTTGCATATTGGAGGCTTATAGACTTGGCCATTATTTTATTTCATCATTCCAATCAGAACAGGGGTGACTTCTTTAGAAATTCATATTGGCTGGATATGGTCTTCATCTTCCAGAATATTGATTGATTCTTCATTGGAGATATTTTAGTATTGAAGACTTTATTTTTTTTGGCATTTTGGAGGTCAGTTTGTATTGAGAAGATTCTGATTTTTACATATCATAAATTACAGTCAAAGTATACTTATATGCCACGAGTTTGCATAAGAGAGCTCTATCTTGCATCGATTGTGATAGAGGCTTGGAGCGCTGACCTTGGAGAATCATCTCAATGTTTTGGCATTGATTATTAGAAGAGAGAGGTATGATTTCAATTGAGGAATTTTGAAGCTAAATCTGAAGTAAAAAGGGACACCATTGGAGACAGTTTTATTCATTGTAGCTCATCTACACATCAATTTCTCTTCGAGATTGGAGCACTTCATTCCTTAGTTCTTGTTGATTGTGTTTGGAGCTTTGGAGGCTTGAAACACATTGAGAAGAAATTTATTTATGTCCTCATATCAGCTACAGGGACGTCTGAACAAGAGGGTCGATTTGACTTCAAGAAGGCACCATTTTATGTGTTATTGGTTGCTTCATCATCTCCAGCAATAGGAAACTCAATTCAAACCAGGTTCCTTTGTTTATTTCATGCATATTATATGTCATTTAATTGCATAACAGGAGGTATGGCTGTAGGTGATAGTCGATATCAGACTTAAGCATTTTTCATATGTACTTTGCCAAGAATCTTGGCTATTTGATATTAGCATTGTTTTAGAAGAGGAGTGTTAAGTAGTTGTTTTGAATAAACAGTTGTGAATGAGCAATCAAAAAGCTTTGAAATCAGATCTTGAGTTTACAAGCCAATTGTTTGTAAAAATGTCTTTGGCTATAGATGCATTGTATCTTCTTAGTACTTCATATAAATGCATTTAAAATTGAAAGAGAGCATAGAATTTCATTTAGGAACTTGCATAGTAATTGTAGAAGGTTATTCAAGCTTTCAAAATTGTTTGGAATTCACTCTTAGCATCCTTCCAATCAAGCAACTTCAAACTGAAACATTACATCAACAAGTACAAGGTTGCATGTGAACTGTTTGACATAATTACAAGTAGCAAATTAGGGCAAATTGTGATCAATTTGAGCAAGGCTTATTACAAAAAGATAAAGATTGCTTGATTTGTAAGATTTGAAAAATCAAGAAGATAAAGATGGATATAAAAGAAGATTCAAAAAAATAAGAAGATAAAGACTAGACATAAAAAACAGATTTGGAAAATCAAGAATTTGCTCAATTACTTGATTTATGGAAGAAGATTACCATTTTTTAATTAAATAAATTCAAAATATGGATTTTGTGTGATAGTAAATAATTTTTTTTCAGATTATTTACTAAAATGAAGTGACAGTTAATAAAGTGAGATCATTTTAAATAATTTATTTATTTAAAATGAGAGAAATGTTAAATTAGGTAATTAAATAATTAAAGATAATTATTTAATTTAGAGGATTATGACCGATAATTAAATAAATTAATAAATTTATTTAATTATGAAAATTAGTGACATACTAAATAAATAAATAAAATTCATTTATTTAATAATCAAGAAGAATAAATGAACAATTGTAATTAAACAAATTAAGAAATTTATTTAATTGTAAGAGGACAATAGACCCTTAGTGACGTATTGAATAAATAAATATAATTTATTTATTTAATAATCATGAAGAATGCAAGAGACATGAATTAATTAAATAATAATAAATTATTTAATTAACTATGGAAATCAGACCAAGGACATAATTAAATGCCACAATTATACTAGGACAAAAGTGGTAAAAATAGAGGTTGCGGGCGTAGGTCATTTTTATGTGTCTACAAATATCATTTAGAAATATGGAAGTAGATGGATAACCTGATATTTTTTAAGAGATATTTAAGCCATAAAATTGTAATCCATAAACAAAAATAAGATAATGAATCTACATCAAGAGGTCACAAAGAGAAGTTATTGAGTTAATTGAAGAAGAAGAAAAAGTTATAATATAAATGGCTTTATAGTTTCCAAATCCAATGAGGATGAGGATAACTCATAAAAACAAAAAACAAGGGATTGTTTATTCAATTTTGAAATTCTATGAGGATAAAGAAAATAATCCAATGAAAGAAGGTGAACGTGAAACTCATTATCTTATCCTACTTTAGTGGATTTAATGAACATGTGCAATATCATAGTTAAAATATACATATCCAAAGTAATAAAAATAGTACACTAACAATTTAAAATAAAAGAAAACTTTGTCTCTAACTACAAACCCTCTAAGAGTTTACATTACTTATGCACATAACTTTAAATTCCATCAATGACTTCTTTCAATTTGTGCTTGATTAGTTTAACTTATCCTTCAAAGAAAAAACACTAATAAAATAAACTACAAATAATAAACTATTTATATACTATCAAAAACTACCAAAATTATATATGAGTGATAAAATTATATTATTTTAAACTATCAACTACACCTTGGTGTGCAATGGGTACGTCAAAGAGCTATGGAGTTCAATTAGAAAAAAAATTGTTCTATTTTTGTTAATGTATTTGTGTAGTACAGAAGGTCAATTGGTAGGTCATTTAGCAAATGATGTTACATGTGTTCAACAAAAGTCTCAATGGAGAATTGATAGCTTCAAATAAACTATGCATCCACTTACAAGGATCTAAAAATGACTAAAATAAAACCTTTGAATTAGGAAGATAAGGGTATGTGCAGGATCATGATGGGCCAAAAAGTGGCAATATGATGGATATGTGGCTGACGACTATTTTTTTAATAAAAATTGATGAAACTAAAAGGTTTTTAAAGGAGATTTTCATCTTTCCACTGATATAAATTATGCTTTATTTTGAATTTAATAAGTAATTATTATTTATTTTCTATTCAAATTATGACTAAAGTCCTGATTGATAGGTTGATTGAAAAACATCTATAGCTTTCAAATGGTATCACATTTTTTGAATCCAAAACATGTGTCACATTCTATGCTTCACATACTATAGGATTAAAAAATAAAAAATGAATTTCATGAAGTTTTGACCAAGTTAAGGTGGTCAAACATAATGATTTTATATTTTTAAAAAATTGTAATAAAAAAATCATAATTAATTATTTACATGGAAAAAATTACAAAAAAATGTGCATCATATAGGGGCATGAGTTCTCTACTTATATCTAAAATCTTATAAAAAAAATTATTATTTTATTGTGGTTAGGGTGGTTAAACAAACACCTACTTCTTATTTTTTCTCTAAAATTTAAGTACCATTGCATTGAAATTTCAAGCTTTCACCAAATATATATATAAATATTTAAACAAACCTAGTAATTTAGAAACTACATTTAATTTGCTACATATTCTATTCTTACATATTTTTGAAATAATATAGATAACTTATTCAAATTTTTATGTCAAGTTGTCTAACTTTGATTTTTCTGAATTTTTTGCCACTTAAGGGCTTATTTTTTCCATGATTCAATCCTGCATATACCCATAATTAGGCTTCACTACAACCAAGCTCATGTTATGTTTTGGTAGACACTGAAGAATGTCCTAATCAATGTCATACACTTTAAACAGGTTTAATAACATCATTTCCTCTTTAACCCATCCTTTTTTCGCTTAATTTATTAAATTAGCCTAGCTATTTTATTAATTGCACCATTTTCATTTATTTTCCTAATTAATTTAAATTAGGTTAACTCGACCCTTTTCATGTTAACGTTTTATCTCATTAAATTAAATAAATCAAAATATTTAATTTTATTTCCTAAGTCATCTTATTTAATTAAATAACCCTAAGTTATTTAATTAAATATATTAAATCATTTAATTTAATAAATATCACTTTAACTCTTCAAATTCCCTAATTGCATGATTAAACCTTGTTTAATTAGCAATTAAACTAACTTTCCTCTAAGCAAAGGGAATACCCATAGAATATTCATCTCCCCTTTTTGCACAGTTAAAACTTTGTTTTAATTTGCAAAATTTCCTTTTTCCTCACCCATTAGAATATTCCAAAAGAATATTCTTATTCCTTCATCATTAGAAAAAGGGATATTTTCACTTGGCTTCTTGAGCAAGTTTTAACCTTCCACCCTTTGGAACAAGTCACCTTTGACCTGTGTGAGTAAGTCAAAAGTGTGTTTGTTTGAGGCGAGTGTGAACCCTTGATTAGAATCCCATCATGCATTCTCATCCATTGATGAGAATCCATGATCCTTGCCTCTCATCTCCTTCATCGTGTACCATTGATTAATCTTTTTAATCTCCACCCTTCATTCCTCATTTTCTTTCCTATAAATAGGTCACTATTTGGAGATAAATGGATCCATATTTCAATTGCAAAGTCATGTTGTTGAATTCACTTGCATCCATACTCTCATAGGTACTCACATTTTAGCTTATCTTAGTTAATTTTAATTGCATAATTTAGCTTAGAGCATCCATTAATAGCTTCCATGCATCCATCTTAGCTTGTTTATAAATTAGGGTTTTCATATTTTAGCTTAGATTAGCTTAGCAATAGCATAATCAGTGCATTTTTAGCATAAAATCATGGTAACTTAGCTTGCATTATGTTCATTTTTAGCATAAACTAGGTTTTCATACATCAATCACAATGGTTTCATCAATTCTCTCCCATAGAATCGACTAAAATAGACTCACTAATCACAAGATTGGGAAAGGGTCATCATTTCACATCAACACGACACCAATTCTAAAATGGGATAAGTTTCAAATGGGTTAGATTAGGAATTTAACTATTTTTGGTGTAGTTGGTAGCTTTCATTTTCAATTAAATGCTTAGTTTAATTTTCCAATTTGAATGATCTTGTTTATAGATGTGGGTTTTTTTGGTGAATTTATGCTTCAATTCATTGTGAATCAAGCATAATCAACCCTCACCGACATTTCCTTGTCTCACAGTTTGCAATCAAGAGAGAGAGAGGCAGATAGGGAAATTGAGAGAGAGAGAGAGAGAGATGGTGAGATAGAGATATAAAAAGATATAGATAGCTCAAGTGGGAGAGGGAGATAGAGACAAAGAGATAGAAAATTAGAGATGGAAAGGAGAGAAATATAAAAATTAAAATATTGAGAATCAGATTTGTTTTTAATTATATAATTGATCAAAGCTTAATTTTTTGATATGATTGAACTTTATTTGATCCATGAATAATTTTAATGGATTAGATCATTTACTTGTGACAATTTAACCAAATGATAACTTCTAGTTTAGATATGTGCTCCCTTATAATATTATAATCTAACATATAAAAATTAAAATACATAATCCAAATATTTTTTGTATATATAAAATAAACTATATTTATTTAAATACCTTTAAATTTCCCTTTATTAAGTATATCAATTGTTTTAATTTATTTAAAATATTAATTATTTGTATGTATTCATAAATTTTCTCCTCCCAAAACTTACAAGATAATGTATATTTAATGTTTTATAATTTATAAATTATTATTAAATACATTTTTTAAATAAAATTAAATATTATTTATTTAAAATTCTAGTTTAAATAAAATAATATTTTAAATATAAAAGTTAGTAATTAACTTGTTAATGCAAATAGTTATATTTTTTAATTAAATATTAATAATTTTTCATAGAAAGATACTAGAAGATATTATATTATTGTGAATGTGCTAACCTTAAAACCTAAATTTGATGATTGACTCAAAATATCAAATGATTTTTTACAATTATCGATTAAAAACTATTTAATTAAATATATATTGATTTAAAATGATTTATATTTTTCAAAGACCACAATGATTATTTTATTATTTTTAAAAATATATTGATTTAAAACATAATATCATTAAATAACCTATCCATGATGTTCACTCATTAAGAATGAAATTTTTTAAATTGATTCTTTATACTTTAGAAACAACACTTTATTAAAAAATTCCAATAACAATTAAGCGTCTATTCAAATTTACCACTTTTAAATAATATTTTTTTATGTATGTTTAATCTTTATTTTATAATACATATAATTATAAATCACAATGTATATGTGTGTAATGTTTGAATTTGCCTATTTATGTGATTATTTTAAGTGAATGATTCAATATTTTTATATGTCTATAAATGGCATACTTTTGTATAATGTTGGGTTCATTCCTTGGCCTTCACATATTCCTATATACACAATTTATTTGTATTTTATCTATTTGTATGCATCCATCTATATAGACCACATTATTAGATCATCCATGATTAGACATTCATTGGTTACATAAAATTTATCATTTCATCTTGGGTCATGTCTAAGGGTGCAAGATTGATGACACATCTACAAATCTAACCCTAAATATGTAAAATTCAAATTAAAAAATTGTCTTACTTTTGCTCGTTGCACTAACCCTTATGAGTTGACTAAATTAATATTTGTGCAATTAATTTTTATGTACTTGTATTTAAAGACATTCGTTTACATTTATTACATCATCCAAACCTCACATTTGATCCTCTCATCCTAGAGTATTTAATGAGTAATCATGTTAGAAGAATGCTTTGGTTAGATGCACTAAATTGAATGAAAGTCCACATATTCATTATAGGGCATTGTGTGTTGTTCATTGATCAGTTTCTTGATCGTAAAACCTATTTTTTGAGGTTTGATCTAGGAGAAAATTTCATCTATTATTTTGAAACCCATTAAAACTATTCATAAATCTTGTCAATGTAGATAGTAAAGCAAAAAGAGATGAATTCGATGAATCAAAGAGAAAGAGTGTAAAATTAACAAAATTAGATCCACACAACAAATAATAAATATCTAGATGTAGAAGTGATCTAGAGGCATAAGCTTGACCTACAATAGAGTACATGTATAGCACAAAATCCAAAACAATGCATTGATAAAGAGGTCAAGTCATGTTCTTATATTTAAGATAGACAAATTGTAAAATCTTCATCAATTATTCAACTTCAAAGTTAGAACTAAGTACACCTTATCTACTTAATATTGACTTTCTTAGATTAACATCTAATTTAGAAATTACACATCCCCACAAATATTTTATTTATTAATGTAAGTTAATTTACACATATATATACATTAGCCAAGATTTAACTCAAGAAAGGTTTTCTTGTTACAATATGAATATGCAAATAATATTTTTGTGGTGAATTGGGAACACTATGCAAAATGATCCTTAGATGAAACATGATGCAAATGGTTGCACATAACCTATGTGATGAATTTGAAATCAGGTGGCACAATCTATAGTGTTGCAAGAATGATTCATGGTGAAAGAAGTTGTCTGTATGGGTGTGCATTAAAGATGCTAGTGTGTGTGTGTTCGCATTTTACTTTGTATCAATATTCCACTAGTTTTTAGATAAGGAGGGATGATCCAATAGCAATTTTGACCCCCTACAACATCCAAACAATAGCCATTTTGCAAGTTCTTACCCCAAATTATACAATTACATTATGAAGTGTGATTTGAAATTCATAGTTATGTTTAGAAGTATTGATACTATTATTTCTAATTTTAAACATGATTATTAAAATATTCTACTTCAGGACAGAATATTGGGTTGAGAGGGTGCCTTCCTATTAAATGTCCAAACAATAGCCATTTTGCAAGTTGTTCTTACAACGTCTAAGGTTCCATCTGTAAACTGTTTGAAACATTTAAACCATAGTGTTTCAAACAATTATCAGATCCTTTATACGCCCTGTCAGGAATTAGACTCCATAGAAGAAAATTCCAAAGAAGAACTGTTTAGATGGATTTGTGAGGGTTTCATTCCCCAGATTCACACTTCCTTACTGAATCAACTGAACAAGTTATTTGGAACATGGAGAAATGGTTATCATAAAGAGAATAAGAGATATGAAAATCTTGAAGAACATAAACCTAAAGAGCACGATATGAATTTTTTTGGAAACTTGTAGCCAATTAAAGGCAATTTCCACATAACCCATAAAGAAATATATGCATTTAAGTATTCAGAATCCACATGCAATAGAATAGAAAACATACCCATGAAAATATGACACAAGATATACCCTGGGAAAACCCTCAAGAGGGAAAAAACCCAGCCTCCAAAAGCATCCATCTCTCATGTATTATTCAGCAATAAGATTACAATACATCTTCTGAGTCTTCATGAACACCATTGAAGCAACAAGCTCTCTCCAAGCAATCCATGCGAACAAGCATGCAACCACACATCCTATGCCATGCTTCAAACCCTCATAAATGCTAACCAAATCTAATCATGCAAAATTGCATCTCTCCAATAACTACCTTTGTGGTTGCTTTTATAGAAGCAAGCTCCCACAAAACCACTAAGTGGTATTACACAAAACTATGTGACAATAGCTATGAGATTACAAACCATGTCCCCTTATTTAATATTGGGTGCTTTATTTATTATTTCCCCAATATTAAATAATTACATTTTATCAATTTAACTTATGTGCCAGTGTTACATGAAACATTAAGTGGCCCCAAGAATAATTACATTAAATACATAATGCAAGGTGTACAACACACCTTTTCCCAACATTCTCCCACTTGTTGTATACATTGCATAAAGGGAACAAGTAACCTCAAAACATGAATCAAATGAACAATCCATATAGCCACATATACCATCATGGAATCAAAATGCTCCATGTGCTCCATCAAGATACCTATAACAAGAATCAAAGTGACCACCATCCCAAACATGAATGCTCTCATCCTCCATCATGCCAATGCACAAAGATAAGAAGCCATCCAATAGAGAAACCACTCAATCTGTCACAATGAAGCATAAGTCCTGATCAACTGATATCCCAAACACATACACTCAATCCAAAAGTATCAATATGCACCAGTAGTTGTCAAGATACACAAACCCAAAGCTGAAATAACACCCATAGTAAGTGCCAATACATCCAACTTGTCCATACCTCCAAGGTATACAAAACATAGTAAACTCATGCCATAAACATATAGACCCATAAACTGCAATCATAAACTCCATGTGCAAAACCTGTCAAAGAATGAAATACACATCCAAGAGCTCCCACTACATGGGTAATGCAAACCTGAAAAAAATCAAAGCATACCAAGTCTACCAATAGCATCATATAGAAAGTGTAAACTACATCATGTAGTAGCAAGGAATCATCCACAATGATATGCAAACCTGTATATCAATTGCCTGTAAGAAAAATCTCCTATGTACATACACCTCTAAAAGCCAACTATGTCAAGTATGATCTCCTCTACAACACCCCAAAAGAAAAGCCATAACAACACCCAAACATTCAATATCTAAGATCAAACATTACATAAGTATCATGTAATCAACATGGATTTAAGCCTCTCAAGCCAAAGAAGATCAAACTAAATCCATTCCCAATGAAGGAAATGAGCTCAATACATCTCCTAAACTCAACATCAATGAATGTAATCACAATGTATAAGGAGATAAACATGCCAGCACTCCTCAAAATGAACCCTCCAAAACCATATATCCATAGCTCAAGATTCTTATGCATGAGAAGATTAAGCATAAACATAAAGCACCTGAAAGAAACAATGGGCAATACCTCTCAAGTGAAACTACCGAGTAGACCAAGAGTGGGGAATGAGAAGGCTCCTCCAAGACATCCAAGTCATCATGACTCATCCAAAAACACTCTCCTCATAGGTCCATGTTGAAATCATGTCCAACCAAGGTGTAGGCTCCTCGAACTTCCTGTTGAAATCTCATCAAGAGTAACCATCACAACATATGTCTCTTATCACAAGAGAACTCAAGCCTCACCTATGTCTCCAAGTATCCATGAGTACCTGCAACCAACCAATCCATGCCAAACTCCAAATGCAATAGAGCACCACATGAAGTAATCACTAGCAAATGTCAATGTACCCAATACCAAGAGAACCACACAAGATCAATGTCATATATCCAATCGCAAATCAAGAACCTAACCATGACATCATGATCTAACCATTTCCTTATAGGAGATCACATGCACCATAACATATATATACATCATGGTCTCAAGAGAGCATGTAATATGCCAAACTCTAAACTGGTATCAAGAGTATAACATGACATCATAACAAATACACTCTAAGCCAAGAAACCATATCTTCAATCACATGGAGATAACCTTACCAAATGATGCATCCATGTCACTGCCAACAACTCCCACTGAATTGTGATACCAAGTCACACATGGCATCATGACAACCATCCTCTCCATGAAGATAATCCAAGTCTACACACACAACTGAAATGTCAATAACATAAAAATAGAACCATAATATCCAAGCCAAGAAGATACCTACAACCACCAAACCATCATAAACATATCCATCACTACCAAAACCATCACTATCAAAAGCTCCCACTGAAAAGTGTAATCAAGCTATCCATGACATCATGATAACAATCTCCTCATGAAGATCAATCAAAGGCCCTCACACAATCAAAGAACTCAAATATAACAAGAGCTCCCAAAAGGAAAAGTAAAACCATGATCCTCATACCACGAAGATACACCGCCACAACCATAATCAAGAACCAATCCAACACCACCAATCAATGCACCTGCATAAACCATCATGAAATGCCAAAGTCTCTAAAGCATAAGAAACATCCATGACACCATGATCACCACCAAATCTACCAACAACTCAACCCAACTGTGTCCACATATCTGCATAATCATAGTCAACTACATATAACTCATATCATGACTATACCTAGTAATACTATCTCACCTTCTCAACATGACAAAAAAACCAGCAAAATAAGTGACTAAACCAAGCCACCAAAATTGAGCATGCATCAACATTGAAATATCAATGGGGAAAGACAACCCATTTCCAAGTTATAAATGCAATATGTAAGTATAGACCGTCTACAACATTGCACAACTTGTAGATACATCAATGAAGCATATAAATCCAACCATATATTGATAACCATGTCAAAAAAAGAATAATCTGAGATATACAACTGAGCATACAATGAATCCAACATCAAATCTCCAAGATCCGATCATCCATAAACTCACAGTATCACCATAGTCAAAGAAACCCATAAACAACTTAGATAAATAAAATTGCAAATAAACCATGCCAAAATATCTCCAAACCTAATCCACTATGTAGCGCTTTGAACAAGCTTTCCATTGACTATTCGAAGTCCAAAATTCAACTTCGTATGCACCCTATATCACTTCTCGAAACTCAAAACAAACATCTGAATTTGAACAAGAAAAACACTTTCAAAACTATAGAATCTAGAAAAATATTTGTCACCACAGCGTAGATGTCTGAGTCAACTTTCCAACGAATCCAAGAAGTTAGAAAATGGACAATCTAAACAAAAATTATGCCCCTCCGAAGTAAAATTGTAATTTGCCCCTGAAACAAAATTTTTTAGCCACCACTGGTGGCTAGGCGGCAGCCCCACCAGGGTAGCGCCGCTCCTTGGGTGGCAGACCCGAAATAAAATTTCAAAATATAATTAAATTTACTTTCATGTGCAAAAATTGCATTGGCCAAAAAATCTGGTGGATTAAATATTGCATGGCGGAATTTTTAATGTACAAATTTAATAAATAAAAAACTTTATTTAAAAAATATTTTTACCCCATAAAGGGGTGGACGGTTGCCAGCCCTACCACCGACTGTACCGGGCCCCGTCGGCTGTCAGTCCGCTGATAGGATTGTCGGTAGTACCTTACGGGACCGTCAGCAGCCTGTCAGCGCAGGCTAACAGCCGACAAAGGAAGGTACGGGGGTGGCCCCACCCCCTCCACAAAGTTTTATTTATATTTTTTTCAGAAATTCTTTTTCAAAATAAAACTTTTCAAATCAAATTTTTTATTTATAATTTTATTTTTTTATTTGTGTAGGTACGAGTTTTAATGGCGATGGAAAAAATATATATAGCTTTTAATATTATTTTTGACATCCATACGATCTGGACATGGGTACAATTTTTTTGTAATTTTTCATAGTATCAAAAATAGGTCAAATTATATATCAATTTTCGTCTCTCGGCCAACTCGGATCTAATCATGAGGTCTATTTTGGGCCAGAAGATCATTTGTGAAACCAAGAAACCTATTTCACCCAAAATTTCTCACATCCCAGATCCACAAACAACCTATTTAATCAGCAAACCCAAAACCCTCAGATCTACAATAAACAACCTGCAACACCTTCATATCCTGCCATGTCTTTGATTTTCACATGCAATGCATAGATTCAAACTTAAACAAGATTTTTCTCAACCAAGGGTTATACAACCACAACCAAAGCTCTGATACCACTTGTTGGTTTTTTGCAGCCAATTAAAGATAATTTCCACATAACCCATAAAGAAATCTATGCATTTAAGTATTTAGAATCCACATGCAAGAGAATAGACAACATACCCATGAAAATATGACACAAGATATACCCTGGGAAAACCCTCAAGAGGGGAAAAACCCAGCCTCCAAAAGCATCCATCTCTCATGTATTATTCAGCAATAAGATTACAATACATCTTCTGAGTCTCCATGAACACCATTGAAGCAACAAGCTCTTTCCAAGCAATCCATGTGAACAAGCATGCAACTACACATCCTGTGCCATGCTTCAAACCCTCACAAATGCTAACCAAAGCTAATCATGCAAAATTGCATCTCTCCAATAACTACCTTTGTGGTTGCTTTTATAGAAGCAAGCTCCCACAAAACCAATAAGTGGTATTACACAAAACTATGTGACAATAACTATGAGATTACAAACCATGTCCCCTTATTTAATATTGGGTGCTTTATTTATTATTTCCCCAATATTAAATAGTTAGATTTTATCAATTTAACTTATGTGCTAATGTTACATGCAACATTAAGTGGCCCCAAGAATAATTACATTAAATACATAATGCAAGGTGTACAACACACCTTTTCCCAACAAATTTCTGCCATAGCACTCGGCCTCAATGCAGCGGCGGCACCGTTTTTGTGGGTGTTGTGTTTCCCTTGCTTTTCTCACCATGACAAAGAAAGAATGTCACAGGAGACAATATTACCAGAGGGCTTCGAGGATCAGACTGAGAGTTGGAGTGGAGGTGGAAAGGCAGGAAGATGAAGCTTCACAGCTAAGACGACGTATGCGACCGAGGACTAGAGGATATAAGCCATTCATCGTCCAACTTAGCTCAGTGAACTTCACATAGGATACGCCTTCAGGTAAATTCGATGTCAAAAATAATATTTCATTAAGTAAAAAAACAAAAATAACTGTGATATTGCAGATTCAATCCTGTAGTTCGAGTTAAATTTGACCCATGTCTCATGAGTAGTGGTTCACAAAAACCCATCTTTCATGATAATGAATGGTCTACTTAGCACTCATTGCATCTAGGTGATGCTCATAGAGGTGAAGCACTGGACCTTCCTTAGTTCGCCCATCCCAGTACTAGTCCAGCTCAAACGCGCTTAACCATAGAGTTTTCTCCAATACCACCCACTTATCAATAAAAAATAATGTTGATTGATTCTAATAACAACTAATATAATTAAAAATACACTAATTTTATTTTTATATTAAAATGCAACCAATAAAAAACAATTTTGTATTAGACGACCTTAAATTTGAAAAAAAAAAAACTTTTAAAGTATTCGTAAGCTCATTTACAATCAGACTTTTCAATTAAAATTCAGTTACGTTATTGTAATCATCATCATCATCGCCACCGCCATTATATTGTTCATCGTGTTCAACATACATAGAGAAATCATCATAATCATAAACATCAGTATTATGCTCCTCCTCAAGATTACTCTCATTCTCATCCTCAAAATCATGAGGGTCAACACGCCCAAACTGGAACAGATCTTCCTCTGAATATTCGCTGTTGTGAACGCATAATTGAGTAAATAAGCTTTGCAATATGTGGAGGGTTATCCCTTCTTTGCCTGCCTTCACTCCCATTAAAAACGCCTTCTCTATATTACTAGATAATGGAATCCAGGAGTCATTTTCTAATAACCTTTGTTCATTAACCACGCACATATAGATCCAATCTGCACCACCCTTAAAGAAATTTATATGTCTTAGGTGATGATACCTGTCAAGCATAATCCTGGTCCCTTTAAAAATGTCGGCCCCTATCACAGGAGAATAACGAAGCAGAGCGCAAAAGATGAATGTACTAAGCGAATGATGGGTTTTATGAAACGAATGGATCATCTCATTTACCTTTTTCCTCCAATCCATAATATCGTTTCCCTTCCAATCTATTTCGCATAAACCATCCACCATAGACAATGTGTCGCCAATTTTATCTGCTTCAAAATATGACATGGCCGATCTCCTCCTGTAGCCAAATGCAAATTCATCTTTATCTTCATCTTTTACATCTTCATTTGCGATAAAATCTGACATGGCCGATCTCCCCACTAGAGTTGTAAGCTCCGATGGCAATCTCTGAAATCACAGTGCTCTCTCTAAATTGATTTCAACAGTATATATGGAAAATTGAAAACAAAACATTTAGAAATACTTTATTCATATGCAACCGTTTCAAAAATTAAAAAAATGGCAACAGAACGACCAAAGTAAAAGGAAAAATAATGGACCGCTAGTGGGTAACTACACATGTCTGTGTTTAATACCTGCAATCTTTCAACGCAACTTATTATAGGACTATCTGAAATAATCAGCTCCTTCAGTCTTTTCAATTCTTCAATACCCCTTATTTTCTGCAGCTTCGGACATTTAGCAATGATAATGCACTCGAGGCGTATTGAAAATTCAATGCCTTCTATACTTTGTAGCCTTCCAAGACCTCCAATGTAGATTCTCTTCAACTCCTTCAATTCTTCAAAACAAATTACACCCTCCAGCTGTGTACATTCCTGAATCCAAATCCTCTTTACTCCCTTCAATTGTTCAATAGCTTTTACATTCTTCAGCTCTGGACAATACGCAATCCAGATCCACTTCAATCCCTTCAATCTTTCAATAGCTGATATATCCTGCAGGTTCCGACAACGGCTAATATAGATCCTCTTTAGACAACCAACACACCCAAAATTTGGCAACTCTCTGATAGTCCGGCATAATTTTATACGGAACATTTCAAGTTGTAGCAGATCATTGCACAATACTTTGCGCAACTCTCCACATTCCAACAGCTCCAGACATTCCAGTGTGGTTACCCCTGTTAAATCCACTTCAATTAGATCTGCCATAGAATAAAGCTTAATAAATTTAAGGGTGGGACAGAATTGTCCACTAATTGAGACCACCGTTGTTTTTAATGCGTGACACAGAGTTATGGCTTCAAGGCTTCCCATACTAAACTGATCATTACTTGTCTCTCCCCTTTTGCTTAAAGCGAATTCCCCTTCCACCTTGAAGCATTTCAACCATAAAGTTTGAAGATTGGTGAGTTCTCTTACAGATTTTAGCAAGCAATTCCATTCAATATTCGATTGCATGATTTCATATCCAAACTCTAAGCGCAGACTTTCCAGATGCTTGAACATTCCAAACGAACTCACAAGTTTGCTTAAATCGGTCAATAACATATCTTTAACATTGGAGTCTGAAATATCCATATCCGAAAAGTCGCCAAATAGCTCTTTCAACTTGAGGAGAACCTAGAATTTACAATCAGTTTGTTCAAACCGCTTGTTTTTTCCAATAATAAAAATCTCACAACTAACTAATTGAATGCTGATGATATCAATATTTAATTTTTGATGAAGAAAAAGCATATACCTGTTCATCCCTTTGCCACAATCTCGCTGGTGATACTCCTTCAAGACTTAAAGTGTACAAATTTTGTAGAGGAATCCATTCAGGAATATGCGGATAATATCCACAATAAAATTTAAGTTGAAGCCATTGTAAATCAGTTGATGCCTTTGAACTCCCCAGAAAATATGTCATATCAAAACCACTTTCAAGGTCTTGAATAAGACTGGAACATCTGAAACTTTTTCCTTCGGACCCAGCGAGGGTGTCTTGGAATCCCTTGATATCGCTCGTTCCAATCTGAATTCAAAATTTCGTTGTAGTTAGAAAATGCTCAGTCTAAGTTACGAAAAAATGTTGTAGTAGCTTACAGAAAATAAACCATTTCCAACGGAGCATGAACTTAAGGCCGTCAAAAAAAACATACAAGATCTTTAAAACGCCACAGCCGACTAGGATGGCTCATTTCATTATCTGCCATTTCTCTCCCCAAGTCGCGGAGGTGGTCATGCATTTTCAAAACAAATGTTGGCTCATAATGGCACATCCTAGAGGGAAGATACCGATCACTGTGGCCATGCACCCGATCAAAATAAGTTTGCACTTCAACCAGGCACTTGTCTTTGAGAGTCTGGAGTGCATGTTCGGCTCTCCACCCTGAAGCCTTCCATATACTTATGGCACTGCTTACATCTTTATCTATGAAAAAGCATGCTATGTCCATAAATATCTGTTTTTGATCCTCTTCCAGATCATCATAACTTATTTTAAGCGTATCTTTTATGTCTTTGTGTAGATTTGCCTTGACTACACCTAATTGCAACCTCCAATAAGCCTTGTCACTGCCAAAAACATGCCCGCCCATTACTCGAAGAGCAAGAGGTAAACCTCCACACGCTTCCACAAAGCTGTCTACCAAATTCTCAAATCCATTTTTACAAGATTGCTTATGGAACGCTTGCCAGCAGAAGAGCTCTTTGCTATGCTTTGGATTCATTTCTCTCATCTTATAACGGACTGTCACTCCGACCTTTATAAGAAGTCTCTCGTCACGGGTTGTGACAATTACCAAACTGTTGGGATTGAGGGCATCTATGGGTAGTAGGGCATCTAACTGCTTCTGATGATCAGCATCATCTATAACTATAAGGAACCTACCTTGATTCGTGGCTCCGTTGAAGGTCATGCTCGATTTTGACGATTCCTTCTATATTAGAAAATGAATGATGATTTTCTGGAAACAGGTCATTAAGAAGCCTACTTTGCAGAGAAGTGAGCGCACCTTTGGCATCATTTTCCCGCACATCAAACAAAATGGTTGATCCACTAAACTCTGAATTTTTACGATTGAACAAATCTTTGGCGAGAGTGGTCTTGCCAGATCCTCCCATCCCAAAGATGCCAATTATTTTATCTCTCATCTGCCCATTTCTCTCGCAGTGGCTGTGGAAATCTTTCACAAGTTCATCATGCCCTACAGCATATTTTGCAACTTGGAAAGGAATTTTTCTCTTTTGCTTCTCCTTAACCATGGTGCACACGACTTCATTACACACCTTCCACAAATCGCTGAAAATAGAAAAAGCAAAAACAAAAATATAATTAAAATAAGGTTGCAAGTAATTGAGTATTTTCTTTTTAAATTGATAAAATTAAAAATTTATATTGAATTAAAAAAGATGGTCTCTTGAAGCTTTCCAAAGAAAGTTCTTCATTACAGAGTTGATTTTAATATAACTATTTTTTAGAAGTATAAAAGCTAAAATAACAAATACAAAACGATTTTTAGACTAAGTAAACTAGTTCCTAGAAAATAAATTTAACAAAATATATGGATGGAAAGCATATGGGGATTTCTTACTCATTCTGTTTGTTGAGTTCGTAGCCCCTGAGCCATGAAATGTTCTTCAGGGATTCTTTCCACTGTTGAATGTCATGTTTAGGATATCTGCCCTTCTCTTGGTGTTTGGAAAATACATCTGCAACTCCATTTTTGATGTAGCGGAAGTCTGAAGGCTCAACATTGTAAAACAGGGGAATAATTCTAGCTTTGGTTTGAAACATTAAAGCAAGCTCTGCTAAGCACCACGCAGACTCTGCATATCGCAGTGATAAGATGGCTATGTGCACTGTGGCAGAGGATATGGCATTCTTTATGGCACAAGGAATAAAATCTCCCAGTTCAGTCTCTGAATCATCTAGATATGCCCGGATCCCAGCTTCCTGTAAAGAATCGTAGAGCTGCTGAGCCAGAGTTGTTTTGACGTCTGGGCCTCGATGGTTGATGAATACATCATACTGTTTTGCAGTCACGGAGGATTTTATCTTATTGTTGGGAGGTTCAAGTACCAAAAATGGATCTCGTTTCGAAGTGGAAGCCATTAACAGAAAATTGATGCTTTTGTGAAAAAGCAAATAAATCAAGAATGGATATTATAAGCAAGAATAGAGGGAGAGGGAGTGTATACCTTGAAAACAAGGAAAGAAATAGCAGATAAACCATTGACACTGAAGTTTATGTAGTATGTGCTTCCACGTTTAAAAGGGTGAAGTCAGTCAACCAAAACAAAAACATAGCCAATCAAAAGCCATTGCTTTGTTTTGGTCTTCACCCTCCAAACTGGCGATCCTGCGCTTAACCGCCACGTGGCTTTCTCAAAACAGAGACGAAGCGTTGATCAGATGGCAGAGAAAATAGGCTTTAGAAGGATTGAAAAGCACGTGTTTACCAGCTATGTTGGGCGCGTCTTCCATCCCACTCGAATGGCACGTGAAGAAGACAATTAAAGCGCCGACCCTCAACAAGAAAACTCACCAAATAGCTCACCAACTGCACCTTCTACCTCCTCATATGTTGCCACATTTGTTTGTCATTTAGTTGCATCCCTCTCAAAATAAAGAATCTCATCAACAACAAATAATGGATCCGTGCGGGTTAACTTTGTCAACATGTAGCAATTGACTGGAATATCATAGAACCTTTGTTTTTTTTTTTGAAATGTGGACTAGCCTCTTATCTATCTATAACTAAGGTTTGGAGGTGTGACTCATCATGCAACTTGCCACATCAACACATCTATTAAGAAGTGTCTAAAATTTGACTTTTTAAAGATTCGACTAAATCTTAATCATGAGATCCCCGGTAGTTGAACAAAAAAATATCATTTGTTGCTTGTAAAATATCATATTTTTATTTAGAATAAAATTAATATGCAACCTAAATGGACCAAATACCTATTGGTAACCATAAATCTTTGATATCTTTAACTTTTATATTCAACACATATAGACCAATAGTTGAACACAAAAAAACTCTTTGTTATTATAAAAACAACACAAAATTAGTTAAAATACAACTTATATCAAACAAAATGGACCAATAGTTGAACACTAAAACTTTTTGAACATCCTTCATATTTAGTGGGAAAATACGTGGTATTTATTGTGCTCACCTTTTATATTTGTGATACGACAAACTATTAATATAAAATATTCCAATGCTTGTACATTGCTACCCCAATAGATGTATACATAAGAACAATATTTTTTCACTATGATAACGATACTTGTTTAAATAAATGTCATATTTTATTAAATGAGTATTTTATTTTTTAAATGACACACTTATAGTGGATAGTTATGATATTTTATTTGAGACAAAAAAATACTTATTTCACTTCTTCATAAATGTATTTATGTTTTTCTTATATAACATTCAGAGGTTCTCACGTGTTCAAGTATGTGTCCACTTTTGATCAACATTTGGTTATTTTTTTATTTACATTTGGACTATTTACTTACAATATATAGTATAAATATGGGGCAAGATTGGGTATTATAATCACAATTGACTGCACGACTATTGGACCCCACACAACTATTGGACCCTCTCCCCTAGTCCAATCCAAATAGGGGGCAATGTCACTAAAACCAAGTGCATAACGTGTATCTTTCCCCTCTACCTTCTTTTCATATAATCAAAGATTGTACTACACAAAGACAAAGACATTCAAGTATTTTTTAGTCAACTTGTGCTTATTTATGAGAATGGCTTAAAAAACAATCCATTTGCACTCACAAATCGAAGTATTATAAGGCTAGAATAGAATGTGAATGGAAATATTGTAAAGATTAAGGATTCCAACAATAAAATCTTTCCATGACAATTTGATAAGGACAAAATTTAGAACTTTATAAGAATTTTAGTAAATTAAACTTCTAAATAAATAGTAAACTATATAGATATGGAGTAGCTCTCTTACAAATGCATAGAGGAAAAGAAAATAATGTTCCCCTTCATTGTTCTATAACTATGTATATCATCACGAATAAGTTCGTAAGGTTTTCATCAAGGAATAACCTCTTGATACACATGTTAAGGGAAAGTATAACCTTCACATCTACTTTGTATGAAGGGAAAAAGAAAATATTGGAGTTGAGATAATAGGTAGTAGCATGAATATGTTGGAGTTATCATTTACAACTTCAATCAATAATATGTCATATGGGTTCATATTTGGTTTTATTCAAACCATACGAATTTCAATTGTCTCTTTAGCTATATTCATAGCCTCATATAGATACCCAATGGAATATTTATCCCCATCCTCCAACTACAAAACCATAACTGATGGTTTTGACACCTAAATCAATCAAGTGGATGAAGATAAAATACTATAAGGACTCCCCAACCACCTTTTTGTCACAAACATGTGTTTAAAGTTGGACAATGTAGTTGTTATACTCTACAAGGTGAGAAAATTATTGACAAACCATGTGACTCCTAACTGCATGAACTTCTTGTCATTAATATGCTCTCATAAGAATCAATACCTAGGTGTGCTTGTTGACAAATTTGTGATATTTCTTACATCTTCAACCATGTTCTTCACCTAGCTTAATTTCATTATATCTTCAAGGAGTAGTTCAATACAGTGGGTAACATAAGAGTTCCAAAACAAAATATATTGTATTTCCTCTTAAACTCTACCAGTTACTATTTAGATAATAGTTCCACTCCCACCTCCATCACCACCTCATCTAACAAGTTTCACAAGGTCCCTCCATTATTTCAATAGAGGTGTAGTACCCCTCCATTTATGCTTATGATTTATGCTGTTATGTTTTCACACTGTTAGACTATGATACTTTGTTTGGATATTTTGATCGCTGGTTTTGAGCGAAAGTGGATTTATTCTATGACATGATGATACATTGTATGGTGATTACTGATTTCAGACATGCTTTGATATAGCGTAGATGTTTACTTTCAGATGATTCTTGTTATGTATATATTTATGATGGAATAATAGTTATTTATTTTTTCAATCTAATGTGACATGTATTGGTGTGGAGAACGGAATCATATCTCTCGCTTGTGAGTGCCCTGTGATATCTATGATTTTCTCCGCATGGTGTGCCTATACAATGGTTTATATTTATATGCAAGTTATTGCTTGGTTGCAGGAATTGCAGGTACATGACACCGACTCCACCTGGTTACTCAGGTCTGAGCGTGTCAAGACTCAACGGATACATTGATTGGGAGATAGTAGTTTGGTTCACCCTAGTGTAGTCCATAACCCGGTCATTGTACATTGTCAGTTTTAGTTGAGTCATAGGTTGTCTCGTATTTTCTTGTTTGGTTTAATTGCTTGAAAGGAAAAAAAAAATGTTGATTTTAATAATAGTTTATTATGTTTTAAATTATTGTTATTTAAATTAATTTTTAAACGTTGAAGAAATTGGATACATGTTATTTAATTAATTAATTAGCTTATTTGGTTAAATGGTTTGATCTTAAAAGATTAAACTTATTTAATTAAATAAATTAATTAGTTAGAATAAATTATTTAAGTGTGTGAATAGTTTTATTTGAAATTAAATACTATTTTTGTGGAAATGGCATGCTTTATTGTTAATTATATTTGCAATTTGAAAATTGTTAATTTTAAATAAATTAAATAAATTATATTAATTAATTAAAATGTATGCAATTTGAAATTGGCAAGATTGCCGAGAAGTGGTTGAGAAGATATTTTGCACTTCTCGACATGTGTGCCAGTGCATTTATGGAAATTTGTTGAGAAATTTGTTTACGGAGGATAATTTGGATCTGGGAAATCACAGAGGTTAATTCTTTTCATTCATGGGAAAATATTTTATGCTCTGTAAAATTTTTTGTATATGCTTTTTGGGTATTTTGTTGCAAATTGGTGGAAGCTCTGGTTGCTATTTGGGCTTTGGTTTTCGAATTTTTTTTGGAAGGCTATAGGCAGCAGAGACTACAGAAGTTCTCATCACCAAATCAACTTTTTCAAAACTTTGGGATATTAGGTATTTCTCTTGTGGTTTAAATTTGTTGTTTTGAAAGAATATCTGTGAAAGTAATCTCTTTAGTTTAAATTCTATGTATTTTTCAAAAAAAAAAGAAATGATTTACTCTGTATTCCCGAAATGGGATTCATTATGTTTCTTTTCCTTCTGGAAAAATGAGTTGTGTGAAAGGAAATTATGTAATTCATCTGGAAAATAAAATTTCATGTGTACTGTTGAAATTTCCTCATTTCCCTTTTTGAAATCCCGTTGAACTTCTATAGAAGTTTTCTAAAATTCTTTGTGTGAAAACCCTGATAAATTTGTGTAAATATATATATAACGTCATACGGGTGAATTAGAAGTATTTATTTATATAAAAAAAAGCGGATTAAATCTATCACCGAAATCTATATTGATTGTTTATTTTTATATTTAAAAAAAATGGGATTAAACAATCGCCATTCAGATTCAATGTATAAAATTTATTTTCATTTATTAAAAAATGTATATGGAAATAACCAGTGCCGAAGCACTGTCGAGTGGGGTTACCCCGCGGCTGAGCCCGCAGGGGATGGCAGCAAGGGCTGAGCCCAGCGCCACCCTCGCGGGCAGCGCTTGGCTCAGCCACCGCGGTCGAGCTCTGTGGGTGGGCTGCGAAGGCAGCCCTACCCTTAGTGAGGCTTGCGTGGGCTACAGCCTGCGCGGGTAAGGGCAAAAGGCCCTAGTTTATAATTTACTACAATGCCATGCGAAAATTTAAAAAAAACATATGCTTTATTTTATTTTAAATATAACTTAGAATTTGATATATATGTAATTTATAATTATTATGTGTGTCTATATTATATATAACAAATATTATTTATTATATATATTATATACATATATAATATTTATAATTATGTATTTATTAAATATATGTAAAAAAATTGGGAAACTTATTTATGATATTAAGAGGTCTTTTATGTTTAAAATAAATTGATTTTCTTGAATTTATTTTGATCTCATTATAGCAAGTGATAATGACATTGAGTAATTCTAGATTTGTTAATTTTTAAATGGATGGAAGTTAAATCATACTTTAGAAGATTAATTTTATATTTCAAATTATTGTCTGGATGGATTTAGTATATCTGAATAGTAGATGTTAATTTTCCAATTTTCCTTTTTAATTGTGTTTCTTGTTGGGCATTTTGGGGAAAGTTTTAAATAAACAAGTCTTCTAGACAAGTTGGATAATGTGGGGGTAATGTGTTTGTTTATATTGAATTCTTGTGTTGACTAAGAATGTGTACGTAGTATTGTATGGTGAGTAGACACCTGAGTTTGTGATCATATGTTCGATATGAAAGTGTAGAAATTTTATGTGGTAATTTGTACACCATGTTGCCTTAGTCAAGGAAACCTAGAATATCTTTGTTATGTTTAGGGGAGTGGCTTTTTGTAAGGGCTGACACACAAAGTGGTGTCAGGGTAACTTGCAAAGAGTTAGTAAGTCAGTGATAACTAAAGAACACAGTAGTTAGATTTAAAATCTTTAACAAGATGTTTATGCCTCGCTTATGACTCTTGAGCTACTTCAATCTTGAGTATAAGATGAGAAGGCCTGGAATGGAAAATCAGTGTCTTGATTCACCAAGAGACATTCGATTCCACAATAGTATGCAATAGGGGCCGGGTTTCGTAAGAGGTTACTAGGGTAACCCAAGTTGGGGGCCGGAACCTAGGAAGAAACACCAGGGTAACCTTTGCAATATTGTGATGACACTCTACCTAAAATAACAATTAACCTTGTGTATGTAGTACATTCAATTGTCAAAGAATCTGGAAGCAATGTAACCATTAGTTTGTTATGTACTTGTGTCTAGGGTTAGTAGATTATGTCTAGGTAACCATATTACTATCTCCTAGCACGGGGGGTGGACCTACGGGTACCACATGGTTGGGTGGAACATGCACCTTACTCCATTGGGTCCCCAGTTTATGATCATGGCATCGAGAGCTTCATGGATGGAGAGCTCACACTTGGAAACTTATGTGTACTTTCTCATTGTAATTTGTAAACCTTGTATTTAAAAACATCCCTCAATTGTTTATGAGGTGAACATTGTAAATGTAATTGTAATTATTATTTGAACTATCTCATCAGATGGATGAGTATTGTATATTTTATCAAATGCAATGTAAGGAAACAAGTTTGTACTTTATTTTATCTTGAATGAAATTCAATGTTATGCAATGTTTATCTTTATGTTAAATAATATGTGCAATGCGAAATACTAAAGTCGTCTATGGAAACTCAAAGTAGTGTATCGTTGTGTAACTTAACAAATGTATGCAAATAATTAACTTAATAATTATACTTTAAAAAAAAAATTATTACACTTTTATACATTATTGCAACATTCCTTAGGTTATTATGACAGGGCATTACATCTTCAACCATGTTTTTCACCTAGCTTAATTTCATTATATCTTCAAGGAGTAGTTCAATATAGTGGGTAACATAAGAGCTCCAAAACAAAATATATTGTATTTCCTCT
Organism: Sequoia sempervirens; assembly: GCA_007258455.2. NCBI lineage: Eukaryota > Viridiplantae > Streptophyta > Pinopsida > Cupressales > Cupressaceae > Sequoia > Sequoia sempervirens. The sequence goes on along the minus strand of VDFB02271358.1, from coordinate 1,037,381,119 downwards.
TAAACTCTACCAGTTACTATTTAGATAATAGTTCCACTCCCACCTCCATCACCACCTCATCTAACAAGTTTCACAAGGTCCCTCCATTATTTCAATAGAGGTATCAATTGACTTGAAAAGGATTGATTTTCTCCTAAATCCACTAAAAGGTTAATGACTATCCCATTCCTCTCATCCATCAAATAAAAATGGTGCATTAAAAATATTACTTTTAGAATCAATCATGTATTTTTAAAATCAACATTTTGGATCACACTCAATGAAGTATCATTGAGTGTGATACGAAATGTGGATTCAAAAACATGCACAATTGATTCTAGAATTAATCTTTAGAATAGTAAATGGACTACAAAAAGCTAATGCAAAAAATGATGCACCCTTTCCATTTTCAATCTTTTTGTTCCTCGAATAATTAATTTATTTTGGACCTCATCCTACAATAATGGGCCACTCAACTTATGAAAACTCGAATCATTGAACCCCTTACTATGTTCTTGATGCATTGACCAACTACTCTTCATAAATACTTGAAGAAAAATTAAACAAATTATTGTTACATAGTACCAAAATTTCACATGTCATTTTGCCTCAAGTTGTAGTTATTTATTTCATGTAGCGCCCTTTAATCATATTTGTGCACCAAGAGAACTAGAAGGAACAAAAAGATGGAGATATGACTTCCCACACTACCTATTTCTCATATCTATAACCTAATGGAAGAACAAGAGCCCCCTATATCTCCCTTTAAACTTGTAGAACTAAAAACTAGGGTTGGGGCTTCCATTTTCTTTTTTTTCTCTTTATATTTACTTTACTATGCTCAAAATACAGTACAAGGGGGGCTTTCACCTTTTCCTCAACCTCCAAATCAGCTTTTGTACATGGTATAGCATCTTGGCAAGGGACCCATTCAAGATGAATTTGAGGCATTTTATGCCTCCTCTCGTATCCTTAGAATAATAATTGTAAATAATCACTCCTTACATTAGACTTTTTGTCTTATGTTTCCAACAAGGGTCCTTAGTTTTTCCACCAATTCTCCTATGTGTGCAAGTCATATTCTTTTTGAAAAAATGAAAAATAAAACCTAGCAAAAGAGAGATGATAGAAATTAATTAATACCCTAGCTAGCAACACAAACTAAAGAAAACATATTCAATCCTTCATTATTATTTTACAATCTAATAGTAATAAAAATAAAAACATAAAATGTGTAAATGTCTATTGTTAATGCATTTGTATTATTGATGCAAGAGCATCCAAGACCACGAGCAATCCTACATCACCCAAAAAGAGTTGTCTTTTTCTTTTCTTGTTTATTTTCTTATTTGTTTTTTCTTACAAGAATGGATAATGTAACTTTCAAATAATGGTGGATGTTTCATGGATGGAAGTAATTGCTTCATCTTGTTAAGAGGCTAATTGGGTACTCATGTTTCAAATTTGAAGAAGGTTCAAGTTCATTTGGGCAAGTTACACAATTGTGAGATTTTCCTAGTGTCTAGGATGTCACATTTCAAAATTGAGGAAGATTCAAGTTCATTTGGGCAAGTTATGCAATTATGGGACTTTCCTAATGTTTAGGATGCCATGCTTCAAATTTGAGGAAGATTTGAGAAAAACTATGAAAGTTATGCAATTATGGAATTTTCCTATGCTTTAGGATATTTTGTTGTTGAGAAAATTTTCATGCAATGTGGATATTATCCACATACCCATCAAAACTCAACAACAGGCTTAATTTCCTTCAAAATCATGCAACTATGGAACTTTCTAGTCAAGTGGGTATATCCTTGTACCCCTTTAATTTCTGCAACTGCTACCAAAATGTAAATTTTAGTCTAAAAACAACAAAGTGATGGTTTTAACCGCATGTAGCAGATCCTAAGGGTCAATGAGGCCTTTCCACATGTCCTAGCATGGGTAAATTATCTCTACTATGTTTGTAAGCTATAAATAAGGATCTTGAACTCTTTTTAGGCTAGTTTTTTAGAGACTTCTTCTACAAGAATGAATAAGAGGGAAGTTAGTGATGTTGGTGTAAATTCACCTCCCAAGAGCACAATCTACAATATAAACCTTCACAAATACAAGAGAAGCAAAGCTCTTTCACCAATGAGTGAATAATAATTGAGATGAAGAATAATGTACACATTAGCCTTTCTTATAAAGGCGAGGGGAAAGCTGGTAAAAATGTAATTGACAACAACTACCAATTAATTAAATGCACTAATAAACTATAATGCATTATGCCTAAGTAAACTTAAGAAGGTAAATATCTTATTTACTCTAGCACCCCCCCTTAAGTGCAACTTAGGGAGATTATTATGCAATATCAAGATGCAATATGAGTCCTGACTACACAACCATGTTAGGTACCCATTTATAATGCAAAATGAAATGTAATCTCTAACAAATGGAGAAAAGGAGAAAACCTTGTGGGGAAAAAAATCCTCTCCAAAAGAGAGAAAACAAAAATAAGATGCATGGATGGAGGACTCAATAACACCCCCAAGGACTACATACATCATGTATATACAATCAATGATCCTCCCATAGGAAGGATAGAAGGAGACTACATAGCCCCCCCATAATGAATAATGTCCTACATAAATGGTAAGTGCTTGAAGGAAAAACATAGTCCAATGCCTACAAATAACATTTCTCCCTTTGGGAAGAAGATAAAACAATTACAAATATAGGAATGCTTCCCATTTTGGATAGGAATTAGCAAGTGAAATCCAAATGTAGGATGATAATGTCTTTGAAATCTACTCATGTGTCACCAAGACCTTGGAAGATGATGCCACGAACCAATCAGGAACATGCACAATCACAATAGAAAGTGACAAACAAGGTACCACTAGAAACTGATTTTGAACATTCTTCAAAGATAGAGATGGAGTGACAATAGTTGTACCACAACTATCTTCAAATATGAAAATTAATCCTTCAAATTATGTGTCTTCCAATTCTGAAATGTGAGATTTTGACGAACAATGAACCAATGTCCAAAAAATAGGAATCCCTATCAAGAAGAAAATGATAATCTTGTTGCTCAAGAATGATGGAAGTACTTAATGAAGGTGGATCAACTATCTCTAACAAAGAATCAAGAACCTCTAAAGTAACTGCAAGCTCATCTGAAGTCTCAAAAACCTCCAAAGGATCTGTAATATAAGGGGATTCACTACTCACGAGTTCTCTTTATTCAGAGAGCCTCACGAGGTGAACTTCCCTATACTACCTCAATGGAACAATGTGGAAGTTTCAAAATCTGAAAGAGCAGGTCATAGAGACTTTCTGCACAAACTGACAAGCTCTCAACCAAAGGACGTCAGCATAAAAAATAGACAGTGCAATGTATTGGCATCTTGGAGGCACGCTAGCATCTTGTATGGACTAGAAAATGAGGTCTTAGAATATAACAAAGTGAATGCTTCTATCTGATTGTTAAGAACTTACAAAATATAGGGAAATAACAGAAAGTGATAGAACTAAAATAAAGTAGTAGAGATGACAATGATAAGGAGAGGAAAGGAAATACTTACAACCGTACGAGTGATGAAGCTTCTAGCTCATGAGTGTCTTCAATACCTACACACAAGAGGAAGAGAGAAATTGTTGGGTGGTTGTATAGGGGCCTGCCTTAGTCAAACCCTATTTTAGTGTTCCCACCTCCATAGACAGCTAGATAGATAGAGATAAAAGTAGAAATGAAGTAAAGAGCATTTAAAGCACTACAAAACAATGTTATGCTACTCAACCAAGTAATAGAGGAGAGGAGTGATGGGGTCATTGTAATCCTCATCATTTAATTTATCAATCCAAGGTGGTGTCCATGGATATATGCAAGAGAGAAAGTAGAAAACTTGCTTGACAGTCAACTCTACTTGCAAAAATAAATCCTATTTGCATGAAAGTAAAGTTGCTTGAAAGGGAACTAATCTTAAATCCTATTTGCATGAAATGAAACTAATCTAAGGAAAAATTGCATGAATTGAAAATAATAAACTACTTCACACTTGCTAGAAATGAAAAGCTTTCTTGGATTCAAATTTAATCTATAAATCTAGAATTACATTCCTGGTAAATGAAACTAGATCTATCCTATTTCCTCGGGTTGAAACAAGCATTTCTAATCCCCTCCCTTTAATCAAATGATTAAATTGTATTTATAGAACTCATATTCTATATCAATCCACTAAGCAAGTGGATCCAAGATCCTATTTTTGAGGGGTCGTTTATAAAAATATAAGAAACTTGGAGTTGTTGTCCTCCATCACACCACTTTTGTCTTTGTCATTTTCTGATGTTTACTGCTCTTTCCTTGATACAAAACACACCAAATTCTCAAAAGGGTTTTTATATCTTTAAATCTAGTTTCCAAATCACTTTGAATTTTTGAATTTTGTTTAGAAACAAGGGAGATATTACTATTTTATTGAGACTGCATTTTTTACTATTTATGAATGCCTAATTTTTATCAAGTCTTTAGTTCTCCACGCAAATGAAGGAATTATTCTTCAATTTTCTTGCCAAAATCATTGATCATTAACATGAATAACATGCTATAATCATGCAACAACATTTGAGTGATGTGGTAACTTGAATTATCTTTGGTGGAAGAAGGAAGAATGAAATTTAATAACTGTGAGAGATCTTTGAACTCAACATGAAACAAATACCCATCCCATTAATTTAGGAATGAATGATGCTCCATGATTTTTCATGACTATATGAGTGTGTTGGGAGTCTTCTCTATCTTCTCATTACTTCTTCAAAGCCTACTAAAGCTTTTAGGAGTTAACTGTCTCAAGTGTAGAGCTCTCTACTGCAAGTGTCTAATGAAGCTTCTTCTTACCATGAGTTATTTAATAGCTCATTTTTCTGTATTATATCATCTTAAACACTTCATGGATACATATTAGAGGAAATTTAGATCACATTTAATTACTAAAAATAAATCAAACATTTACTTTATATTCTACTTTAAACAAGCTAAAGAACTTTCAATCACCACTCAAATCCACTTTAAAATTAATGCATTAAGAAGAAATAGATGTTTTTATTTGATAAAATATGAGGAAATTTATGGTCTCATCAAGGAGTGAAAGCTTACCACCTCCACCAAGATCACTCAAGGCTGCTTGGGGGAGAAATGAGAGGAACTCGAGCCTCTATTGCAATGGTGTTTTGTTCCACACATGCTCTATTGAAGTGGTGGAGTGTTGATGTTGCCGCTGTGAAGTGTAAAGTGTTTGGAGAGCTAAGAGAGGGCTCAAAGAGAGCTAGAGAGTGTTGGAGAGAGGTGTAGCAGATGGAAGAAGATCAAAAGAAGCTAAGATGCATATGGAAGGAGTGAATTTGAAGGGGAGATGAGGAAAATGGCCATATTCGGTTCGGTTGGCCAAGGAGGGCATTACAAATCAACCCCCAATGGGAAGTGCAATGCCTCTACAAGCTCCAAATGCAGGAATTTGTTAGGGACATAAGCGTGCCACGTGGACGTCTGCATACCGCATGGGCGTCCCTGATTGAAACGCCTCCACCGACACTCAAAACAGGTGCCAAGTGTGATGCAAGCAGCAGAATTAGGTGGAATTAAGCCTTCGAACTTGGTTTTCTAAGGTGGACAAAGGAAAAAAGGGGATTTTCACATGGGGTGAAAATTCGCTCTTATACAAGATCACAAACATTGTTTATCTTCTTTGAAGAATAAAGAGGTGCATTGGTATTGGAAAGAAGATCATTGAGAGATGGTAGAGTATCATGATCTCCACATGATTCTCAAATGTAATTCCAAAGAGCATAAGGGAACTCAAAATGAATAAGTGATTCCAAAAGATCATCATTTATATGCTAAAAAATAACTCTAAAGAGTTTAACCCTGTATCCTTTCCAAATAATATACCCACAATGTGTGCCTAGAATAGGAACTTCATTATACAAATATGGCAATAGATTATGCTCACTAAGATGAGTGAGAATAAAATTAGTCCATTTCCTAAAGTTCCCTTTCTCCAAAGAAACCATTATAATTGATAATTCTTCAAAAATTTAAAACATAGTTATAAAAACCTCCAAACTAGAATTATAAGGTTTAAAAATTTGATTTGGTGCAAAAATTAGTGGGGCCTGTTGTCTGATCTCCATGCCAACATCAATCAAACTCCACTGAGCCTAGAGAGCATAGTCACAAGTTAGTAGCATATAGACCACCAATCACCACACAAAAGAGACATTTCACGGCCACACAAGCCTTTGCTCACACTAATGAAGGGAGTAAGAGGCTATATTAATAGCAAGAAACCACATCACACCATTAATGTGGGGCTACAGTCCCTATGAACTGCTTTGAACCTGCAATGTGGGCCCTTATTCAAACGTTGTGTAGAAGATGAGAACCCTAAAATGAAATATTTATTCAAGACTTTATAAATAATAAATTTTGTTCACAAATAAATGGCCAATCAATGGCTTGCAAAATTCCTTCATTTTGCAAATTAGATGCTTTTCAAATAGTAAAATTGTTTTTCCCTTTGCGCAATGGTTTCGAGCTTCAAAACAAAGTGCCTCTTCTCTGCAATCTAACCCAGGCATGAGAGGTTTGTGGAGTGGTCTTGGAAGGTATTTCATGCCTCACAGAGCCTCTTCGAATTCAAACTCCTTTGATTTGATTCATTCATACCTCTTCAACAAGAAAAATCGGCAATAAGGCAACTTTAAAATTTAACAAATTTGAAATGCCAAATAATCTCCACCAAATAAATGATCTCAGACTCCAATGAAAACTCTTAGCAAAATGAGTTGTAGATAGTTAGATCTGATACCATGTTGGTGTAAATTCACCTCCCAAGAGAAAAATCTACAATATAAACCTTCATAAATACAAGAGAAGAAAAGATCTTTCACTAATGAGTGAATAATAATTGAGACATGAAGAATAATGTACATGTTGGCCTTGCTTACAAAGGCAAGGGGAAAGCTGATAAAAATGTAACTAACAAAAACTACCAATTAATTAAATGCACTAATAAACTATAATGCATTATGCCTAAGTAAAATTAAGCAAGTAAAAACCCTATTTACTCTAACAAGTGAGTGTTTGCAGATTGAAGGGGATTTCATGGTAAATGTTGAGAAAACTATCTAGGTCAAACATTTGTGATTATTAGGCTTATTTCCAAGGCATGTAAGAATCCATTCATATGTGTTCAACTATAATTTGCTAAACATTTGATACTTCTATTGTAATGTTTTAGTTTCAAGTTAATAAAGAGATATTTAGAATTGTTGGTTGTAATTTTCATTTGTTGCATGACTCATTAACTTGTCAAAGCCCCTAAGTCTTTCCCTACACCAAATGGTATCAGAGCTAGTCATACTCTTGGAGACTATGGAAGTGCTAATCTAGGGACCCTAAGGAGATTGTTTTAAGAAGAGTAAAGAAGAAGAATTTGCAACTCCAAAGGGTTTGAAGATATGGCACACAAAGGAAGATGAAAAAGAGTCATTCCACAAATTGGGGATATAGCACTTGTAGAGATGCTAAGAGGAATCACAACTAGATTGGATGCAATGGAGAGAACGTATCACAGAAGAGTACCCATAGAGGATGTAAGTGACAATGAGAAGAAGAAGTCAATGAGAAAGAAGCAAATAACAGAGAAGACAAATATGGTTTTTGAGTGCATTGACCAAGATTACCAATAAACCCTATGCAGACCTACCAAGTTATAATGGTAAATTGAATGAAGAGGATTGATAGACTAGATTTCAAAGGTGGAGAAAATTGATTTGGAATCCATTGAGGACCCTAAGATGGTAAATTTTGTAGCTACAAGGTTGAAGGGACACATGCATCTCTATGGTGGGATCATGTACAAGTTTAGAGACAAAGAAAGGTAGAGGAGAAAATCAAAAGTTGGGAGAGACTAGTCACTGAGTTGAAGATAAATTTCTTACCAGTAGACCACCAAATCATCATGTTCAAAAAATTGTTGAACATTAAGCAAAAGGAGAAGAGTGTGCAAGAGTATATAGAGGAATTCTATGGACTGAACATCAAGGTTGGTCACATTGAGGATGTTGTGGAGAAGGTATTTAAGTATGTTAATAGTTTACATTATTCTACTCAAGATGAAATTAGCATGGTTAAAATTACTAGTGTAGAAGAAGCCTATCGATTTGCATTGAACATTGAGCAAAAGATCTCCAAAAAATAGAACAATTTTAGGGGAAGAGGTAAATCCTCAAAAGGGAGAGAACAGTCAAATCCTATATATGGTTATTAAGATAAGCAAGGAGAATCAAGTACTTCACAGAACAATACCCAAGGAGGTAGAGGAAGGGGTGATTACCCCAAAGGAAAAGGAAATTTTGGAAGAGGAAGAGGTTTTAGTGGAGCATTTTTCCAATGTGGACAAGATGGACATAGGGCATTTGAATTTCCTCAAGTGCAACAAAGTAGTGGAAAGGGGAAAGAAAAAAGAGTCCATATAGAACTAGTTGAGGAGGAGAGTGTGGCAACTGTGACCTCAACAAATCATGGAGAAGAGCTTGAGGATGGAGAATCCTTGATGTTCAGGAGAGTCCTTCTAAAACTAGAGATGGTACAAGGAGAGCTAAAATAGAGAAGAAATCTATTTAGAACTAGATGTTATTCTAGAGAAAAATTTTGCAAGGTCATTGTGGATAGTGGTAGAACTGAAAATTTAGTGTCAAAAAAGATGGTGAAAAATTTGAAGTTGAAGAGGATAAAGCATCTAACTCCCTATAAGGTTTTCTAGCTATAAAGGGGACATTAGTTGTTGGTAAGTGAGAAATGTCTTGTTAATTTTTGTAAAGTACCTTTCTGGAAAGTGTGGAAATCTTGTGTTTAATTTGAAGGGAGCTCATTTTATATGACAATAGGTTGAGTTATAATTTTTTATTCTTAAAGAAACCACAATTCATGAATAGTAGACTGTAATATAATCTCCAAGTGAAAAATGAGCTGAGAAACACATGCAACAATTCAAATGTTTGATATGATATCATATACAGTTGTAACCCCATACATCTTTGACATTATCAAAATGATATTGTATTCAAGGCAGAAATATAGTTTGACTCATTGACATTCAAATCTAGAGTATGCAACCATTCAAAAAAGTAACCCTACACTAAATGTTGGTAACATACACAATAGTGGGTAAACAACTGTTCCAATAGTCAATACATAGTTTTAAATACATCAAATGTGATATACTATGCATAATAAGAAATAAAGAATGATTGCAACAAACTGAAGTGTAATTTATGAGTTTTCCTTTGATAGTGGAATGCAGATTAAGATTTCAAACTACAACCCCAAAATATTCAACAATATAAGATGTGATTTTCTAAGTTTACATGGACACAATTTCTACACAACAATTATGGTTTGAGTAACCCATCCCAAATCCACTACAATCAAATATTTAATTAGCAGCTCATGTATGCAGGACAAATGCATATGTAAATACCCAAACTTGGAGTAGTAAAGTCATCCCCAATCTACTACAAGAGAATGACATCTCTCAGGAGCTTATGCTACAAAAATGGCTACATAAACCCACTCAAAATGGTTGGCTCAAGTAGGAGGAAGTGCACCCAGGTCAAGAGATGATGTGTGACCCGTCTAGGGCTCCCAAGTAACCACGAACTCATAGGTAGCTTCTGAAAATGGTGTTTCCTTTCCCAAAAAACATGTATTTCCTATGCAGCTCAGTATTCTTAAAAAAATGACTAGAAATTGGTGCTATTTATATGCATTGAATGTGCCTAGGGTTTCTTAGAAGAAACACCTTCGATTTTCTTGCAATACTTCATTCAAACCCTTAAGAAGCAACAAAATTTCAAAGATAAACAACCACAAAATCCCAAAGTAAGAGTCATTTCTCTTATCAATCCTCAAAACATGCCAAGCTAGGAATGATCTTCCACATTCGAACCATGGTGGCTAGGGTTTCTCCAAACTCCATAACTAGGAAGCAAGCTTTCCCATGATAACTAGGAAGCAAGCTTTCCCATGAAGAAGAAATATTCATCTTAAAAGGTGCAACCAAAAAAAGAGTTTCTCTGATATATTCCAAAAGGCCCAATAAGTGACCTTTTCAATTTTCTCTCTCATAAAATTAAAGTGACTTTTGCAAGTCTCTTTTATTAAATATTCCCATTAGTCACTTTTATCAATTTCATAAAGTCACTTTTCAAAAATAATTTAATTAATTATTTAATATTACCTTAGAGAATTTAGGTAATAATTAAACAATTAAATAAATGACTCCCTATTTCCATCAATTTCCTTTAGGAGTTAAAAGGGAATGAGGCATTTTGTGGCTAGCTGAAAGGGGACATTACTGTCCTCCCTGCCTAAAATTTCTTGTCCCCAAGCAATTGCAAACTTGGGTGCTGAAGAATCTTCTCATTCTCCCATGTGGCATCCTTTGCTAGCAAATCTTTCCATCTCACCAAAAACTCTTTTACCACCCTGTTCCTCAACCTTCTCTCTCAGGTATCTACAATCTGTTCAGGGACTAGGACCAAGTGTCCCTCCTCGTCCAACGGTGGGAGCTTTGAAGAAGAATTAACCTGCTAACCTAGTGCCTTTTTAAGGCACGAAACATGAAATACATTATGAATCTTGTTGCTCTTTGGCAGCTCCAACTTGTATGCTACCTCTCCAACCCGCCTGATAATCCTGAAAGGTCCATAGAATTTGGGCTTGAGCTTCTCAGCTCTGCTCTTCTTAAGAGAAGATTGTCTATAGGGCTGCAAGTGAAGGTATACCAAATCACTGACCTCAAAACTATGCTCAACCCTGTGTCTATCTGCATATGTATTTTGTTGATTCTATGCCACCTTAGGTTATCCTTGAGTGCCCTCAAGATATCCTGATTCTCCTAAATCCAATCCTTGGCTTTGGGAGCCCTACTATACCAATAGCCATCTCCATAAATGAAGGTGCATCGTAACCATACAAGGCTTTGAAAGGAGTCATCCCAATGGACATATGATAGGTGGTATTATAACAATACTCCCCCAAGTGCAACCACTTAATCCATGCTCGTTGCTTCCCTACAATGTAGTTGTGCAAGTACCCCTCAATCCATTTGTTCACAATCTCTGTATGACCATCTATATGAGGGTGGTGACTCATGATCAGAGTCAACTCAGTGCCTGCCAACCTAAACAGCTCTTGCCATAATGCACTCATGAATCTACTATCCCTATCATTGACTATGTATCGGGGTAGCCCATGTAGTCTAAAAATATCCCTGAAAAATAATTCAGCCACCTGTGGAGCCCTGTACTCAGTTGGAATAGCAAAGAAGTGAGTGTACTTCATCAACCAATCTGCCACCACAAAGATACTATCTCTCCCATGCACCTTGGGTAGGCATGTGATGAAGTCCATAGAAATGCTCTCCCATTTTTTCTCTTGGATAAGCAATGGCTATAACAATCTAGCTAGATGGGTATGCTCTGACTTGTTCTGTTGACAAGTCACACACTCCTTGACATGTCTCAATACATCATCCTTGAGGTCCTTCCATGAGAACCTCTCTCTAACCTATCTATAAGTTTTGAAATAGCCTTGATGGCCTGCTAAGGGAGTTTCATGAGAAGCCTACTATATCTTCTCCTTCAGTCTAGATTTTGGCACCAAGTAGATCCTATCCTTGTAGTAAATCACATCATCCACTACTCTGTACCTGTCATCCTGAATCAACCCATCCATCAACTCACAAGAAAACTTATTCTTGGAGTACTCCACGAACAAGAGGGACTTCCAATCTGTGGAAATATCTGAAAGTGAGCATGCTGAAGGTCTCCTGGAAAGGGCATCCACCACAACATTCTTTTTTCCCTTCACATACTCTATATCAAAGTCATATGCCTATATCCTACTGACCCAATTTTTTCATCTCTCATTCAAAGCCCTCTACTCCAAGAAGTATCTGAGACTATTGTGTTCGATCCTCACCACAAACTTACCTCCAACTAAATATTGTCTAAACTTCGCCAAGGAATGCATAATGGAGAGCATCTTCTTATCATAGATGGAGTATAGTCTCTCTAGTCCTCTCAACTTATAGCTCTCAAAAGCTATGGGGCATCTATTTTGCATCAACACTACTCCTATGCCCTCATCTGAGGCATCACACTTCAAAATAAACGGTTGTGTGAAATCTGGAAGCGCCAACACTGGGCAACTACCCATCGCCTCCTTGAGCTTATCAAAAGCTTTTTGTGCCTCCTCTGACCAACTGAATGCACCTTTCTTTGTCAAATCTGTCAAGGGTTCTCCCAACTATTAAAATCCCCTCACAAACCACCTATAGTAACTGCACAATCCAAAGAAGCCTCGCAACTCTATGAGTGTCCTAGATGGTGGCCAGTCAAGTATCACTTGTATCTTCTCTTGGTGGACCTATACTCTGTCTACACTGATCACATGCCCCAAATACAGTATATCTCTAAGGCCAAACTCACATTTTGAAGCCTTAGCATAGAGTGACTTCTCCTCTATGATACCCAAGATCTTGTCAAGATGCCCCAAATGCGCCTCCCAAGTCTTGTTGTATATGAGCAAGTCATCAAAGAACACCAACAAATATTTATGCAACTGTTTATTGAATATATGTTTCATGCATGACTAAAATGTGGTAGGTGCATTTTTCAAACCAAATGGCATGACCAAGAACTCATAGTTCGCATAGTGACAACAAAATTTTGTTTTGTGTATGTCCTGCTCTCTGACTCTTATTTGGTGGTACCCTGAATGAAGGTCAATTTTTCAAAAATACACTGCCCCATGAAGTTCATCCAACAACTCATCTTTCTTGGGTATGGGGTACCTATTCTTAATGGTTTTCTTATTAAGATCCTAGTAGTCAATGCACATATGCATGGTTCCATCCTTCTTCTTCACCAAAACCACAGAAGAAGCGAATGGACTAGAGCTCAGTCTAATGTGTCCCGTCTCAAGAAATTCTTTGATTGCTTTGTTGATCTCATCCTTGAATTTATTAGAATGACAATAGGAGGTAGTGATCACTAGCTTGTTCCCCTCCTCCAACTCAATGGTATGCTCAAAACCCTGATCGGGTGGTCTCCCTAGAGATATCTCTCCAAAAACCCTATCATGTTTACCCAATAGCTCCTAAATATTAACATGATATGGCTGCCCTGAATCTGAAGACTCCTTGGTGGTGATCACACACTCTGTTACCCATGCTATGTCATCATGTTGGAAAATTCTCTCCATGCACCTAGCAGACACAACCTTAGCTGATCCATTATCCATGCCTCTAAGCACTACTCATTTCCACTCTGCTATCCTAAACTTAAGTTCCATGGTCTGGAAGTTTTGAGAGTATTTCCCTAGTGAGTTTAACAATTGAACTCCAAGTATAGCATGTGTGTCACCCAAATCCACCACATAGAATTCATATGTGGTTGTGTAATTTCCCAAGGTAATAGGAAACTATGGAACCCTCCGGGTGCATCTCAATTTATAACCATCTGCCACCATCACATTAAATCCTTCAAAGTCCTTTGTAGGTAGCATATGTTTCTCAACTAGGGCTACATCAATAAAATTTTGAGTTTCCTCACTATCAATCAACACTACTATGTGATGTCCCTGTAAAAGTCCTCTACCTCTGAAAGAGTTGAATCTAAGAGTGTCTGATAAGGTAGCAATGGTACCACTCTTACCCTCTCCCTGAGGTTGCTCCTCATTTGAATTGCTATCGTCAATTTCCTGAGAAGGCTCATCATCATTGCTCTCATCCTCAGACACAACCTCAATAAGATGAGCCTTATCTTTTCCTAGGAAATAGTGACTTGGCTCCCAATGTTCCTTGCAATGGTAACAAATTCCCTTAATCCTACATTCCTTCCGATACTCCTCATCTGGATCACTTTTCTTGCTTCCCTTCTTTTGAAAAGACTTCTTGCCCTTATTCTTTTGAGGAATGAAAGGTTTAGAAGAGGTTTTGTTGTCTAGTGTGGAGAACTCCATGTCTCTAGCTCTAGTGATTACACCCTATAGGAAATTGGATTTGAAAGCCTTAATCCAACCACAAAGTGGTTTGGATAGACCCTCAATAAAGAGCATAACCAACCTTTTCTTTGAAATATCTGTCACCATAACTACCAATCGTTAAAACTTTGAAATATATGTATCTACTAATCCACTTTGCTTAAGCTATGCTAACTCGCGAAAATGAAGCTTTGGATCCCTTTGATCAAATCGATCCAGAATTTTCTATGTGAACTCCAAATAGGAAGTGATGTTGGCATGCCCTAAAGTGACAAGCCCATGATACCACCACTCATGTTTCTCATCATCCAAGTGTAGCGTAGCATACTTAATAGCCTCTATCTCCAACATGGGGTTTAGCTAGAAATAAGTGTCCAACTTTTGTACCCACTCTCTGGTTGTGCATTTACTAGACCCGTCAAAGGAAGGGATTGTGAGTTTCCCAACCTTGCATTGTAGATCATGGTTCTACTGTCCTCTATTGTTATTTTTGGGTCTATTCTTATACTTGATAGTGCAAAAATACACCAATGACATGGCAGCATGGAATTCATCCCCAAACAATTGATATACTTTGAAATAATTTGTGAATCCCTCTCCTTGTGCTTGTTGCTCCCGATTTCCAATAGGTGTCCACCCAAGAATTGAGGCATGAGAGGCCTTGGGGTCACCCTACTAGCTTCCCTAGCATTGCTATGAGTTGTATCATTATTATCTTGTCCACCATTATGCCCATTCTAACCATTATTGCCATTATTTCCATTGTTGTTGTTTCTACCATCTACAAGTTGTTGAACAAGTTGCACTATTTATTGTGCTATTTCATGTTGACCTCTAGCTAGGTCATTCAAGATGTGTTGGGTAATACCCTCAGGTATTTATTCTCTATTCCCCATGAATTCAACTAGTCCCAACCCTCTTCTCACTCTTCTATAATGGATTTCAAGTGGGTTGATAATTGGGATGTCTTCATTCATAACCCAAAACTACACACATGCTAGTAGTAATGCTAGCTGTGATACCACTATAAAGTACCTTTCTAAAAAGTGTGGAAATATTGGGTTTGTTTGATTTGAAGGGAGATCATTTTATATGATAGTAGGTTGAGTTATAATTTTTGATTCTTAAAGAAACCACAATTCATGAACAACAAACTGTAATATAATCTTTGAGTGAAAAATGAGTTGAGAAACACATACAATAGTTCAAATATTTGATATGATATCATTTACAGCTTTAACCCCATACATCTTTGACATTATCAAAATTTTGTTGTATTCAAGGTAGAAATATAGTTTGACCCATTGACATTCAAATCTAGAGTATGCAACCATTCACTAAAGTAACCTTGCACTAAATATTACATCACTGAATGCTAATAACATACACAACAGTGGGTAAACAACTATTCCAGTAGTCAATACATAGTTTTAAATACATCAAATGTGATATACTATGCATAACATGGAATAAATAATGTTTGCAGCAAATTGAAGTGTAATTTTTGAGTTTTCCTTTGATAGTGGAATTTAGATTAAGATTTCAAACTACAACCCTAAAATATTCAACAATATAAGATGTGATTTTCTAAGTTTACATGGACACAATGTTTACACAACAATTGTGGTTTGAGTAACCCATCCCAAATCCATTACAATTAGATATTTAATTAGCATCTCATGTATGCAGGACAAATGCATATGTAAATACCCAAACCTAGAGTAATAAAGTTTACCCCAATTTGTTGCAAGAGAATGATGTCTTTTAGGAGCTTGTGCTGCAAAAATGGCTACGTAAACCCACTCAAAATGGTCAACTCAAGTAGGAGGAAGTGCTCCCAGGTCAAGAGATGATGCACAACCCATCTAGGGCTCCCAAGTAACCACAAACTCACAGGTAGCTTATGAAAATGTCATTTCCTTGCCCAGAAAACATGTCTTTCCTATGCAACTCAGTATTCTTCAGTAAAAATGATTGGAAATTGGTGCTATTTGTATGCATTGAATGCACCTAGGGTTTCTTAGAAGAAATGGCTTCCATTTGCTTTCAATACTTCATTCAAACCCGTCCTCAAGAAGCAACAAAATTTCAAAGATAAAAAACCATGAAAATCCCATAATAAGAGTTATTTCTCTTATCAATCCTCAAAAACATGCCAAGCTAGGAATGATCTTCCACATTTGAACCATGGCAGCTAGGGGTCTTCCAAACTTCATAACCAGGAAGAAAGTTGTCCTGTGAAGAAGAAATATTCATCTCAAAAGGTGTGGCCAAAAAAAAGAGTTTCTCCAATATATTCCAAAAGGCCTAATAAGTGACTTTTTCAATTTTCTCTCTCATAAAATTAAAGTGACTTTTGCAAGTCTCTTTTATTAAATATTCCCATTAGTCACTTAAATTATCAATTTCATAAAGTCACTTTGAAAAAATAATTTAATTAATTATATTTAATATTACCTTAGAGAATTTAGGTACTAATTAAACAATTAAATAAACAACTCCCTGTTTCCATCAATTGCCTTCAGGAGTTAAAAGGCAACAAGGCATTTTGTGGCTAGCTGAAAGGGGACATTACAATTTTCTTATTGAGAACTATAAAGATGAGATAATATGTGATGTCATTCCAATGGATGTATGCCACATTATGCTAGGAAACCATTGTTATGATATGAAGGTCATTCATGATGGAAATAATAATTGTTATGAGATAAAGAATGATGGAAAGGAATATGTGTTAAATCCATTGAAGGATAAGGATGAGGAGGTTGAGAAGACCAATAGAGTTTTTTTGGTGACTAGAAAGCAGGTTTTGAATGATATCATAAGGGAGAAGGTATTTTTTGTCTTCCTACCTAAACCTATAGAGGATAGAGTGGTAGAGATAAGGGAAGAGGTCCCCATAGAAATCCAATAAATTTTGGATGAGTTCACAAAGATACTCATGAAGGATTTTTCTCATGGGTTACTTGTAGTGAGAAGCATACTTCACTACATAGATTGATATTTATTTTTATCCTATCAAAAAAGGCACCATATAGAATGAAGAGGTGAACAAACAAGTGCAAGAGTTGTTGGATAAGGGGATAATTGAAGAGATTCTCAATCCATGTGTTTTAGTTGTTGTACTAGTACCCAAGAAGGATGGCGAGTGGAGAATTTGCACTAATTCAAATGCTATAAACAAGATCACCATTTAGTATAGGTTTCCATTTCCATGAATAGATGAATTAATGGATTGTTTTAATGGAGAAAAGTAGTTCACTTAGATTGACTTGAAGAGAAAGTATCACCAGATCAAATCTAAAGAGGGTGATGAATGGAAGGAAACATTCAAGACCAAGGATGGATTGTATGAGTGGCTAGTGATGCCATTTGGGTTGACAAATGCACTCAAAACTTCATGAGAGTAATGAATGAGGTACTAAACCATTTCCTCAAAAAAAAATTTATTTTTTATTTGGATGATATCATAGTATTTAGTAAAACCGAGGAGCACTTAGAGTAGATTAGGGAAGTGTTGTAAAGATTGAAAGAAGAGAAGTTTCTTGTGAATTTGAAGAAGTATAGTTTTATGCAAAAATAACTAGTTTATCTAGGTTTTTTAGTATTTGAGGAAAGGTTGAAGATGGACCTAGAGAAGCTTAAGGTGATAGTAGATTGGCCCCTTCACCCAAAAGCATTTTTTAGGCCAGAAATTTTCATGGCTTGGCGAGCTTCTACAAGAAGTTTGTACAACATTTCAATGGAATGTGTGCACCTATTATAGAAATAATGAAGGGTGATAGGGATTTTTGAGGGATAGTCGTAGTAGAAAAGAACTTTTAGTTGTTGAAAAAGAATGAAATAGAACAAGTAGTATTGGCATTCCCAAACTTTGATAGTGTTTCAAGTGGACTATGATTCCAATGGCAGTACAATTGGGAGAGTGTTAAGTCAAGAAGATAAATCCAATGTCTAATTCAATGAGAAATCAAATGAAGAGAAGAGGAATTACTCAATTTATGACTATTAATTCTATACTATAGTGTAGGCCTTGAAAAAGTGGAGGGTAAGTGCACAAAGATGAGGAGCCAAAAAGGGGACTTAAGTGGCCACTTTTTTTTTCTTTAAAATTAGGAAATATTGATCTTGGATGAGAAATTGACAATAACTACACTCAAAATTTTAAGATGCAACAAAAATAAGGGTTGTAATGCTCTGAATCTACTTTCTAAGCTACTAATTTTATTTGAAAATTGTAGAGATTAAGGAGTTCAAAAAAGGGAGCCACTAAAATTGGTGTTGTTTTTGTCAAAAAAATAACATAGTGTCTATTGTGGCTCCCTCAAAAGGTTAACTCCTTTTTAGTATTATTAAAATCACTTTAGTGAAAAATTAGCTAACATGTAGTTTATGATCAATTTTTTTGATAATTTTTTAATGAATATATGACTTGTTACTAATTTTCAAAGTGGATACACCATAAAAAACAAAAATTTGGCCATGCTACCCCTATAATTTTTGAAAACTAATCAAAAATATTTTTTTTGGATATGTGTAGAATGGAGTCTAGTTTATAAAAATGTAATTTATTTGAAATTTCAATGAATGGTTAAAAGATCAAGTAGAAAATACTGAACACTGGTTTTTGAAAAAAAATGGATACACAAACAAAAGAAATTAAAGATGAAAGCCTTAACATGGTCAAAATGTGAAAAAATTACATCGTTAAATAGCTAAGAGAGAGCTTAACATTACCCAAGTTATTTTTTTACTCGACCTTGAAACATGCACAAACCTAATGGTTAGCACAAATGAGATTATGTGAAATTTTGTAGAATATGCAAAAACATGTTTTTGGGCATTGGAAAGGTGGTCCAAGCCTTTGGGTTGGAAATCCAAATAAGATCCAAGCTAAAGGCTTGGGGATTCCCAAAGCAAGATAAAATGTGAGCACATTATAACATACTCGCATTATGCCTCGCTTTATGCTTTTATGTATGTTTGTATAAATGAATGTTTTATGTTTGTATGTTTGTATATCACATAACATGCACTCACGTTATGTCTCACTTTATAATGTTTTTGTGTATGTTTGTGTGCTTGAATGTATGTATGTTTGTATGTCTGAATGTCTACTTGTATGTATGTGTGCGAACCCTTTTCCTAGTACTTGCAAAACAACAAGAATAAACGAGTTAAACAAGAGATTGCAAGCTAAAACAAGGATTCCCCATGAAATCCATTTACAACTTCAAACTAGGGAAGAAAATAACAAAGAACACAATGAAACAAAGAAATATTGATTCAATCCTAATTACAAAAGCAAAAACATGATCCCATGGGGGAATTGGTGCCAATTTGATGTGAAAATTGGCCCTTTCCCAATTCCTAAGATGCAAGCTTGATATGTTGATGGAGATTGATCCACATTGATGGTGAGAAATGAGAGCTCCAAGCCAAAATCTGAAAAAACCTAGCTAAGAACTCAATGGTGATGGATGAAAATGGCTAAATATTTTAGCATGATAACTTTACATAATTTGTGGATGATCAAATGAGGATATGAGCTCTTTATTTATAGAATGCCAAGATGGATGAATGTCCAAATTTTAGCAATGTGGGACTAACATTAATCCAATGGCATGATGCCACTTGTCTAGCTATGAATGGATGGAGGATGTGCAAGATTTGGGGATTGTGCCAATAAATGCATAATTTTGAATTTCAAATTTGTTGAAATGAGTTGCAAGAGGGAAGGGAACATGCAATAAATGCCACTTGGCTCAAGTCAAAGGGCATGTAAGATGAAGTTATAGCCTTGTTGGATGTACATGTTGACTTGGAATTTTTGAATTCAAATTGAGAGAATATTCCAAAAGATGCCTTGTGAGGAAAATAGAGAATTAATAAATGAATTAAATCTATTTTCATGTGCAACTTGCATTATCTAGAGGATGGGACAAGAGATGAGATTGAATTAATCAAGGGTTAATTAATTTAATGAGGGAGGTTAGATGATGTGACCTTTTTTTACTCAAATTTATGGATTTATTTAAATCAAAAAGAGGGAGGAATATGACAAGAGATTAATTAAATAAGGATTTTGATTTATTTAATTAAAAGATATGGTGTTAGATTAAATCAAATAAGGTTTTAATTTATTTAATTTAATGGACAAACTTTGGAAATTTAATCAAATAAATTGATTATTTAATTAAATAGGGATAATTAGATCAGATGAATTGATTTAATTAACAAAAGAGATCGACTTAACTAGATAAAATTATTTATTTAATTAAGGAATGAAAGTTGATGAATTTAATCAGATAAGGAAATTTTATTAAATGGTTAGACCGAGGGATGATTTAGGAAGAAATGATGTTAGTAGGTCGGGGTCAAGTGCACAACATCAATCAGTATATTTTACGTGTCTACATTTTTCCCCTCTTTGAAGCAATGCACTCGTTGCGTTGGTTCAAAGAATAAACAATCTCGATCAAAGCCAAAAATTTCATTATTTAAAAAATTGCCCCACTACTGTATGGCGAGAGAAAACATGCCATTACAATGCCCCCTCGAGAGATTGGACGAAAATTTTAATTTTTCGGGTGATCTCACAAAAAAAGAGGACAAAGTACCCCATAGGTCTGAAAGGGCTATAGGAGGCTAAAAATGTGTCTAAACGCAATAAAACAATAAAAAAACAAGCCTCAACTAGACAAAAATAGGTTTGGGGGTCCAAAACCCTAGCAGGGTAGCCATTTAGGGTGAAAAACCCTAATTTTCATGCTTAAATGGGGCCCGAGGGGTCACTTTCAAGTCATTTTCAAAACACCTCCAATAGTGATCTCAAGATTTGAGCTCAGACCTCCTGACAATATGGCACAACGATAGCTTCCCCTACACATTTCGGATCAAGTTTGAATGTACCAGTGGCCACCTGGCATCGGGGCACCGGTAAGTGGTCCTTATGCGAGCTTTGTCCTTCATTTATTGCTTTAATAAATGCTTTAAAGAGTTGGTCCACCTACAACGATGCTATATGGCACCACTCAGAAGTCAAACTGTGCCACTCAGTGTGATATAGTGTCGCCGCGGTGCAGTTCAGAGTTTAGAAACTGCGACGCTGAGCTCGAGGCCGGCGAGGTAGTTTGGAAAGTGTGACACGGCAGCGTTAATTTTGTCCAAAGTGTGCCACTGGGAGGGAAATTACATTGCGGTGGTGTGATTTTTCTCTTTTCAGCCCTAGTGTCAGAGTTTGATTATAATCAAATTGCGACACCTTCATAGGTTGCACCGCTAGGGAAGTTTTTTGATCGCTCGATGAAGAATTTTTCAAAAAATTTAACATGGTGACCTTCCTTGATGTAGGACGCGGCAAGGGAGCTCTTCTCTTGAGAGCATAGGTCACGAGACCTAAACGACAGGGACCAGGATCGACTCTGGATTGTGGAGTTGTGGCACATTGTGTATGCGGCACCCATTCACACTCACCTAGGGATGTTGTCAGTGCTGGCCGAGAGATGGCATAGCGAGACATCTTCATTCCATCTTCCCATTGGTGAGGCCACCATCACTCTAGAGGATGTTTGGAATATTTTGTGATTGCCTATTCATGATCACTGGGTGATCTTTGACATGGACAAGGGGTGCGAGGCTTGTTTTCGAGTCCTTTCTACTGATGAGATTGTCTTCTATGAGGGGTAGATAGGAGCTTGAGCAACACAAGATCCTAGCACCCCCCTACCACTGGGTGATTGCAGCCATCATTTTGGGCCTTGTTACCCCTGACAAGTGAGGGTGATACTTCAGTCCTAGATAGGGATATTGCTAGGAGTGTATGGTCTGAGACAAGTCAGTTCATTTTGCATGGGGGCTTGTTCTTCTCATTTCACTTTACAGAGACCTCCATGAGTACATTTATATGGACATGGGAGCACATTGTTGTGTTGCGGCCATGCATCATTTCAATTCTGATGGGGCCAAATGATCCTCTCATGTGTCGATACAAAGGCGGTGTGTCCTTTACACACACCGGTGAGCACGGGATCCCTTACTGGAGGCGGGTCCTAGATGAGATGCAGGTTTTTACCTAGTGACCCTACCTTGGTCAGCCCGGATGGGCTGACGATGCTGATCAAATATTCTATTGCCATTAGGACTAGTATATGTAGGGGTGGGAGAATACTTTGCTTGAGAGGTACCTACCTAGGCACATGCAACGTCAGTTTAGGGAGCCGCAGGATTGGCCAAATGATTATTATGTAGCCATCTTTTCCCGCACCATGACACAGGTTTCATGGCAGCGGTACATTCCTACCTCAGAGGTAGTGGATATTTTCTGACAGCTAGTAGCCCGGCCTTGGGCTTATGATCAAGGACTAGCAGATCCAGGCACCACTCAGGCCTATAGGGATTGGTTTCGGCCTCCACTTTAGTTAACGATTCTAGGTGCAGTCCCAGATGTGCAGAGAGTCAAAGGTAGAGGGGGAGGATAAGGATGGAGAGCTGAGATTTGATAGGATCAACCAGTTGCTCCTCCAGTCCAACTAGGGCATGAAGACGTGCACATGCAAGACCAGCAGTAGGAGCCACCATGAGACAAGGATCAGCCTCGGGTGCAACCATAGGTGCAGCCAGTGGGTCAGGCAGATGCACAGGATACTTAGATTGCACAACTACAAGCCTAGATCCAAGCCATGATAGCTGAGAGAGATCAAGTGAGGGTCGAGAGAGAGTAGCTCAAAGCCTAGAGGGATCAGGCTGTATAGCAGAGATAGGCCGCAGAGCTACAAGTAGCCACAAAGCTAGGCCAGAGACAGTAGATAGAGAGCATGACAGCCTCCTCCTCCCAAGGTATCGTATCAGTTCGATCCTACAGGGACACCATCCGAGATGCAGAGTATTACGGACGGTTTTACCACAAGGTCATACCCAAAGAAAAGTGGGTTCTAGAGTATTCAAAGTGGGCCAGCCACAAACTAGCAGAGGGTCATGGTGAGAGGGGCGAGGGAAACATTCACAGGGATTGAGCTTGATCGAGATGTTATGATTCTTTTTTGTGCCTTATGAGCTCATTTTTGATAGCCCCGATGGGCCTTTTGTACTGATTGACACATATGTATAGTGATCCGATTTATTCTTTGTACTATGACAATGATTTTGATATGATGCGATGTGTACTCTTTATGTGTGATTTTACTTCTATATGATGTGGATGCTTTTATTTCTAATGATATATGCATTATGATTATGACTAAAAGATCTATATTATGTTAACCTATGATATGCCAATGTGATGTGTAATGATGTTATCTATATGATGATCTATTTATGATAATGCAAATGAGATGGTCTAATATGTGATATGGATTGTAATATGTAAAATGATATAATATATGGTGTACATGTGAAATGATATGTGAATTGTGCTTATGAAATGTTTATGAATGGATGCATATATGCTTTGTTTGTAATGAATTTTGTATGTTTATTCCTATTTAATGAATGATTCATGATGTTATTTATGAGATGATATGGATGATGAAATATGAATGCGATGGTCGTGATATGATGCAAATGAAATGGTGCAAATGAGATGGTTTTATGGGATGCTTAGAATAAAAAATGTTATTATCCTAAATGTATTAAGTGATGATGTAATGTATGTGTTGTATTTTAATAGGATGCAATGATATGTTAATACAAAGTGATATGATGATGCGTAATGTAATGTGAATGTAAAGTGATGAGATGATGTCACGATGTTATGCAAGTATACATGCAAATGAATTAAATGCTTATATACCTATTGTTTATGATTATGCAAGAAATGATTATGAAATGCTTTTGTAGATGCCATGCGATGATTTATATGATAATGGAAATGTGATGCAAGGGATGAATGCAATGGATGCTTATGATAATATGTTTATATGATAATGGATATGCGATGTGCATATTTCCTATATGATATGTTTATGCAATATGCTAATGATTTGTGGATGCAGGATTGATGACGATGATGGTGATGATGATCAACTGTCATAGTACCTTGTTAGTGTGGTTAGCAAGGAAAGAAGAATTCATTTCAATAAGACACAAGATGATGAAAATGAAAATGATGATGATGATGATTACTTTTCGAGGAATTGGGATTTTCAAAGGGCCACATTTTCTTGTTTTTTGATAACACACGTGGTACGATGCATCAAGGTATAGAAAACCAGGATGGCGTGGTACCCAGTGTGATGGACTTTGACTTGACAAGCATATAGGAGTATTCTTGCTCACAACTGACATATGGAAACCTTGCAAGGATGCACTTAAGAAGTTTCAAACACCTCGGACCAAAACACGGAAAGGTAAACCTATCCATGCAATAGTCAACAAGTTTCCCAAGACCTCCTCCATACATACCTAACAAAGCAGGTATTTTCTAAGGTTATATTACAAGAACATCCAACAAGGATAATAGACAAAAGGATAATGATCGTTGCCCCATTCCTATCTCTCTAAATCCTTCATTCGGATATCATCAAGAGGTCCTTGGAATGAGCGTAATAACATAAGTCAAAAGACAAAGATAAAGCACACAAACAAGTTGATGTTCTTCAATACCGCTAACCAAAAGGGAATGCATTTTCAAGGATAGGAACCGAAACTATTGCCAAAAGATAATGCCCATTGTAGGAAGGATGCATCCTAGGACATGTTAGTGGATGGAAACACGTCATTTTGTTTATCCAAAGGTGTTCCTTCTGATAAATAATGCCCATTGTAGGAAGGATTCATCCTGGGACATGATGTTATCAGATGATTGATATGGGACTATTTGGATGATGGACTATCGACACAAAAGAATTGACCAACTTGTTTACGTACTGACTTAAACCTGAGACTTGATGTTTTTGAGTTTTACTTTAAGATGCTAGACTTGTTTCCAACTGTTTCACGAAAGGTTGAGGATGATGATCAGTTTATTATGGATGGTGTTATTGCGGGTGCAGGTGAGATGAGATGGATGGATTTTTTCAAATATTTGGATTTTTTTGGAGTTTTGCAATGTTTTGAGGCTGTTTTTGGTATTTTTTGAGATTTTCAAATATTTTGATTTTCTTGATTTTCCAATGTTTTGGGATTTTCTGAGATTTTGACCAAGAGACTAACCTAAGGACCTATCTTAGGGGTCTCGGGGGCTGATCAATAGATTAGCCTTTCCTACATTATACACGTAGAGACCACGTAGTTTGACTGACAACTTGACCGATTTACAGATGAAGATATACATGATGAGATGTCAGTTTATCATGACGGACTCCTATAGGACTGACCTAATTGTCTCGGGGGATGATCAAAGATCAACCTTTCCTACGTTCAAGCTCAGAGACGACGTAGTTCAACTAGATGACTCTGTTTTTGACTTTTTGACTTTTTGACCTATTTTTTGGGTTTTGAATGTTTTTGGATTTTTTTGTTGTTTTGATGTTTTTGGATTTTCTGATAGTTTGATGCTTTTGGATTTTCCGATTTGAGGACTTTAAGATCATACACAAATCCGATCTGATAAGAACATGCCCCCAGCGTGATGCAATAGACTACTCTGATAAAGGCAAGACAAATTGATCTTAAGGATGAGCTGAGTAGTACTAGGAGGGATCATGATACGAAAACAGGACCAAGCTATGGTGTGGATGAGAGTGGATGAGTGATGGATGGAGACCTGAATGCGATGGATGATGGAAGTGAAATGGATGGATGATGCAGAACAAGCCGTAAAGATCTTGATGGATGGAAAGTGATTATTTATGCAAGGCGCCTGTTTGCCAGGTTTTCACCAAGGTACATGCCCAAAGTGCCACCAAAGTGGTTTTCACTAGAGGACAATTTTTTTCTTTACTATTTTCGCTTCTTTTTCTAATTTTTTTTTGGATTTTTTACTTTTTTTTATTTTTTTTGTTGTCACCAAGACGCCTGTTTGCCAGGTTTTCACCAAAGTAACCATTTTTTCAAGACATTTTCTAGTATTTTTGGATTTTTTGGTTCTATATCTTGAAAGATTTAGGCATAAAACTTTTTGAGATGAGAGTTGTTCATGGGCTCTTACAAAGGTTCCCCTTCGGGTGTTGATAACTGAGATGCCCTTGATTTGTAACTTGTGATGATGAACGGTCCCAACCAATTGGGTTCAAACTTTCCTTTGTTGCTTAGGTTTGGGAAATTCCTCTAATTTTCTTTTAAGACCAGTTTTACGACTTGGAACGTCATGCTTCTAATTTTCTTATTGTAGCTCCTTTAGAGTCTATTCTGATAGACTTGCAAATGATTCAAAGCATCTAACCATCACTCAACCAATAGCTCCAGCTCATTTAGTCTTGATACTCAATAGTCTTCATCAGTGATGAGGTTTTGCAGTGATATCTTGAGTGATGGGAGTTTGATCTCAATGGGGAGTACCACTTCTGATCCATAGACCCAGAGGTTGTACCACTTCTGATCCATAGACCCAAAGGTGTCAGTGGTTGTGTAGATACTAGTTTGATAGGCCCAGAGGGTGGGATTAAGCTACAGATGCTAGTCACAACCTGCATCATTGACTATTTTCTTGAGGATTTTTAGAATGGTTTTGTTTGTAGCTTATGCCTGGCCATTGCCTTGGGGATAGTATGGGGTAGAGAAGCAATGTTGGATTTTGAATTTCTCATATAATTCATGAACCTCCTAATTATTTAATGGTGTCCCATTATCTGAGATAATGGCTTGTGGAACACCATAGCGACATATGAGATAGTTCAGAATGAAATTTGGAATTTGCTTCCCAGTTATGTACATCATGGGTATGGCTTTGACCCACTTAGTAAAGTACTCTATTGCGGTTATGATGAATTTGTGGTCGTTAGATGAAGTGAGAGTAATTTTTCCAATGAGATCAAGTCCCCATTTTGAAAAGGGCCATGGTGTGACGATAGGATGAAGCTCTTGAGCTGGAGCATGGATGAGGTCCCCATGCTGCTGACATTGTAGAGCTGCTGACATTGTAGACACCTTCTGGCATAATTATGTGCTTCTCGTTCCATTGTGGGCCAATAATACCCCATCCTCATCAGTTTCTTAGCTATGGTCATTTTGCTCGAGTGTGAACCATAGATACTGTTGTGTACTTTAGTTAGAGCGGTTAATGCCTCCTCAGCATTTAGGTAATATAGTAGGGTTCCTTCTATGCTCCTACGCTATAGGGTATCTCCTAGAATGACAAATATGGATTCCTTTTTAACAAAGGTTCATTTTAGGTTTGAAGGTAGGTCGGTGGGTGTGACTCCTAGACGAAGGTATGTGTAAATGTCATGGTACCAAGGATCGCCAAGACCAACAATTTTGCACACATATTCTGATTCTGGTACCCCGAATGTGGGCACGAGAAGCTTCTCAATCAAGAATTCATACTTTGGAACGTTGTGGGGGATATCAAGCAATGATCCAATTGTTTCCATGGCATCTGCTACTCTGTTGTTGGTTCTAGGTATCTGCTCAAATGTAATTTCGATGAAGGATTCTTTGAGAGTCTCCACCAATTTATTGTATGTAATGAGCTTTTTGTCCTTGGTCTGGTATTCATCGTTCACTTGATTTATGATTAGTTGGGAGTCTCTGTATGCTTTGAAAGCCATGATGTTCCACTACACTACTATTCTGAGACCTATGGTCAAAGCCTCGTATTCCGCAATGTTATTGGTGCAAGCAAATGCCAGTTTGTAGGACCTTGGTATGCAATCCCCTTGTGGAGTGATGAAGAATATGCCTTCTCCTGATCCATGCTATGTGTATGAGCCATCGAAATATAGTTTCTAGTGGTTAGCTATATTGAGATTAAAAATGGATTCATCTAAAAACTCTAAGACAAGAGGATTCTCAGAATAGATAGGTGCTTCTGCTAATTGATTTGTGATGACTTGGCCCTTGATTGCTTTCCTCTCCACATATTCAATGTTATATTCTAATAATATCATCACCCATTTTTCCATTCTTCCTGTGAGCATGGCCTTTGATAATAGATACTTGAGAGGGTCAATTTTGGCAATGAGTTTTATTTTATGTGCCAACATGTAATGTCTGAATTTCTAAGATGCAAACACTACTACAAGACATGCTTTCTCAATGAATGAATATTTTAGCTCATGACCAACCATTGTCCTACTAATATAATATATAGCCCTCTCCATTCTGTTTTTGTCATGCTGAGCTAAGAGAGCTCCAAGGGCTGCTGTTGTTGTGGACATGTATAAGATCAATGGTTTCTTTGGGATGGCTGGAATTAAAACTGGTGGTGTTAGTAAATATTATTTGATTTTGTTAAATGCCTCTTCACACTTGGCATCCCATTTGTACGCTACTCCCTTATGGAGTAGGTGAGAATAGGGGTTCTTTTTATCCACCAATAGTGTTATAAATCTTCGAATAGATTGTAGTCTGCCTTGGAGACCTCTCAATTGCTTTAATTTTTTTGGTTCCTCCATCTCAAGGATTGCTTTAACTTTTGCTAGATCTACCTCGATACCCCTCATTGACACTATATATCCTAGCAATTTTCTTGATTGTACGCCAAAGATGCACTTCTTTAGGTTTAGTCTGACATTGTAGTCCTCTAGTCTGTCAAAGATGGCACCTAGGGTTGCTATGTGATCTTTTCTCTTTCTTGACTTAGCTAGAATTTCGTCAACATAGTCTTCAACCATCTTATGGATCATGTCGTGGAATATCAATGTCATGGCCCTTTGATATGTTGCTCTTGTGTTCTTTAAGCCAAATGGCATCATGTTCCAACAATAACTCCCCCATGGACAAGTGAAAGTCGTCTTATGTTGGTCCTCTTTAGCTATCATAATCTGATTATACCCTGAGAATCCGTCCATTAGTGACAACATCTCATGTCCCGCTATCATGTCTACTATCATATCAATGTTGGGAAGTGGGAAATCATCCTTTGGGAATGCCTTGTTCAAATCTCTAAAGTCAGTGCAGATTCTGATGTTCCCATCGAGTTTTGAAATAGGTACCAAGTTTGACACCCATTCTGGATAATCGATTGGTCAAATGAATCCTATGTCTAACAACTTTTTTAGCTCCATTTTGACCTTGGGGTGTTGCCACAATAATGGGTTACACTTTTTGGGACATCTTGATTTTTGCCTGAAATCACATATTTTTAGAAAATACAATGATTTATGACTTTAAATTATCCATTTAAATTATTTTAATTAAAGAGGGATTGATCAAACCCCCTTAGATCAAACCCCCTTGGATAGAAGCTTGTTAGATTTAAACCATACCTATAATTGAGTCTCCTCTACACCTATCAAAATGCTAATAAAAAACCACTTTTTATTTACCTTTTGGCTGATCAAATGAATTCATTTAAAATTTATGTTTTGTAAGAATGCAGCCCTTATTATAAGCTTCCCAAAAATTATAATTTTAAATATGTTTAATTTGATTATTATATTTATTTTTTATTTCTTGTGAATGTAGGATTTTCAATGAACATCAAGTTCTTTATTTCACACATACGAAAAAATAGAAAAATAGAGAAAAAAAATTCTAAAAAATACATTCCCACTAGGTATTTATGTGCTTATTCCAACAAAAAAAGAATAAGTTGATTCAAATTAATACAAAAAAAGTTATGCGGGCCGAAGTACACCTCTATCCAAATTATAATTACGTTGACTTGGAAAATTAATTAAAAAATATATATGTAACCAAAAATTATGAAAAAATATCCATCCCCTAGATATTGGTGTGAAAATTTTGAATTTAAAAAATTGGAATTGTATCCTATCTATAAAAAAAGTTACGTTGGCCGAAGTAAACATCACTTTTTAAAAATGTTTATTAGTAGAAAAAATAAGTTATTAAAAATTACATAAAATGATTCAAAATTTATTTTTTAATTTTTCTAAAAAAATATAATTAGAATCTACACAAAATATCTAACAAATAACTAGTTTGATTCATCTTCAAAACCTTAATGATTTAGCTTCTATAGGTGTAAGAAAGTGAATTTCTAGTGAAAAATCCTGATTTTAATGTCAAGTTTGACCAAAAACTGTAACCCATTATTGTGGGATCACACTAGGGCAATCTGAGGATGCATTTTTTGAAGCTTTTGTTTGACATGCTTTCCTTATGGATACATTGCTAAGTGGTGAACCACGGTCTCTGGATCAAGTCTAGGCATGTTAGCATAACTCCATGCGAATTTTATCTATCTTTCCCTTAAGAAGGCTGCTAGGAGCTCTTTCTCTTCTGATAGTAATGAGTCCACATAGAATATGATATGCAGGTTCTCCTCTGTTCCTAGGTTGACCGGATTGCATTTTTCTGCCAAGACTGCTGACTTTTCCTAATGAATAGCTCTTAAAGGAAGATTGAATCCCCCATCCTCAAGCATCTTAGAGAGGTTTTCACCATTGGATGTGTCCTTTCTTTTTAAATTTTTCTAGTCAGAGAAT
Organism: Sequoia sempervirens; assembly: GCA_007258455.2. NCBI lineage: Eukaryota > Viridiplantae > Streptophyta > Pinopsida > Cupressales > Cupressaceae > Sequoia > Sequoia sempervirens. The sequence goes on along the minus strand of VDFB02271358.1, from coordinate 1,037,350,552 downwards.
GCCACAGTGTGGTTTTCACTCAAGGACTTGGATATTATTCTTAATTTCTCATTTTTGCGACTGAAGGATTCAATCATTTCCCCATAATAGGCATGTGTGTCCAACTATATTATAAACCCTTCTTTGTGATCTCCATCTGGAATGTTATCCCGCAATCCCTGAATTCTGAGAGCGCCTCATCATTTTTTAATGTATTGAGAACTAGTGGTCCTCATTGGTCATAGTCGATGAGTTGGGGATATACTAGGCAAATCTCATGATTTTGTTGGTTTGTTTCAAAGGAGAGGGTGCTAATCATGCAAAAGGCAGTATCCTCAAGTAACTTAGGTAGATTGGGTGTGGGATCCTCATCATCACTACTACTATAGATGTCGGTTATATCAAAGGTATAGTTGTCTAGAACACGACCTGTGGATACTAGTAGTCTTAGTTCTGCTACAGTTAGCTGAGGAGGTTTGTTAATTGTTCTAATTAGAGGACTTCAACCATGTATGGTTATACTCGAAGGGGTACATCCAAGGCCAAGATTTGTTATTGGTCGTGTCTCTAGCATGATAGGTACTATAAGCCCATTGTCATTTTGTCCCAATCTTTGATTTCTATCGTAGCCCATTGGGAGCATCATTTGTAGACCCTTGTTTTTGTCATCCATTGGTAATTCAAGTGTTGGTCTTTCATCTTGATATAACATGTGAGATGGATCCGCCTCAATAACTTCTCACCCAAGATCTCCCCAGCTTGTGAATTCGGGATAGTTTTCAGGAGACGTTTGGGAAGTGGAAGCCTCATTTATTTGCGGACATCCTCGTGATCTAGGAGATTGTGGTAATTCTCCTACCACAAAAACTTTATTAGGAAGCTTGTAATTTCCATAGCTGTTATCTTGGATAATGAGCTTGATGTCAGAGATGGTGGGGATGGTGGGAGTGGTGGGTGTCTCTATCTCAAAAGTGGATGTGAGAGTGGCGGGATTGATAAATGGTGTGGATGGGCCCTCATCATTTTTTGGCACTTGGGGGATTTTATAATACTTTGCTTCAAGATTTTTGCAATAGGAGAAGGGTTCAAGATCTCCATGGATGGTAACTTCTTGTCCGTTATGTGTAAATTTCACACATTGGTGGAAAGTTGATGCTACTACTTTCATCGCATGGATCCATGGACATCCTAGGAGGATGTTATATGGCAAGTCGAGGTCCAAGACTTGACAAGTAGTTTCCATGATGGCAGGCCCTACTTGAATAGGGAGTTTGATTGTGCCTTGAGACACTCTTTCTTGATCGTCATATGCCCTTATGGTGATACATTTTCCTTTGTCTATAGAATCCTCTGACATTTTCAATTGCTTGATGAGACTGAGAGAACAAATATTTAAACCTGCACCTCCATCCACCAAGACCCTTTTGATTTTTCTCTTATGCACTATGGCTTCCAAGTGAAGCACACAGTTGTGAGATGGTTGAGTAGGGAAATCCTAGTCAGAGAATGTAAGGAGATTAGGCGTAATGATATTTCTAACCATAGCTTGGAATTGCTCCACATCAAGATCTGGAGGGATAGTGGATGAGGCCAACACTTCTTCAAGGATTTTCCTATGGGTAGATGAGATTTTTAGCAACTCCATGATGGAGATTTATGTTGGCATTCTCTTAAGTTGATCTAGGACATTATAGCCATTTGGAATAGATCTAGATGAAGGGACTCCATTCAGTTAGGATGATCTTGCGATGGTTACTTTGCCGCCTCTTGTGGTGACTCCACAATCTTTGACATAGGTGCCTTTGATAGTAATGACCATGCAGTCTTCATTTAGGGAGGTGACGACTGTTTCATACACATGATTTACATTTGAGTGGGTGCCCTTCCCTTTATCATTTTAATTTCCTATTTTTCCATGATTCAACATCGGATTTGTATATATCTTAAGATCTTGATTTTCTGTAGGTTGTTCCACGTTTATGATTCTTTTGTCGATGAGATCTTGCATGATGTTTTTTAGTCTCATGCAACTGTTTGTGGTATGGCCTTTGATTTATGGAATTCTCAAAGTTTATTTTCATTATACCAAGGAGGTTTTACATCCAGTTCTTGGTAATTCTCAAATGTAGGAGGCTTGATGAATTTTTTGTCTATCAACTTTTTCATTATGTCCTCAAGTGGTTCCCCCAAAGTGGTGTATTTTCGTTTGGGATAACTTTTGTATTAGGATGGTCCCCTTTGATCATTGAGATTATTGATGGTTGGATTGTTGTTTGGTTGGTGTGTTCTGTGATGATTGTTTTGGTGTTATGTTTGGATTTGTGGTGCAGGTGTATGTTGGTGAGGAGCACTAATGACCACCTTGGCATCGATGACACCATCATTAGTAATGTTTTTTTTCCTTTCCCACGTGCATGGTTTATCGTTGTAGTTGGAAGATGGGCGGTTTTTTTTTTGTTCAGGGTATGATGTTGATTTCGTGTTTGAGTTATAAGGGCTCTTTCAATGTTGAGCGCCTTGGGGATTAATTGATCATATGTGGTGATGCCTTGAACCTTGAGATGAAATTCCAAAAGGCCTTCAAGGTTGGCTATGATGGTGCAAACTTGTTGTTCTTCTGGCATGGTCCACTTGCTCCGATTGGCCTTGGATCACCATCGTTGTAGGAATGAAGCAAATGATTCACCCTTTCCTTGTTTCAGAGTCGAGAGTTCTTCTAGACTAACATCCATTGCAATGTTGCATGCATAGGTTTTTATGAATTCGTCTATAATTTCTTGGAATGTTCTAATGCCTGAAGGTAAGCGAGAAAACCATTCCATAGCATGGCCTGCCAAGCTCCTAGGGAATAGTCACATTAGATAAGTATTGTCGTATGTGACTTCCATGCAATGTACTTGGAATTCCCTGATGTGATCTTCAGGGTTTCCCATCCCTCGATATTTGTAAAATTTGGGGATCTCAAACCCCTTGGGGAATGGTTTCATTACTAAGCTCCTATCAAATGGATAGGGACACAAGTTTCTTGGTGTTTTGGTTGTTCGCCTTGATTGAAGATCGAGCACTTGTTGCGAGAGCAACTTGATTTGTGTTGTCACATCATTTTGTGGATCAGGGGGTGGGATGAAAGTGTTTTGGAGTGTTTCAATCATGGGTTGGATGGGTGGGTTAGTCGGTGTGTTGTTTGATGGTATCTGTATGTTCTACTGAGCGAGGTAGGCTTCCACCTACTTTTGTATGAACAATGCTTGTTGTTGATCTTGTTGTTTTTGTGCTAAGATTTGTGCTTGTTGTTGTGCCTATTTTTGTTCCAACAATTCTTGTTGTTGGGCTTCCAATTCGGTTGCTTCTTGCTGCTCTTGATATTGCTTTATTACTTGCTGATATGCTTGCAATTGCATTGCTTGTCTTTGTGCAAGAAGTTGTGCTTGATATTGGGCTTGTTCTGCCCGGTATTGAGCCTACGCTTGAGCTTGCACTTGTGCTACTTGTGCTTGTGTTGCTTGTTGTTACAATAGAAGTTGTGCTTAAGCAGCCTTTTGCAATGCTTGCGTAGCTTGTTGTTGTTGTTGTTGCAATAAAGCTTGGGCTTGAGTGGCTTGTTGCGCTTGTAATGTGGCTTGTGCACTTGGGCAGCTTGCGCAGCTAGTTGTACGACTTCTTTTTTTTCACTTGTTGGTATCCCCTTTGAAAAGTAGCTTGTAATGCCATGTTGTATTGACTTGATGTGGTGGATTTGGAATGACATTTGATGATGTCGTGTTGGTGTTTAGAGTGATGGATGGTGGTATCAATGTGGTTGTTTGAGTGATAAGTGGTGTTGTTGATGTGATTGGTCCTTGAGAGACCATGCTTTGTGATGTTAGGGGGGTGTTTGATGATGTTGCAATTGCTTGTGAATTTGTCATTTGTGATATCAACAAAAAATTTTGAGCGTTTGTCATAATGCTTTGATGGGTATTTTCGATAATGGTTTGATTCATACTCGGTAGAGGGGGAAGCCCTAAACCAAGGAGTGGTGTGGATGATAATGGAAATGGTGGAAGAAGTGGAAATGTGAGGGGTGCAAGCTCTTGCGAGAATGTTGTGGTGTCGAATATGCCCCCTGGTCCAAACATATCTCCCTCTTGTGAATTTGTGAGGAGAGGTGTTTGAGGTGTTGCATGAAAAAACGATGATGATGGATCATGATGGAAAATGACAGGAAAATTTTTGTGTAATGGGTTTTGGGGTATGTTTTGTTCCAAGATTACATTTGCATCCAAGTTTTGATTATTAACAAGGGGGTGTGTTTGAATTGCATTTAGAAATGCACTTCCCTTATTAACATTAGGTTGGGTTGGAGCAAACGATGTTGTTATTTGCGGAATGTTTTGGGTGATGTTTTGAGATGGGGGTGTAGATGAGATGGGAATGGTGGATGAGATTGAAGGAAATGATGTCTTGACTATGGTACTCACATCAAAATCTGAAGGTAACTTGGCCCCTTGTTTTGCTAACTCAAGCATGTATAACGAAGGGTTAAGCCTCATCATGACGTTGATGATTTTATGGTTCTTTAGATTTTGAAGCATTTCAATCATTTCTTCGCGTGACATTCCAAAGGTAAGATCCTCTCCTTGGTTTTCCTCTTGCAGATTTGGTTATGATGAGATGGTCAAAGGATTGCTTGATTCGGCAAGATTCATTTCTACGTTTGTTTGGCTAAGATCACTTGAAGTGGGTGATTCTTTGTTGGCTTCCATACTCTTCTTGTATTGAGATCTAGTTTGAACCATAAAACAAGGATCAATTTTCAAGAATAAGAGAGATGGATCTCTTGGTTCTTTGGATTGATCTTTACTTTATGACCAAAATAGAAAAAATTTAGGATACTTTGAGGATCAATAGGTGATATGATGATGATGCAATGGGTGGTTGATGTGGATGTTTTTGTCTTTTGATAAATCTTGAAGGAGATACTAGGCTTTTAGGACTTTCGGATATGTTTCTGATTTTTTATTTTGATTTGATTTTGGGATTGGGGATTTTTCCTTGATTTTGATTTTGAACAAAAGGACCCTAAGATGTTGGATGATGATCTAAGGGATAGATTTGTTCAAAGGATGATGATTTGAATATATGCAGGGAGAAGGATACATCTACCCACACCTATCCAAATGAGATGATAGTTTCACTAAGCATATGAAGAAGGATTCATCTACACATACTAATCTAAACTAGATGATTTTGATAACTTTGACTAAGCATATGAAAAATGATGCATCTACACATACCTAGCCAAAGGTAATTTTGATAATATTTTCAAGGATTTAGTCTCAAGGATTTTGATGATTTTTATTTTTCCAAAAAGCCTAGCATTTAAGGATGATTTCAAGATTTTCCCAAAAGGTGATGGTGAGATGATGCCTATTTCGAAGGATGGATGAAAAGATTTTGATTTACTTTGATCCTAAGATGAACCTAAAAAGGACACTTCATTTTCCTAGACCTAGGTATTGAAGAACATGCAAATGCTTCCTAAAGACCTTTATAACCAAAGAATGATTCAATTTGGACATACATTTCCAACCAATGATTTTCGTTTTGGACTTTTTCAAGAATCGTGAGGCTTCAACACACATGAAAGTTCATTTTTCTTAGCTTTTCTTAATGGATTCATTTTACCAAAAACACTTTCTTTGATTAATTTTTCAAACTAAGATGTCCAATGTCTTAATTTCCTCCAACCCTACAAAGTATGTTATGTGGAAATTCGATGAACTTAAGGCAAGGGTTTTCCTATTGTTTACTTAAGTAGACAAATAGAGATGTAATCCAATGTTTAGAAACCTCTAAGGATGTAAGTCCCAAGGGAAAGCAATAACATATGGATTGAGTCAGTTGTATTTGTCTGCAAAAGGGTTTGAAATTTGGATGATGATGTTAAGTGTTTGTTTTCAATATGTTTTCGATTAAGCAATGCTTTTTTGTAACCCGAGAATAAGTACAACCCTATGGATGTGTAAGACAATATTTTTTGGATTCCCACTTGGACAAGTCCAGCTATGCTTATCTTTAGCAAATGGTTAGATTCTTGACCCCACTAGCTCCCCTCCACGACACTCACTTATACAGGGAAGCCAAGTATCAACACCCATGAAACTCCCATGGCATGTTTTCCATTTCTACTAAAAGACCGTAAAAGTGTGGGGTGGCTTTAGAATGACCATTCTTGCATCACCAAATAGATTGAAGGATTTTGGAAAATTCTAGCACATGGGTTTTAATAAGGACTTTCCATTCATGGAGATTGACCCATAAGGCAAGAGTCCCCTTTCGAATCCATCTTGTCAGAATCAACTGCGTGATATTGGTGTTTACTCCAATACCCACATTTATATACCGGTTGGAAATACACTTGGCTTTAGAGTGTTATCGGTTGAGTCGTTCCCTTGGGTGAGTACTTTTTCCCCAAGGCAGGCCCTCTAGGATAAACAAAAATGAATAAGGAACAATATTCGTAACTTGATCAATCCTTGTTGGCAACAAAGAGAGAATATACGCAACAATTCCCCCACTCACACTCGCACAAGATTTTGTTCAATTTTAAACCCAAATCGAAATGTGGAGGTGATTGCTTTTCCTCAACCTAGAATCATGAAAAAGGCCTTTTGATTCTCAAGATCACTATAAAGCACAAGAGAAGCGAATACGTCTTTTTTCAATGGCTTTAGTTTAAGTAAGCCTTCACGAAAAAAAAGTTGCACTTGTTCTTTTTAAATCCTCAAAGAAAAATGTGAGTTATTTAAGTACCAAAAGAAAAGTTAGAGACATATTCTTCAATTTGTTAACCAAAGAAACAAACTCTAGTGTGTTGTGATTCTAATGTTCATTTTAGCCTTTTGCAAGAAATGGAAAGATTCTTTTTAAACCCAAACAAAAATTAGTGTCCTAGGAAAGAAGGGATAACAATTTCATGAAAAAGTGTTAAGCAAACACTAAAGTGTTTAAAAACACTTTGACTTGATGAAACATCCTCCTCATGCTTCTCCTCTCTTCATTTTTGATTTCCAACCTACAAGGAAGAAAAACCAGTTAGATTCTAGAAAATACAGAAATTAAAAAGCAGAAAATAGAAGACAAATTAATCATCAATCAAAAAGCATGTGCTAAAATTAAATTTCCCCCTTTTTACTCCCTTTCAGTATCGCAACTCGTAACTACATCGCAGTTTGATTTCTAAGCAGTGCTCTCACAGTGCCGCTTGCCAATCAGTGTTGCTCTATGTTAGGACAGAGAGCTCAACTGTGTCGCACTTTTCGCCTAGCGTCACAGTTTTAACATCGTAGTTTGATATTTTTGAAAATTCCCTATGAATCAACGAGTCCAACAACAGAGTTTATAATTCAAATTTTCTTGGCGGGAAGAGTCTAGCATCGCACTTTGAGTCTCCTATGATGCTATATAGCGACGATGAAGAGACAGCAGTGCCACAATCACGACGGTGAGCTCCCAGCATTAGAATTTTTTGTGTATGAGCAAAAATGCAGAAATTTTGGGAAAAGATGAGAAAGAATGATATCCAGCCCTCCTTCTAGCACCAAATGTGTGAACCCTTTTCCTAGTACTTGCAAAACAACAAGAATAAATGAGTTAAACAAGAGATTGCAAGCTAAAACAAGGATTCCCCATGAAATCACTTTACAACTTCAAACTAGGGAAGAAAATAACAAAGAACACAATGAAACAAAGAAATATTGATTCAATCCTAATTACAAAAGAAAACACATGATCCCATGGGGGAATTGGTGCCAATTTGATGTGAAAATTGGCCCTTTCCCAATTCCTAAGATGCAAGCTTGATATGTTGATGGATATTGATCCACTTTGATGGTGAGAAATGAGAGCTCCAAGCCAAAATCTGAAAAAACCTAGCTAAGAACTCAATGGTGATGGATGAAAATGGCTAAATATTTTAGCATGATAACTTTGCATAATTTGTGGATGATCAAATGTGGATATGAGCTCTTTATTTATAGAATTCCAAGATGGATGAATGTCTAAATTTTAGCAATGTGGGACTAACATTCATCCAATGGCATGATGCCACTTGTCAAGCTATGAATGGAAGGAGGATGTGCAAGATTTGGAGATTGTGCCAATAAATGCACAATTTTGAATCCGCACAAGATTTTGTTCAATTTTAAACCCAAATCAAAATGTGGAGGTGATTGCTTTGTCTCAACCTAAAATCATGAAAAAGGCCTTTTGATTTTCAAGATCGCTATAAAGCACAAGAGAAGTACATACGTCCTTTTTCAATGGCTTTAGTGTAAGTAAGCCTTCATGAAAACAAAGTTGCACTTGATCTTTTTAAATCCTCAAAGAAAAATGTGAGTTATTTTTAAGCACCAAAAGACAAGTGAGAGACATCTTGTTCAATTTGTTAGCCAAAGAAACAAACTCTAGTGTGTTGTGATCCTAATGTTCATTTTAGCCTTTTGCAAGAAATGGAAAGATTTTTTTTAAATCCAAATGAAAATTAGTGTCCTAAGAAAGAAGGGATAACAATTTCATGAAAAAGTGTTAAGCAAACACTAAAGTGTTTAAAAACACTTTGACTTGATGAAACATCCTCCTCATGCTTCTCCTCTCTTCGTTTTTGATTTCCAACCTACAAGGAAGAAAAACTAGTCAGATTCTAGAAAATACAGAAATTAAAAAGTAGAAAACAAAAGACAAATTAATCATCAATCAAAAAGCACATGCTAAAATTAAATTTCCCCCTTTTTACTCCCTTCCAGCATCGTAACTCGTAACTGCATTACAATTTGATTTCTAAGTGGTGCTCTCATAGTGTTGCTTGCCAGTCAGCGTCACTCTATGTCGGGACAGAGAGCTCAACTACGTCGCACTTTTCGCCTAGCGTCACAATTTTCTTCCAACATCATAGTTTGATAATTTTGAAAATTCCCTATGAATCAACGAGTCTAGCGGGGGAGTTTATAATACAAATTTTCTTGGCAGGACAAGTCCAGCATCACACTTTGAGCCTCCTATGGTGCTATATAGCGATGTTGAAGAGACAGTGACGCTCAGCTTCCAACGTTAGAATTTTCTATGTATGAGCAAAAACACAAAAATTTTGGGAAAAGATGAGAAAGAATGATATCTAGCCCTCCTTCTAGCACCAAATGTGCAAACCCTTTTCCTAGTACTTGCAAAAGAACAAGAATAAACGAGTTAAACAAGAGATTGCAAGCTAAAACAAGGATTCCCCATGAAATCACTTTACAACTTCAAACTAGGGAAGAAAATAACAAAGAACACAATGAAACAAAGAAATATTGATTCAATCCTAATTACAAAAGCAAGCACATGATCCCATGGGGGAATTGGTGCCAATTTGATGTGAAAATTAGCCCTTTCCCAATTCCCAAGATGCAAGCTTGATATGTTGATGGAGATTGATCCACTTTGATGGTGAGAAATGAGAGCTCCAAGCCAAAATCTAAAAAAACCTAGCTAAGAACTCAATGGTGATGGATGAAAATGGCTAAATATTTTAGCATGATAACTTTGCATAATTTGTGGATGATCAAATGAGGATATGAGCTCTTTATTTATAGAATGCCAAGATGGATGAATGTCCAAATTTTAGCAATGTGTGACTAACATTCATCCAATGGCATGATGCCACTTGTCAAGCTATGAATGGATGGAGGATGTGCAAGATTTGGGGATTGTGCCAATAAATGCATAATTTTGAATTCGCACAAGATTTTGTTCAATTTTAAACCCAAATCAAAATGTGGAGGTGATTGCTTTGTCTCAACCTAAAATCATGAAAAAGGCCTTTTGATTTTCAAGATTGCTATAAAGCGCAAGAGAAGCGCAAGAGAAGTGTATACATCATTTTTCAATGGCTTTAGTTTAAGTAAGCCTTCATGAAAAAAAAGTTGCAGTTGTTCTTTTTAAATCCTCAAAGAAAAATGTGAGTTCTTTTTAAGCACCAAAAGAAAAGTGAGAGACATCTTGTTCAATTTGTTAACCAAAGAAACAAACTCTAGTGTGTTGTGATCCTAATGTTCATTTTAGCCTTTTGCAAGAAATGGAAAGATTCTTTTTAAACCCTAACAAAAATTAGTGTCCTAATAAAGAAGGGATAACAATTTCATGAAAAAGTGTTAAGCAAACACTAAAGTGTTTAAAAACACTTTGACTTGATGAAACATCCTCCTCATGCTTCTCCTCTCTTTGTTTTCGATTTCCAACCTACAAGGAAGAAAAACCAGTCAGATTCTAGAAAATACAAAAATTAAAAAGAAAAAAATAGAAGACAAATTAATCATCAATCAAAAAGAATGTGCTAAAATTAAATTTCCCCCTTTTTACTCCCTTCCAGCATCGCAACTCGTAACTGCGACATAGTTTGATTTCTAAGTGGTACTCTTATAGTGCCACTTTCTAGTCAGTGTCGCTCTGTGTCGAGACAAAGAGCTCAACTGTGTCGCACTTTTCACCCAGCGTCACAATTTTCTTCCAGCATCATAGTTTGATAATTTTGAAAATTCCCTGTGAATCAACAAGTCCAGCGATGGAGTTTACAATACAAATTTTCTTGGCAGGACAAGTCTAGTGTCACACTTTGAGTCTCTCACGGTGCTATATAGCGATGCTGAAGAGACAGCGGTGCCACAACAGCGACGCTGAGCTCCCAACGTTAGAATTTTCTATGTATGAGCAAAAACATATAAATTTTGAGAAAAGATGAGAAAGAATGATATCCAGCCCTCCTTCTAGCACCAAATGTGTGAACCCTTTTCCTAGTACTTGTAAAACAACAAGAATAAATGAGTTAAACAAGAGATTGCAAGCTAAAACAAGGATTCCCCATGAAATCAATTTACAACTTCAAACTAGGGAAGAAAATAATAAAGAACACAATGAAACAAAGAAATATTGATTCAATCCTAATTAGAAAAGAAAACACATGATCCCATGGGGGAATTGGTGCCAATTTTATGTGAAAATTGGCCCTTTCCCAATTCCTAAGATGCAAGCTTGATATGTTGATGGAGATTGATCTACTTTGATGGTGAGAAATGAGAGCTCCAAGCCAAAATCTAAAAAAACCTAGCTAAGAACTCAATGGTGATGGATGAAAATGGCTAAATATTTTAGCATGATAACTTTGCATAATTTGTGGATGATCAAATGAGGATATGAGCTCTTTATTTATAGAATTCAAGATGGACGGATGTCCAAATTTGAGCAATGTGGGACTAACATTCATCCAATGGCATGATGCCACTTGTCAAACTATGAATGGATGGAGGATGTGCAAGATTTGGGGATTGTGCCAATAAATGCATAATTTTGAATTTAAATTTGTTGAAATGAGTTGCAAGAGGGAAGGGAAAATGCAATAAATGCCACTTGGCTCAAGGCAAATGACATGTAAGATGAAGTTATTGCCTTGTTGGATGTACATGTTGACTTGGAATTTTTGAATTCAAATTGAGAGAATATTCCAAAAGATGCCTTGTGAGGAAAATAGAGAATTAATAAATGAATTAAATCTATTTTCATGTGCAACTTGCATTATCTAGAGGATGGGACATGAGATGAGATTGAATTAATCAAGGGTTAATTAATTTAATGAGGGAGGTTAGATGATGTGACCTTTTTTTACTCAAATTTATGGATTTATTTAAATCAAAAAGAGGGAGGAATATGACAAGAGATTAATTAAATAAGGATTTTGATTTATTTAATTAAAAGAGATGGTAATAGATTAAATCAAATCAGGTTTTAATTTATTTAATTTAATGGATAGAATTTGGAGATTTAATCAAATAAATTGATTATTTAATTAAATAGGGATAATTAGATCAGATGAATTGATTTAATTAACAAAAGAGATCGACTTAACTAGATAAAATGATTTATTTAATTAAGGGATGAAAGTTAATGAATTTAATCAGATAAGGAAATTTTATTAAATGGTTAGACCGAGGGATGATTCAAGAAGAAATGATGTTAGTAGGTCGGGGTCAACTACACGCCAATCAGTATATTTTACATGTCTACAGTATGTATGAATGCATGTATGTGTGTATGTATATATGAATTTATGTATGAATGTATGTATGTATGCATGTGTGTATGAATGTATACATGAATGTATCTATGTTTGTATGCATGTATGTATGTTTGTTTGTATGTATGTATGTATGTATGTATGTTTGTATGTATGCTTGTATGTATGTATGTACATGTATGTATGCATGTTTGTATGCTTGAATATATGTATATGTATGTTTATATGTATGAATGTATGCTTGTATGTATGTACATATGAATTTATGTATGTTTGTATGTATTTATTGTGGCATCCATTTCTTTAGAGTGATTATTCACCATTAGAAGGGGTCCCAAAGTGGCTTTAAAAAGTGTGTCAAATTTATACACCAAAATGGTCAACTTAAAGCTCTAGAATATAGGGTTTAGGGTATTGGGTTGAGTATTTAGGGTATAAGGATGAGGGTTGAGGGTGTAGGGTATAGGGTTTAAGGTATAGGGTTGAGGGTTGAGGGATAGTTTTCAAGGTTGAGGGTATAGAGTTAAGTGTATAGGGTATAGGGATGAGGTTTTAGTATATTTGATATAGTGTTGAGGGTTGAGGATTTAGGGTTTAGGGTTTAAGTAAGGTTTTTATGGTTGAGGGCTTATGGTTGAGGGATAATGTTTGTATTTGATGGTATAAGGTTATGTGTATAGGCTATAGGGATTAGGGTTAAGGATATTGGGTATAGGGTTTAAGGTATATATGTTGAGGGTATAAGGCATAGGATTAAGGGTTGAGAGTGTAGGGTGTAGAGTTTAAGTATAGGGTTGAGGGAAAAATTTTGAGGTTTAGGGTATAAGGTTGAGGGTATAGGGTATAGGGATGAGGGTTGAGGGTTTAGGGTTTATGGTTTAAGGTATAGGGTTGAGGGTTGATGGATTAGGGCTTAAGTAAAGGGTTAAGGGTTGAGGGTTTATAGTTGAGGGATAATTTTTAGCTCATTGAGTGTATAAGACTAAGTGTGTAATGTATAGCCCGATGAGGGTTTAGTGTATTGGGTTTAGGGTTTAGGGTATGGTTTGAGGGAATAAGACATAGGTTTAAAGGTTGAAACTATATAGTTTAGGTTTTAAGTATAGGGTTGAGGGATAATGTTCAAGGTTTAGGCTATAATTTTGAGGTTATATGGTATAGGGATAAGGGTTGAAGATGTAGATTTTAGGGTTTAAGGTATAAGGTTGAGGATTGAGGGATTAGGGCTTAAGTATAGGGTTGAGGGTTTATGGTTGAGGGATAATGTTCATCACATTGAGTATAAGATTAAGTGTGTAGGGTATAGGGATTATGGTTTATGATATTAGGTATAGGGTATAGGGTTGAGGGATTGAGTGTATAAGGAAAAGGGTGAAGGCTTCAAAGTGTATGGTTTAGGGTTTAAGTATAGTGTTGAGGTACAATGTTCAAGGTTTAAGGTATAAGGTTGAGGGTATAGGGTATAGGGATGAGGGTTGAGGTTGTAGGGTTTAGGGTTTAACGTATAAAATTGAGGGTTGAGTGAGTAGGGCTTTAGTAGAGGGTTGAGGGTATAGGGTATAGGGTATAGGGGAGAGAGTTGAGGGTTTATAGTTGATGGGTAATGTTAAGGATTAAGTGTCTAAGTTTAAGTGTATAGGGTATATGGATCAAGGTTTAAGATATTGGGTATAGGGTTTAGGGTATAAGGCATAGGGTGAAGGGTTGAGAGTGTATGGTTTAGGGTTTAATTATAGGGTTGAGGGAAAATATTTAGGGTTTAGGGTATAAGAGTGAGGGTATAGCATATAGGGATGAGGGTTATTGTTGTAGGGTTTAGGGTTTAAGGTAGAAGGTTGAGGGTTGAGGGATTAATGCTTAAGTATTGAGTTGAGGGTACAGGGTTGAGGGTTGAGGGATTGAGGGTATAAGGCATAGAGTGAATGGTTGAGAGTGTATGTTTTAAGGTTTAAGTATACTGTTGAGGGTCAATGTTCAGGGTTTAGGGTATAAGGTTGAGGTTATAAGGCATAGGGATGAGGGTTTAGGGTTTAAGGTATAGGGTTGAGGGTTGAAGGATTAGGGCTTAGGCATAGGTTTGAGGGTATAGGGTATAATATAGAAGGTTGAGAATTTATAGTTGAGGGATAATGTTCAAGGTTGAGTATTTAAGGTTAAGTGTATAGGGTATAGGGATTAGGGTTTAATATATTGGGTATTGGTTTGTTGGAAAGAGACATTGCAAATGTTTTATGGTGTTGTATTTAATGGAAACCCTAGTCAGTGATTCAATATGCATATCAGCATTTGATCATACTAGAAGTTAGATTGAGGATCAGTGATTAACTATCAAGCTAAAACAAGACATCCAACAGAATTGTGTTCATTGATTTGTATGCAATTTTTTGTTATCTTTTTGAGTTGTGGATCTTAGGGAAGGTTGTTTGGTGTATGATATGTGCTATTCTTGAATCTTGGAGCCTTGTATCGATCTGTGTGCAAGTTAGAAGATCCAGATGGTTAATTTTTGGTTTAATAATGCATGAAGGACAACTTGGTGAATGTAGCGTGTTGTGGATATTCGAGGAGTAATTTTTTAAGTTTTTTTGTATTAAAGCATGTTAATTTGGGTCCTCACTATGTTGTGGCTGAATTTGGCGGGTACGCATTGAATATTATTTGTGGATTGAGCTGACAGTTTGTAAATATTTTTCTATTTTGTTGAAGCTGATAAGTAGCGATTAAATCCTTAGTAGCGGTTATTTATAAGTGATTGATTATATCATTTTGAGGTGTGTATGAAGTGTGTTGTGAATGCCAGAATAATTGTAGGGAAATTATGCACAGTTTCACTTGTGCATAAAGGGATTTGTTATGTGAGTTGAAGCAGAATAGAGCAGAAGAAAAGAATCAAATGAAGGTCAAGAAAGCGATCAATGACCTTAACCGAAACTATTCTTAGGAATTTGTAGATTCTATTTCATAGTTCACCAATCTAGTTGTCTTTTGACATTGATTGTAAAGTAGTAAGCCTTTCTGTTTTGAGTAGTGAGCTATAGGTAGTGTGCATGAGTGCAAGTGCATTCCCATTTTGTAAACATCTTTTTGAGTATACTCAGATAATATTGTGGATTGAACTCCACCGTGGGTTTCCACATAAAAAATCTTGTGTTATGGTGTTGTGGTTGTGTGTTTTACTTTCATGCATCTTTATTTTTCTTGAATGTTATCAGTACTTTAAATATCATATTAATAAAGTTAAAAATTGTAGAACACTGATTCACCCCCCCCTCTCAGCGTTCTTTGATTTCAATAATTGGTATCAGAGCCTAGTTCCTTAGAAGAAGTTTAACATCTTGGGGAAGATCTTGGAAAATGTTTCAATGGATTCAAGTAGTCTTCAACAACAACTCTTGGTGGCCCTAGATGATCTTGATTAGTAAAAATCTGAAGTCTGGGAATTGCAAGAAAATCTCATGAATGTTCAGAAATTCATTGAGTCATTGAAAGATAAAATCAATAAGTCCATGGAGAAGAGAACTTCATGATCAGATCAAGCAGAAAGATAGTAAAAGCATTGAAGATGAACAACTGAGTCAAGCCCTAAAGGAAAAGATAGAAGAATGTGAAAAGTTTGCTAGAGATAATGTAGTCCTAAAGCATGAGATGGAATCTATTATGATGAGGATGACCAAGGAGATTAAAGATAGAAAGAAGAAAGTTTTGGCATATGGCTTCTAGTGTTGTCATTGATCCAGTCCGCACTTCAATATCTGTCCATACCGGAAGACAGAGTAAAGAACTGGGTATCCGATTGAAGTTGAATCTATCAATCCATTTGCATTATCAGTTTATTAGTTTGGGTTGTGGATCTTAGGGAAGGTCGTTGGGTATTTAGAATATCTTATTCTCAATTTTTGTGTCATCGCATCAATTGGTGTACAAGTTAGGAGATCCGGTTGATTGATTTTTTGTTTAACAGTGTTAGAAGGCCAAATAAGTGAATGTGGTGTGTTGTGGATGTTCAAGGTGAAATTGTTTGAAGTATTTTTGGGTTTGAGGATTTTGTTTTGGGTCCTCACTATGTTGTGGCTAACATTGTTTATGTGCATTGAAAATTGTTTGAGATTTGAGCTGACAGTTTTTAAATATTTTATATTTTGTTGGAGCCGACTTGTAGCGATTAATTCTTTAGTTGTGGATATATATAAGCAATAAATTATATCATTTTGTGAGATGAATGAAGTGTGTTGATGTATGTTGTGAAATTTAAAAGGATTGTAATGAAATTATGCATAGTTTAACTTGTGAATAAAAGGATTTGTGATGCAAATGAAAGCAGACAGAGCAGAAGAATAGAATCATACAAGCAAGTTAGGAATGCAACTAATGAGCTTAACTAGAACTATAATCGAGAATTAGCAAATGTTATTCTCTCAGTTCAAATCTTCTGGATGTAATTCAAATCCTTTGTAAGACAGTGAGTCTTCTTTTAGTATCTGAGTAGTGAGCTCTAGGTGGTGTGTCTGAATGCACGTGCATTCCCCATTTGTAAAATACTTATATTTGAGTACTCAAATTGTGGATTGACCTCCACTGTGATTTTTCCCCTAACAGGGTTTCCACGTAAAAATCCTTGTGTTATGGTGTTGTGGTTGATTTCTTTATGTGCTTACATCTCTCTTTTGGTTCAATGTTGTAATTGGTTTAGAGATCAGATTAATACTGCTAAATTTCACAAAACACTGACTCCCCCCCTCTCCATGTTCCTTGATTCCAACAAAATGAAGAAAAGCTTTCTCAATCCCTAAAAGAGAAATTTGAAGAATGTAGTCGACTTACTAATGGATTCAATTAGTTGGAGCTTGAATTGGAACAATCTATAAATAATGAAGAGCTTGAAAAGTAGATTGTTGATCTTATAGATGAACTTGCTACTACAAACGAATTCAAGGAGAAGTTCAAGATTAGCTTATCCAAGCTTGATGAACTAATTAAAAGTCAGAGGACTGAAGTTGTCAAGTGAGGACTTGGATATGAGAAAGGAGAAAGATTTGGATCTAGACAAAGGAGATTTAGGCAAGGAAATCAAATAAACAAAGCTAGAAGGTATCTGGTAAGACAACCTAATGCTCAAATATTCAATGGTTACTATTTTCTTTGCAATAAATTTGGTCATATGGCGAGTAAATGTATAAATAGAATGAATCCAAGTGGTCCATCATTCTATGGTCAATGCTTTAATTGTAATAAGTTTGGTCATAAGTCAAATGAATTCAAAAATATGATGAACAAATTTTATAGAGATGTCAGATGTTATACATGCAATAGATTTGGTCATATTTCTAACCAGTGTAGATCAAGAGAAAATCAATGGAATAACTAGTTTGGACAAAGAAATGTGGTGTGCTACAATTGCAACAAATCTGGTCACATTGCTAGATTTTGGAGAAGGGGTCTAGTAAATCAAGGGAGAAACATGCAGAAAGATTAAAAGGGAAAAGGAAAAGTCACTATAGATGATATCAGGAAGCAAATGAAGAAGATATGGGTGAAGAAGATTCCTTCTGTTGCAAGAAATGAATCCACACCAAATTTTGGATTTGGTAGTTCCTCTGGGAATTAGATTATGACCTCAAGCCTAGGGGGAGCTATGAAGAAAATCCTTTAAACCCCTTGTTGGTAGTTGATACCAAGATATGGATGAGTGTAGTGACTACATTGATGTTGTTGAAATAGGTGGAGAGAGTATTTATGGAGAATTGAAGGTCTTCAGAAGAGTTATCTCTCGTAGTGTATGTAAACATGGTATCTGGATGAGTTAGGTAAAAAGCATTTATTGTGATAAAAGGTTAGGTGTATGAATGATAAAAGGTCATTTGTATCTTTCATTTGTCACTTTGCACTTTGAGAAAAAGAAGTTTGGAGAACTCTAAAGAAAAATTTGGCAAATTATGGTGAAATTCAAGTGTGAAGGTGATTCGGTATTCAAACCCTAATCCAGAGAAAAGGTATTTATTAGGAAAACTTATGAATTTGTGAAAATGGCTACTCTATTGGTAGTTTATATATCAAGGATAGACCTCATCTTAAATTCAAGTGGCACCCTTTCAAATCAATTAATACTGAGCCCTTAGATGCATTTTCATCCGTTATGTACGATGTCTTGCATATTGAAGACATTAGAGCATACATTCATGAAAATATTGAGTTAGGGAGCTTGCAGTTGTTGAATTTGTATTCAAATCATATAGTTGGAGAATATTTCAGGGTAAAGCCCAAATTCAAAATATTAGAGGAGAAGAAATTCACACAGATTGTAAAATTTCCCGTGTTTGAAGAAAATGAGTGGGTTCTTTATATTTTGATTAGAGTTCATGCTGAATTTATGTGGTTGAGTCAACCTTTTAAGATTACAAAAGAATCCATAAGCAGTGTTATTGGTTTAAATTCCTCTGGTAGATTGCCAAACTTGAAGTTTGTGAAGAATTAGACAATTACTGATGTAGCTGATTTGATATTTGATAAAAGAGCTATGACAATTAATGATATTATTGAAGTGGATGTCAGATTTGTATCGATGGTCATTGATTACAAGATCTATCATTCCAGCTGAGATAATTTTGTATCTGGTACATCTATTTATGCAACATATCAGATGGTGAAGGAGAATGTAGAGTATGATCTATGTGAACTACTTCGAAATCAATTAACGAAGAATCTTGGCAAGATCAAGAAAGATAAGAAGAATTCCTTCAAATATGGTAATATCCTATTGTGTTTATTCTTTTATTTCATGAATGAAGTTCCAAGAGTTGAAAAAGTGCATTGGCAAGGTGATAAGCCTGTACTATTCAGATTAGGGACATGTTATACAAAGTTGGTGATAGTAAGATAAGGAAAACTATTATCTGGTGACATTTCAAAAGTTTTTAGAGTGAGATGCAAGTAAGAGAAATAATTCCAAAGTCTGTTGTGGAGAAGTACAAGAAAACTATCTACTTTATGGTTTACATTGATCAATTCTTGATGTAAGTTGCATATCCTAGAATGGTCTGGATTATGCCAATGGGCTATGAAGTTGAGGAGAACATCTTGGAACTGTATGCACAACATTTGTTGAGTAAACCTTTGGATCCAATAGAAGAGATGTTTGGAACCTATGAAGAAAAGGATATGCAAGTACAAGCCCAGTTGAAGAAATCTCTGATAATCTGAAGAGTAAGAAAAGAAGTGGAAGCCTTTGCAGAGAGCATGGGGATATTAGTGGAAGTTGTGAGAGAAGCTAGAAGGAAGAGATAACAAGTTGAAGTAGGAGAGCTAGCTAGAACTGAATCTACTAGTTTTACAACATCCTCTACCCGAACTAGATCTACTAGAAGCTCTAATCTCACCTAGTCCTACACAGAAGTCAAGTCCTATTAAAGCTCAAGCCAAGTCTTCTAAGAGAGAAGGAAAAAGGAAGAAGGACAAGAGAAAAATAATTTATGTTGTTGTTTCTAAAGATGAAGATACTAAATTTGATGAAGAGGTAAGGGAAATAAAGCATATGGGCACCCAGGTAACAAAAGTCCCTAAGGAAAAGCCCTCTAGTGAAGAGAAAGCAAAGAAAAAGATGAAAATAAAAAAATTGGGTATGTCTGTAGAAGAAGTGGAGAAAGCCTTGAATAAGGATGGTAATCTTAGGCCTCTTTGTGAATGGTATGACACCTTTGATAGTGTCGGTCAAAGATTCCTTGAGGAAGCTTCAATAAAGCACTTGAATAATTTCAATATGACTCTTATTGAAATAATGTGTGTGTTACCCAAAGGTCTATATCAATTTTTAGAAATGAGAAGAGCAAGTGCAAGGATAGAAGAATAGAAAATGAGAGAATGGATACTTGTTGATCTATGTCTGGTGATGTCATTAGAAGAAATGAAGAATATACTTGTAGACACCTAAATTTGGACACTTAATTTATCCAAATTTATCCCCTTTCCTCGAAATATCCTCTCATTCACATTAATGAATTAATATTGTTATTATTTAATTAATATCCTTAAGTTCATCTAAACCCCTAAGGTATTTAGTTAAATAATTAAACACCTTATCTCTTTAATCCTCCTTTCATCAAATGAATTAAATAAATAATACATTTATTTAATCCCTCACATGTCATTTTCATCTAATCCTAATCCATCTCCTAATCTCTTCATTAAGGATGTGCACATGCCTAATCCTTGATTAGGATGTGTCACATCCTCCAACTTTTGCAAGTTGTCCTTTAATCTTCATTAACCCCTAATTATCCTCTAATTATTGATTAGTTAAGCCTAATCAGTACCTTGGCCAACTCTCCCCATCCCCCAAGGAATTTTTAATTCCTTTTTATTCATCCAATGCTCTTCTCTTCTCAATGTGAATTTTTAATTCACTTTTATTCCTCCTACAATACCCTTTTCCCATGCATCTTCTAGAATCTTTGACTTGTCACATCAAGTCACATGTGAAAAAATCCCACCTTTTTGGAGACCCTCTCTTATCCACTAGATTCTCCCAAGCATGTGAATTTTTAGTTCGCATTTATTCCTCCAAAGAATCTTCTCGTATCCCAATGTACTTCCAAGGTACATGTCCTTCTTACACATCATGTACCTCCCTTCCACATCACCTACACATCATTTCACCATTAGCCACTTCACATTCTACATGTCAAAATGTGAGGGCTTGTGAGTCCTCAACTCACCTTAGCCCTTCATCTTGGCCTTGTTAGATAAATCTCAACCATTGAATTCTCTAGAGAATTCAAATTCCTCTATAAATACCCCCTCCTCTAAGGCATAAGGCAACAACACTTAGTCATTCAAGCAAGCTCATGCTGTCAATTTGTGCACTCATCTAGCCATTTAATTTATCCCTTTGCATTTGCATTCAACCATATAGTTAAATCTTGCATCTAGCTACATCAACAACCATCTAAGGAGCATACAAAACAATCCAAAATCAAGGGCCAACCAAGGAGTTTCAGCTGCAAAGAGAAGGTATAACCATTTTCCATCATCTTTCATTTTTATCTCTTTACATTAACAAATTCCTTAGGCTAATCTTGAGGTGTTTCTTTGTGTTTTTCCATTGCATTTTAGTTGTTTAGAATAGGTAAAACATTAAGGATATCACATTTCTAGCACGCTCAGTGGAACCCACAAGCGGGTTCCTATATTTAATGTTTTCTATCATTGAGATTGTTTGTAGGAATAGGTCACAGAAGAGTGACCACGCCCTTTGTTTCACTGCAGAAGGGAAATTACGCCCTCTATTTTACTCCAGAAGGGTGACTACACCCTCTGTTTCACTATAGAAGGGCAACTACGCCCTTTGTTTCACTACAAAAGGGCGATTACACCCTCTATTTTACTATAGAAGGGAAATTGCGCCCTTTGTTTCACTGCAAAAGGGTAACTACGCCCTCTGTTTCACTGTAGAAGGGCATTTACGCTCTCTGTTTTACTGCAAAAAGGCTATTGCACCCTCTATTTCACTGCAAAAGGGTGATTACGTCCTCTAGTTTACTGCAGAAAGGAAATTATGCCCTCTGTTTCACTGTAGAAAGGTAATTATGCCCTCTATTTCACTACAGAAGGGTGACTACGCCCTTGATTAAACTTTGTTTTCTAACATTTCACTGTAGAAGGGTGACTACGCCCCTGATTAAACTTTGTTTTCCGACATTTTACTACAAAAGGGAGACTACGCCTTGGTTTGAATTTTGATTGCTAACATTTCACTATAGAGGGGAAACTACACCCTCTTAGTCACTACAGAGGGGTGACTACACCCTCCTATGCACTATAGAAGAGCGACTACGCCTTCATATTCACTGCAGAAGTGCAATTATGCCCTCCTATTCATTGTAGAAGTGTAATTACGCTCTCCTATTTACTGCAGAACTGCAATTACGCCCAAATATTCATTGCAAAAGTACAATTACGCCCTCCTATTCACTACAGAAGTTCAGTTATGCCCTCCTATTCACTACAAAAAGTGCAATTATGCCCTCCTATTTACTGGAGAAGTGCGATTACGCCCTTTTGTTCACTGTAGAAGTGCAATCACACCCTCTTATTCACTACAGAAGTGCAATTACGCCCTCCTATTTACTACAGAAGTGCAATTACGCACTCCTGTTCACTACAAAAGTGCAATTACGCACTCCTGTTCACTACAAAAGTGCAATTACGCCCTCTTGTTCACTGCAGAAGTGTGATTATGCCCTCTTGTTCACTACAAAATTGCAATCATGCCCTTTGGTTCACTGTAGAAGTGCAATTATGCCCTCCTTTTCACTGTAGAAGTGCAATTACACCCTTTGGTTCACTGCAAAAATGCAATTATGCCCTTCTACTATTGCAGAAGTTCACCTACACCCTTTTGTTTCCTATAGAAATTCAATTGCTCCCTCTTGGTTACTGCAGAGAGGCGAATATGCCCCAAAACAACACATTTTGAGAGGTAAAACGACGATTTTAGCTTCATTTTTGCTCCCATTTTTTGTTGTTTTCATATCCTAACCCCCTAACATTATTTTTTGCAAGGATATTTGTGTTTTTGCTAAAATTTTGCAACATATTCTTGTGTAATTGACGAAGAATGAAGGATAAAACAACTAACATTTGCTTGCAGGGCTATCTGTTTGCTCAGATTTTAAAAGCTATCCTTGTTATTTTTGTTAAATTTAAGAACATTGTTTAATTAGGGGAAGTAATACTCATTGCTTGTTGTGTCTATCTTTTTGTGTCACCCAAGGGGGCATCAGTTTTTTTTCACTTTTCCCTTGCCCTTCTTGTGAGCCTAGGGAGTAGTTGGAAACGATTAGTGTCTTCTTTCTAGTGGGACCTACTTGGGGATTTCATCACCCCAAGGGATGATCCCAACCATGTGTACCAACAGGGTATACAAAGAGGGGAGAGCAAAATTTTTCCTCAATCCTGTCACATCATAATTGGTAGAGCATCGAAGCTAGGGTGATACCTAGATAGACGTGAAGAGTTGGTCTGAGCCCTTTAGTATCATGCTGGGGTTCCCGACCCACGCTTGTGATGGGCTGGTGTTCACGATTGTGCCTCACATACCGAGAGTATATCGAGGACTCCCTAGACACCTTGTGCATCCTAGATTGAGACCTTTATCAACCATACCCTTAACACTAATCATAGGATTGTGCTTGCTTGAAAGTGTTTTCTTGTGAGAAACCAATAAATTTTTTGACAAATTGGCCTTATTATTGTCATCTTAAAGTCCTTGCCATAGTCACTTTCATCAAAAACCAAGTCCCTATTCACTACAGAGGGGAAAATTTTCCTTTCTGGTTACTACAGAGGGGCAACTACGCCCTTCTGGTTACTACAGAGGGGCAACTACGCCCTCCTATTTACTGTAGAGGGGAAAATTTTCCCTCCTG
This sequence comes from Sequoia sempervirens, assembly GCA_007258455.2. Lineage (NCBI taxonomy): Eukaryota > Viridiplantae > Streptophyta > Pinopsida > Cupressales > Cupressaceae > Sequoia > Sequoia sempervirens. Next base: position 1,037,327,068 of record VDFB02271358.1, on the reverse strand, counting down.
AGTAGCCAAAATCACCCCATTTAGCTCCGTTTAGCCTCTAAACCACCATTTAATCATTCCAAACCTCCGTTTTGTCATTTTAAACCTCTAAAACCCCTGTTTGATCATTCTAAACCTCTGTTTAATCATTCCAAACCTTCAAACCTTTGTTTAGCCATTCCAAATAAACCTCTGTTTGACCATTCCAAACATCCATTTGACCAAATAGTCTTCCATCCCTTTCGATCCTCTGTTTACTTGTTTCAAGTAATCTTTCACCCATTCCAAGCATCCATCTCCTCACTCTAAGAGTTGTTCATCCTTTCTAATCAATTGTTTACTATTTCGAGCTTTCATTTCTATGACTTGAGAGTCCTTCGTCAATTCTAAGCAATCGTTTACCAGTTCTGAGTGCATATTCATCCACTCCTATCATTTTTTTTCCCAATCCAATCCTCTATTTCCTCAATCCAATTATCTAACACCCCATTTCAATCACCTGTCTCTTCATTCTAACAGCCTGTTTACCTACTCAAAGAGTCCACAAAGTAGTGGGGTGAATTTTCCCTATAGAAGGGAAAATTTTCCCCTTTGTGAGGGAAGATTCACCCCAGAAGGGAAAATTAACCCCTTTGTGAGGGAAAATTCTCCCCAGAAGGGAAAATTTGCTCCTCTATAGCAAAATTTAGCAAACAAATAATAAACATATCCAGTTCCCAAATCTGACCGGTGGAATCAATCCCACCATATCCTAATCTGAGCTTTGGTCCATCTGCATTTTGTTGAGCTCATTCATTTATCATTTGAATCATATCAATACATCATCCTCAAGAATCTTTAGGTTATACATCCCTCATCGTTTCCCCATCCAAATCCCTTGAACTTTGTTTCAGGTTATTATCCAAATTGACCCGAGTGTTTGAATTGATCGTCATCATCAACATCTGCTTAGGATTTTCATCCGTCCTAAGTTAATCATCATCGTCAACCCAATCAATTCACCTTCAATCTCAAGGTGGATTCGGTGTTGCAATCATCCATTCATCCTTTAATCCAATCAATCAGTATCCTAAGTCACCTAGGGTAATCTCTGAATGGGGTTTTCCAATCCCTTTCATCATCTTATCTAATCCATCATTCGATCTTATCAATCATCGATCGATCTTATCAAATCCAATCCAATCGCATCCTTATCCAATCACTTTCAACCTAATCAATCTACTTCCATCTTGAGGTAGATTCAGTGTCGTAATCATCCTTTGATAATCGATCCTATTGTCAGAATCAATCCCATCGCATCGTCCAATCATCGTAATCTAAGCATTAATCCAATCCCAATTTGAGCTTTAGTTTGTTCTCATCCAAAATATTTGATCCATCCTATTTATCCTTTCATCATCATGAATCCTTATCCTCCATCAATAGTAGTCAAGTGAAACCCTAATTACGTCGACGATGATAACGAAAGTCTTGTCGATCAAGAAGTATATGACATAGATTCCCTTGATGCTATCATGGCTAGTAATCTTTCTCCACCCACTTTCCACAATCCAGTCACCCCTTCAAACTATCCTGTTATGTCTTCACCCATGCCTAATCACGTTCCTTATGCTACCTTTGACAAGGGATGTCCAGTATCCTCCTCATCTGCATATCCATCATATTCTTCATCTACACCTTCCTCTTATTTGACACTTGCATCCTCTTATCCTAATCTACCATCCCAATACTCTTATCATAATCTTGTACCCATGTCACACTATCCTTATCCTCCATACCAATCAACCCCATCAACTTACCCTAATCCAACATTCGCATCTCTCTATCTTGATCCAACATCCACGTCTTCACATCTTAATCGGCCATCCCAATACCCTTACTACAATCTACAAGCCGCATCCTCTTTTCTTAATCCACCATCCACATATCTTAATTCACCATACCAATATCCCTACTTTAACCCTCCATATAATCCTAATCCCCCATCTACTCCTAGTCTTACATCCAATCCCATTCCTCCATCTCACCCTAGGCCACCAATCCATAATCCTAGTCCTCCACCAATCCCTAATCCTCCATCTATTCCTATCATGCCATCTCAACCTAGAGTATGCAATTTTCTCACTCTCGAAGTTCTCTAAGGACTTATAACAAAGAAGAAATCCCCCACCCCACACATTGTAGTCATGGAACCATGCCATCCCAATCCATCATCTATGGTCACCAGTGATGAGACCCCTCTCCATCCCACACCTATCATTGACACTGCCACCCCTAGCACCACTCAAACTATCAAAACCATCACATCCTCAAAATCCACTGAGCCGCCACCTCCTACTCTGAGATCTACCCAACCCATCGAAGATAACCAAATCCAATCCACTCCTCCTACACCTAGATCCTCCAAACCCATCGTAAATCCACAAATCCAATCCACTCTTCCCATTCCTAGTGATGACGCACAAGTCCCATCCATTCCTTCCATTCCTAGTATCACCGATATCCCCTCCCTTGAACTTCATGAATCCTCCATCCTTCCATCTCCCCCACTTGAAAAGTACCTTCAAGACCCCATTATCATACCACCCACACAACATGAGTCATTCCAAGAGCCTGATCCAAAGCATGCTAGCATATCCCCTTTTTCACATCAAGATCCTATCAACCCATCTAGCCCATCTCAAGATAATAATTTCCCATCCGTTTCATCCCATGATCACCTTTCATCTCATGAGCCCTTATCTCCATTTGCATTGTATGATCCCTTATTGCCTACTGTCACAAATCCAGATCCTATCATATCCCCTAATCCCTTTCCTGATCCCTTACCAATCACTCTTTCTGATTAGGAAGATGTTGCTACCCCATCATCTCCATCTCATGATACTCCATCACCACCTATTCCATATCCCCTTGGTCACCTCACATTCTTCCATGGTGGTCTCCTTGAAGAAGAAAAACACAATGTATATACCACCCATCATCCTTAGCATAATGACGGACTCACATCATGTTTTTAGAATAACAAAAATCCCATCATGGATCGAATGCTCAAGAACATGAACTATCAAGGAAAAGGTTTAGGCCTTCATGAGCAAGGTATTTTAGAGCCCATCTAGGTCAAAGAACAAATCTGTATGCAAGGTCTTGGACCTATTTCCCAAGACCCACAATCTAAAGATGTTGGTACAACCTCTAGACGTCCTCAACGAGCCTCTTCCAAAAGAAATATAGGCTCTTCCCATCGCTCCACCAGATCATATGCTTCCATCCCTCCTCCTCCACCGAATTGTATCAAAACCACCATCCATATTCCTCCCTCATCTCCTCCATCCATTTTGGGTCCTTATGTCCCTCGACCCACTACATCTTTTTTGGGCCCTTATATACCAAAATCACCTCCTCCATCTCATCCTATTCATCCTTTCACACATTCATCACCTATCCATTTCATCCATCATAAACATCCCACTCGCATGTCCTCTAATCAGGATTGACAAAGGCACATACCTAAACATCCTCCATCTACACATAATCCCCATACTCCTACCTCCATCACTCCACATTATCCATCTCCTCGCACCTGCCCCATTGCTACTAAAAGCACTTTGCATGCTAAAGAAAAAATGCATGAATCTAAATCTTCCCATGCCCCCTCTAAAAGACATGGTGATGAAAATAAAAATCAAATCCAAAATCCAAATCAAATTCATAGGCTGCAAAGGCACACCAAAGAAAAAATAAAAACAATGTGGATCCCAACTAAAAAAGATGCCATGCCTTCAAATGGAAAATATATAACAACATCCAAAGTTGCTAATCTAAAGCCAATCATACACTTCCTCCATCTACTAAATCTTTTTTGGGTCCTTATGTCCCAAAATTCACTATCCCATCTCCTCCATTATCCCCACATTCTCCATCCATTAATCCTCCTATCCTTTCACATCCACCACCACATGTGCCAATGTTGGTCCTGAACTCACCACCCCATTACCCACCTACCCCATCATTTTATCCACACACTTTCCACTATCCCATCCATTATCCCATGTATCTTCCCCATCAAATCCCTCTAATTCATCCTCTTGCATAATCCATTTATCATAATAAGGTTGTACCACCATCCAACAATCACTTCACACATGGGCTCTTAATACCTCGTATGGAACTTGATGCTTGATTCCTTCATCCATATCCTTATCACATATCTTCTAAATCCACTTATCCACATTCCTTTTCTTATCCATCTCCTTCCGCATTCTATCCAAAAAGTTAAACAAAATCCAAAAAATTTGAAAAAATCATAAAAATCAGAAAAACAAAAAAAAAGGTCAATAAAATAAAATAAAGTAATAAAAATAAATCCTTCGTCCAATGGTGAAAACTTGGCAAACAAGCACCTTGGAAAGTACCATGATGAAAACCTGGAAAATAGGCGTCATGTGTAAATCCCCTATCCAATTTACTTCTGCACTTGGGGTCAATTGTATCTCCTTCACTCACCTCCTCCATCCCACTTATTTTACACATTCGGCCTGTCATATCCATTTATCTCACTCCCTCCATCCTCCTTGTTATCTTGATATAGTTAGGGCAAAACATATACACATGCTTTGGAAACCTCTTGGAATACCTTCCCCTCATCCATACACTATCCTATTCCTTATCCACATCCCTCTACCTTCTTTGTCTATCCATCATGCTACCATCATTATCCCTTCCTTATCCAGGAATCCTACCTTCATCCATCAAACTCCCTCATCCACCCATCCTATCCTCCTCCAGCTATCTCCTTTATCTTTCCATCCACTCATCTTTCGCCCCTTTTTTCTTATCACACATGACATATCTAGAGTGGGGACATCTACTTCTTTGTGACATAAGTCCTTGGAGACATCATTCATTGATCCTATCTAACTTTTCATCTTCCCATCCTTATCCTCCTATTACTCCATCCAAACAATCCCTTTCATATCCCCATATTTGTCTTCCTACCTATCCAAACAATCCCTTTCGGCTCCCCATCCTTGTCTTCTTATCCATCCAAACAATCCTTTTAACCTCCTTATCCTTATCTATCCATCCTAGCATCGCTCCACCTCCTTATCTTCCTACCCAGCCCTATCTCTATTCCCCATCCCTTTCATCCCCCATCCCTATCTCCCTATTCATTTGTCTCTCTCTTCATCCCATCTCATAATCCCTTGCCATTGGTATCTAGATATAGGCTTCTTCCAATGCAATCCAATTCCATCTATCTAATTGTCATCACTCCTGCTTCTCTTGCACATCTTTCATCACTCATCTATCTATCATATCATCCTCCCAAGTAATTTTAATGATTTGGATAACTATCCCATCCCTGAGATTTGCATTATCATCATCATCCTATCCAATCCAATAGGTCTATTATGTTTCATCATATCGGTCCCATCATTTTAATCTTTTGTCAAACTACGTTTCTCCTGTGCTTTCACATAGGCAAGGTCGATCATTTGATCCACCCCTAGGGCTTTGTCCGTCCACTCCTTTATCATCTATCCTCGATCTTTACTTTTGTCCCTCCGGTCCTTGTCATCCACCATTAGTTTTCATCATCCTCTTTCTGCTTTTATCCATGGTCAATTGATAGCCTTTTATCAAAATTATGAGGGCTATGCGCTTTCATGTAGGCAAGGCTAATATTTTATTAGCCCCCAATCCCCTAGGTCTTTAGGATGTGTCAGTCTTGTATCATGTCTCTGGTGTCGTGTCGTCAAGCTATGCCCTTATCCATATGGTTCATAACAAACAAGATCCACTAGTATTAATAGATCCAATCAATCCTAAATATCCTACGTCATATCAATCTTTCAGTTAGTATCCATCATCAGTCTCAATAGGATGTATCCTTCCTAATAGACCTCATCAACCCCATACATCCTTGTGATCCTATGGAAAAGGATGTTTGAATTTGATTGTGATCTTTTGATACTTTTGGCTTTTGTTTATCATTTGAGATCCCTATCATCACTTGTCAGATTTGGCTTGATCCATCATAACATGGTGTGTTTTGACTGGTACACATAGGGGCATATCTTGATCTTTTGTTTGTGTCTTCTTGGTTGTCCCACATAATACCCAACAAGATCCTTGTGGTCTTGTGTTACACTAGGGAATCATCGTGTTCTTTTGGTTATTCCAATACCTGGCCCGACCAAAGTCATGGCAACTTTGGGGTGTTGGGATAGCCTTCTTGTCTATTGTGTTTGTTTCATGCATTAGACACTAATCTGCCTTGGTTCCACATACCTTGGCACTTGGTGTCTTATGCTATAGCAAAAATCAATGCTCTGAAGATGGAAAATTGCATTAGGATTGCATTTCATTTTCCATTCTATCATCTTGCATGCATCCCCCATCCTCTCATCTATCAAAATCCCCCCATCCATTCCATTTATCCTGAGTCTTCTAATCGCATCCTTGGTCATGTCCCTAGCCTTGTTACAAGCCTTGATCCAATCATCTCATCATCATCCTCATCATCAGGATGTATTCTTCCCTATCCTTTGGTGTTTTTTTGGGATGTATCCTTCCCTCATCAACACCCCTTTTTATCGAGATGTATCCTTCCCTATCCTCATGTTGTTTTGGGATGCATCCTTCCCTCATCAACAACACTTTCATCAACACTCATCAGAATGCATCCTTCCCTATCCTCGTGTTGTTTTGGGATATATCATTCCCTCATCGACGACACTCCATCCATCATCAACCCCTTTTGGCTTGTAGCTTGACTGGAGAAACATCACCTTAAATCCATTTGTGCTTCATCCATCTCCTACCACTTAGCATCATCTTCCTCATCTCCCCTTGCACCATCTCATCCATTTCGAGAGCACACCCATGTTCTCTTGAACCCGCATGTCCTCTCGAGGGGGCATCCTCAATCCCTAATCTTCATCTTCACCCCCATCATTTTTTATTTTTATTTTTCCTTCCTAGTCACTCCTTTGAATGACTGGGGCATTTGTTCCAATCTAGCCATCTTCTTTTGGGTTCTATGTTTTAATATTCTTTGAAATGATGCTACTTTGTAACATCATCTCAAAGAGGGGAAAAATGTAGACACCTAAATTTAGACACTTAATTTATCCAAATTTATCCCCTTTCATCTAAATATCCTCTCATTCGCATTAATTAATTAATATTGTTATTATTTAATTAATATCCTTAAGTTCATCTAAACCCCTAAGGTATTTAGTTAAATAATTAAACACCTTATCTCTTTAATCCTCCTTTCATCAAATGAATTAAATAAATAATACATTTATTTAATCCCTCACATGTCATTTTCATCTAATCCTAATCCATCTCCTAATCTCTTCATTAAGGATGTGCACATGCCTAATCCTTGATTAGGATGTGTCACATCCTCCAACTTTTACAAGTTTGCTTCTAATCCTCATTAACCCCTAATTATCTTCTAATTACTAATTAGTTAAGCCTAATCAATACCTTGGTCAACTCTCCCCATCCCCCAAGGAATTTTTAATTCCTTTTTATTCATCCAAGGCTCCTCTCTTCCCCATGTGAATTTTTAATTCACTTTTATTCCTCCTACAATACCCTTTTCCCATGCATCTTCTAGAATCTTTGACTTGTCACATCAAGTCACGTGTGACAAACTCCCACTTTTTTGGAGATCCTCTCTTATCTACTAGATTCTCCCAAGCATGTGAATTTTTAGTTCACATTTATTCCTCTAAGGAATCTTCTCATCTCCCAATGTACTTCCAAGGTACATGTACTTATACATCATGTACCTCCCTTCCACATCACCTACACATCATTTCACCCTTAGCCACTTCACATTGCACATGTTAAAATGTGAGGGCTTGTGAGTCCTTAACTCACCTTAGCCCTTCATCTTGGCCTCGTTGGATAAATCTCAACCATTGAATTCTCTAGAGAATTCAAATTCCTCTATAAATACCCCCTCCTCTAAGGCATAAGGCGATAACACTTATTCATTCAAGCAAGCTCATGCTGTCAATTTGTGCACTCATATAGCCATTCAATTTATCCCTTTGCATTTGCATTCAACCATATAGTTAAATATTGCATCTAGCTACATCAACAACCATCTAAGGAGCATACAAAAAAAACCAAAATCAAGGGCCAACCAAGGAGTTTCAGCTGCAAAGAGAAGGTATAACCATTTTCCATCATCTTTCATTTTTATCTCTTTACATTAACAAATTCCTTAGGCTAACCTTGAGGTGTTTCTTTGTGTTTTTCCATTGCATTTTAGTTGTTTAGAATAGGTAAAACATTGAGGATATCACAATGCTAAATGAAGAAAAAAGGGATTTTAAGAGAAAAACAAGGGTGAACAAGCTGATGATTGGATGGACTGAAGAAGTGGCAAAGAATACTAAGAAAAACCTTAAGGAAAATTTGTTAAAGAACAGATACAATGTTGTCTCTGAAGAAGTGCATGTTGAAGATGTTTCATTTGGTCTGGTAAATGTAGAAGGAATAAAAGATACATTTTAGGACACTCTACATCCTCTAGATATACACAATGCTAAAATTCCTATGAAGACTGAAGCCCCTAAAGTTTTGTCAGTTGAAGAAAAAAAGATTCCTGAAGCTGTGCAAGAATCAGTGACTGAAGAGAAGAAGGATGAAGTGAAGGATATTCCTATGGAAGCAAGAGATACTGCTAAGGTAGTGAAGGAATTTTTAGAAGAGAAACAAGAAGAGTTTTATCATGAATTGATTAGAGGTCTTATTAACTTGGCTACTTTGTCTCCCATTGAGAAGGTGAAAGTTGCATCATTTGCATAGGCCAATATTTTGGAGAAGATTATGCCTTCATATGTCAAGGATTCATCTGATTATCCATCTGGCCAGCTAAAGAAACTAAAATTTCAGTATTGAAGATAGTGATTTGTTGAATCTTGCATCCAATATTTTGGAGAAGATTATGCCTTCATATGTCAAGGATTCATCTGATTATCCATCTGGCCAGCTAAAGAAACTTGTTAATTTTTTAAGTACTTACTTTGACTCATTTGAGAAGTCAGCTATGGATAAGGTTCATAAGGAGTTTGATGCTAAAAGGTTCAGTAGGTTGAAAGGAATGATAGCTAATGATAAATCTCTGTTAGCTACCTATGTGAAGAATATTCAAAGTGCTTTGTCTGAAGGTGGTAACATTTATAAGTCATGTCTATATTTATGTAAGTGCATTGAGGATATTGAAAAGAAAATAAAAGAATGTTAGAAATAGTTAGCATATATCACTCAAGTATTTGATCCTCTAACCATTTTTGTTGGAAAGCAAGAAGGTCAAGTCATATCCCTGCTTGACAAGATCAAAATTCTGAAGTATGAAGAAGGAAAAATTGTTGAAAGGTTTTGTGAGCTTAGAGGACTAATTGGTCCTAAGATGGAAACAATGCTTAATGCTTTGAAGGAAGCACAAGATGCCATGGAGGTCAGTGATCCAATTAACCTTGAATCAGTAGAGATGCAATCTTATCTATTTTTTGGTCACATGAATGTTTTGGAGAGTCTCAAGAAAGGTTGGGACACAAGTTTGAACCTGTTGAAGACCAATTTTGTAGATATTTTCAAGTTTGTGTAAGTTGTAGAAACAAGTTTGTTTGATTTTTGGTATGCAGATTCCCCATCTTTTCCATTGATTTCAAAGGGGGAGAGTAGAACAGTGAAAAATGTATATTCATCTTAGGGTGAGTTGTAATTTTGAGCTATGATTGAAGATCTTTTTGGATTTTTGAAGGTTGGCAGTGTATTTATGTTGGTACTGATCCGACACTTGGTAATTTTTCACTAAGTGTTGCCATCAATTCCAAAGGGGGAGATTGTTGGAAAGAGACACTACAAATGTTTTTTGGTGTTGTCATTGATGGAAACCCTATTTAGTGATTTGATCTACCCGCCAACATTTGATCATACTGGAAGTCAGATTGAGGATCAGTGATTAATTGTCAACCTAGAACAAGACATCTGATAGAATTGTGTTCATCAATTTGAATGCATTTTTTGTTATCTTTTTGAGTTGTGGATCTCAAGGAAGGTTTTTTGGTGTATGATCTATGTTATTCTTGAATCTTGGAGCCTTGTATTGATCCGTGTGCAAGTTAGAATATCTGGATGATTAATTTTTTTGTTTAACAGTGCATGAAGGATGACTTGGTGAATGTAGCATGTTGTAGATATTTGAGGAGTAATTGTTTAAGTATTTTTGTGTTCGAGCATGTTAATTTGGGTCCTCACTATGTTGTGGCCAACTTTGGTGGGTATGCATTGAAGATTATTTGTGGATTGAGTTGACAGTTTGTAAATATTTTTCTATTTTGTTGAAGTCGACATGTAGCGATTAAATCCTTAGTAGAGGAAATATATAAGCGGTCGATTATATCATTTTGAGGTGTGTATGAAGTGTGTTGATGTGTATTGTGAATGTCAAAATAATTATATACTAATCATGCACTGTTTCACTTGTTCATAAAGGGATTTGATATGCGAGTTGAAGCAGAACATAGCAAAAGAGAAGACTCAGACTGAAGGTCAAGAAAGCGATCAATGAGCTTAACCAAAACTATTCTTAGGCATTTGTAGATGCTATTTCATAGTTCACCAATAAAATTGTCTTTTGACATTTATTGTAAGGAAGTAAGCCTTTCTATTTTGAACAGTGAGTCCTAGGTAGTGTGCCTAAATGCAAGGGTATTCCCATTTTGTAAACATCTTTTGAGTATACTAAGATAATATTGTGGATTGACCTCCACCGTGGGTTTCCACGTAAAAAATCCTTGTGTTATGGTGTTGTGGTTATTTGTTTGATTTTCATGCATATTTCTTTCGGTTGAATGTTATCAATACTTTAAAGATCATATTAATAAAGTTAAAAATTGGAGAACACTGATTCACCCCCCCTCTCAGTGTTCCTTGATTCCAACAAGGTTTAGGGTATGGATTGAGGGTATAAGGCATAGGTTGAAGGGTTGAGAGTGTATGGTTTAGGATTTAAGTATAGGGTTGAGGGACAATATTCAAGCTTTAAGTTATAAGGGTGAGGGTATTATTGGAAGAATGAAGAAGAAAATCCTATTATACTTTTTTTGTGTTGTCATTGATGTCACCATGTTGATTAAGTTGATAGTTTGATCCAGTACTCTGAACTGGAATGAAGAACTAGTTTACACCCTTTGGTATTTTGTTCTGGTATTTTGGTATTTTGGTCTACAATCCTCATCTAATGATTATCCCTACTTGTGGTTTTCGGAAATGGTTTTTGGATGCTTGAAATGTCTATGTTTAGAATCTTGTGTGAACAGGTGCTTGTATGAAAGGTTGGCATTACTCTGTTGTTGCACTTTGTCTATCTTTGGTTGACCTAATGATATAGTTGATGATATGGTGAACTAATTTTGTGATGCAGATATATGTGTGACCTATATTTGGTCTATGCTGACATATTGTAAATGCTACATGCTTGGATTAATCTTGAGAAGTTTTTTACTAACTTGGAGTAAAAATTTAGTCATTTTTAGTGGATAAAGATTGCATTTAATTAGGCCGACCTAATTGATGCTTTCAGATGAATCATATATATATATATATATTGGATATTTTTGAGATTGTTGAAGGTTGAGATGTGAAGGTGAAGTGGTACAGAGGATAAAGTGAAGGAAATATTGTGCGTGAGATGCGAAGATGAAATGTGACAAGTCTTTTTACTGAGCATTACTGGAATTGAATCAACACTTGTTAGGTGTAACTCTATCAGTTCATTTTCTGGCTATAAGCCACTTTGTTACTATATCCTTTTGTAGGTAGTGAGCCTCCTTGTTTGGGCAGTGAGCCCTCTAGTAGTGAGCCTTATATATATATATATATATATATATATATATATATATATATATATATATATATATATATATATATATATATATATATATATATATATATATATATATATATATGTTTTGTTTCGAACTACTTTATATTGTGAGTTAATCCTCATCATGGTTTTTCCCTCATTTGGTTTTCCACGTAGATCTGGTGTTCATTGCATTGATATTTCTCTGTATTATTTGGATTTCATTTTCATACTTAATAATAGAATAAAGTGGATGTGAAGTTGATAAGTGTTTGAAATTTTTTATTGAGTTTGGGGACAACTGATTCAACCCCCCTCTCAATTGTCTTGCACCTTTCAACAATTGGTATCAGAGCTTTGGTTCCTAGGAGAAGAAGCTTAACAACTTGAGGAAGATCTTGAAAGATTGAAAAAATAGATGAAAAATAATAACTCAAGGCTACTCTTGAAGATCTTGACAAGGTTGAAAGTGAAAATAGAGATTTGAAAGAAAATATTGATGAAGCAAATAAATGCGTCCAGAAATTGAAAGAGCAATTGAAGAAATTCAAATAGAGAAGTGAGTGATAAATTAAAACAAATAAATGAGGAGATCATCAGATTAAAAGTAGAAGTGGGGGAAAGAAGAAAATTGAAAATTGTTTGAATACATTGGTGCAAAGCAAGACTGATGAATGCACAAAACTTGGACAAGAAGTGGTAAACATGACAGCAGATCTAGAAAAAGCTAAAATCTGTGAAGATAAGTTCAAATCAAGCTCCACCAAGATTGATGAGTTGATTGCATGAAAAAAAGCTACTAAAGACAAAAGGTAGTTTGGGAATGGAAGAAGGTGAAAAATCAAAAAGTAACAAAATGAACAATCAAAAGACTCAAAATAAAGGAAAACAAAAAATAAATCCAAGGAACTTTGCTAGAAGACCGCCTATCAGACAACCAAATTCTCAAAGGTACCCATCTTTCAATGGTGTTTGCTTTTCATGTAACAAATTTGGTCATAGGGAAACTGAGTGTAGAAATAGAATGAATCAGTTTGCTATTTCCTTCTCTAGACAATGTTTTGCATGCAAGAAATTTGGACATAGAGCTACTGAATGTATATCTCAAGTGAGGATGATTAGTAGGGTGATGATGAATAGGTTTAACGGAGGAAGAATGAATCAATTTTTTGTTGGATACTGCTATACATGTAATAAGTTTGGACACAAACAAAATTAGTGTAGATCAAGAGTTAATGGACATCAAACAAATCAAAAAGGTGTTGTCTGTTACAATTGCAATAAACCCAGACACATCTCAAAATTTTGCAGAAGTAAAAAGGGAAAGCAATCTAATCTGGTAAAGCAAAATGAACCAGTGAAGAAAATTGGCAAAGAAGAGGTTAAGCAAGAAATGGATAAGATATGGAGGAAGGAAGAAGAACAAAAAACATCAAATGTGTTTGTTCCCCCATCTGGTGTAGACAATTCATCTCGTAATTAGATCCAACATGGTCTTAGGGGGAGCATTAACAAAAAATTATTCGAACCCCCTAATATATGGGATGTTAGATATTGGCACAAGGATATGTTGTAGAAAATGAGTAGATAGAGAATATGCAAAAGGAACTAGAAGTAATGTTGCATGCATGTTCATTTGCGGAGCTATTTAGGGTTTTCCTATGTAATGAATAGGGTTTTATTAGCTTTTTGAACTCTACAACATTTAATGCAAATTAGGGAAACAAGATGGTATATAAAGAAAAATTCATAAGTCATTTTTTATCACTTATGCAATTAAAGAGTTTGGAAAATGACTTGGAGCAATCTTGAAGTGATTATGAAGCAATTTGGAATGATTTTGAGGTAATCTAGAGAAATCATTACGAATAATTATGAATAAAAGATAAAAGTTTTGGAAAACATCTTTTAGTTTACAAAAAGGGAAAAAGAAGAAGTTTCATTGAGCAATAAGAAGATAAACACGGCAATGGAATCTATTGGCAGAGGATCGAGTGGTAATATTCCATTAAGGTAGAAGGGAGTTGAATAGGAAGAATTTTATCATAAAAAAATGAAGGAAGTGGAACTAGGGTTAAAGACAAATGAATTGCAGAATGTAAAAACCCTAGGTATGGATTTATTGGGAGAATTTCCTGGGTTTGTAGATAAAGAATCTATCTTGTTCCTTTTAAGTCGATTCAAGGATGGAAACATTTTTTTGGACAAACCTTATCCGATCACAAAGGAAGCAATCGAAGCTATTATGGGGTTGTGTAGTATTGGTGACCACCCTGGGAAGAAAATCATGAAATATAGAGATGTGGAGGAATTACTAGTATTGACAAAGATCCCCAAGATTTACTGATAATACCATTTCCAATCTTGTAGTAAGGTATGTTGCTTACAGTGTCTCTTATAAAATCTATTTCCGAAATCATGAAGGTTCTACTTTGGCTATTGTTGTATATCTTGCATATAAAATGGTGAAAGAAAACATGTAGTTCGATTTGTGTAGCCTAATTATGGAAAACCTAATTGAGAATATAAGAATTTCTTTGGTTGAGGGTTATCCTTTTTGGTTTGGGTCTCTGCTCGTATGTTTGATATTTTACTTTCTAAGTTCTCTACCAGTAAGAGAGAATGTTAAGTGGGAACTCGACATCCCTATTGGAAAGAAATTTTACAAGCATTTGGAAGGCTTGGAAGATAAATTAAGTGCATGTAAAAACTATTTCACATCCCTATAGATAAATCTATACTCTTATGTGTTAGTGTCTACTCAGTTTGAAGAGGGTTCCTTTTCTAGTAAGAAAGAATTGGAAGTTGCTATTGGTGGTTCCCCTCTAGAATCTAAAAGGAGAGAATTTATCACAAAAGATGTCATCTCTATCTCAGAAGAAAAGAAGAATGAAGTAGAGTCTCTACCTAAATCTAATTCCTTTGATCCAGAGGACATCATCTAGATGTTAGATAAAGGTGATTTGAAGAAGGTTGGTGAAATGTGGTGTGCCCACTCTCCGATCAAAAGACTTGAAATTGATGATGTTTTGGTTGATTATTTACTCAAAAAGGGAATTATAGTTTCATATGTGTCTGACTCATTACTAGATGATCTAGTAGAAGTTATTGAAGAAAGAAAATTACTGGAAGGACCTGAAGGTCATAAACTTAAAGCTATGATTGAAAGAAGATGTACCAATGCTAAATAGAAGTTATCCAAACACATTGGTGAGACAAGAGAATGTATCAAAGAAATTTCTGACATCTACAAGTATTGTCTTTGGTGGCTTGCAGTTGTTGATAATTTTAGAAACAGAATTGAAGATATTGAAACTGAGATAAACAATACTGGAAAAATATTTGATTACTTCAAAGACAAAAATGTAAAATAGAGAATAATATTTGTAGAATTGCAAGTGGATTTGTTGATTGCGCAGAGAAAGAGGGAAGACTTGGTCAAAACTTTCTGGTTGGTTAAAGAAATTGTTGAAGTATGATTAGATCATCTCTCTAGAATACTCTCTAATGCAGAAGATTGTGAACAAGAGTGTATGTCTCTAGACCAAACATCCTTGTTTATGCTATTATCTCTATTAAATAGTATGAGTTCCAAAATGAGTTTGGTTGTGTTTTCTTGGAAAAGGATTCTTTCGATCATAAGAGAAAGGTACAAGAAAAAATTTCATGTAAAAAGCATTATTTTCACTTGAATGGGGAGAGATTTTCATTCCTTTGTACATACGTTTACATATTATTTCTTTTTAGCCACCCTTTTCCATTGATGTCAAAGGGGGAGAGAGTGTTATGTGAAGTGAAAAAAATGAAGAGTTAGGTGAAGATGTGTAGAAGGTTATACATTATTTTGGCACATGTTTCCATCAATGACAAAGGGGGAGATTGTTGGAAGAAAGAAGAAGAACATCCTATTATACTATTTTTGTGTTGTCATTGATGTCACCATGTTGATTAAGTTGATAGTTTGATCCAATACTCTAAACCGGTATGGAGAACCAGTTTACATCATCCATTATTTTGTTCCACAATCCTCAGCTAATGATTATCCCTACTTGCAATTTTTGGAAATGGTTTTTGCATGCTTGAAAGGTGTATGTTTAGAATCTCATGTGCATAGATGCTTGTATGGAAAGTTGGCATTACTCTCTTGTTGCACTTTGTCTATCTTTGGTTGACCTAATGATATAGTTGATGATATGGTGAACTAATTTTGTGATGCAAATATATGTGTGACCTATATTTGGTCTATTCCAACATATTGTAATGTGTTACAAACTTTGATTAATTTTGAGATTTTTTTTACTAACTTGGAGCCGACAATTAGTCCTTTTTGGTGGATAAAGATTGCATCTAATTAGGCCAACCTAATTGATGCTTGCAGATGAATCATATATATATTGGATAGTGTTGATATTTTTGAAGGTTGAGATGCGAAGGTGAAGTGGTGCAGAGGATAAAGTGAAGGCAGTATTGTGTGTGAGATGCGAAGATGAAATGTGACAAGTTTGTTTACTGAGCATTATCGGAATTGAATCAATACTTGTTAGGTGTAACTCTATTAGTTCATTTTTTGGCTATAATCCACTTTGTTATTGTATCCTTTTGTAGGTAGTGAGCCTCCTTTTTTATATAGTGAGTCATATCTTGGGCAATGAGCCCTCTAGCAGTGAGCCTTATATATATAAGCTTGAAACTACTTTATATTGTGAGTTAATCCTCACCATGGTTTTTCCCTCATTGGGTTTTCCACGTAAATATGGTGTTCATTGCATTGATATTGCTCTCTATTATTTGCATTTCATGTTTATACTTAATAACAAAATAAAGTGGATGTGAATTTGATAAGTGTTTAAAATTTGCAATTGATTTTGGTGACAACAGATTCACACCCCCCGTCTTAGTTGACTTGCACCTTTCAATAGGTATATCCCATATAGGGATGAGGGTTAATGTTATAGGGTTTAGATTTGAAGGTATAAGATTGAGGGTTGAGGTATTAGGGCTTAAGAATTTGGTTCAAGGTATAGGGTATAGGGTTGAGGGATTAAGGGTATAAGGCATAGGGTGAAGGGTTTAGAATGTACGGTTTATGGTTTAAGTATAGTGTTGAGGGAAAATGTTTAGGGTTTAGGGAATAAGGTTGAGGGTATAAGGCATAGGGATTAGGGTTGAGGATGTAGGTTTTAGGTTTTAAGGTATAGGGTTGAGGGTTGAGGGGTTAGGGCTTTAGTATAGTGTTGAGGGTATAGGGTATACGGTTGAGGGTTGAGGGTTTATAGTTGATGGATAATGTTCAACATTGATTTTCTAAGGTTAAGAGTATAGGTTATATGGATTAGGGTTTAAGTTATTGGTTATAGGGTTTAGGATATGGACTAAGGATATAAGGCATAGGGTGAAGGGTTGAGAGTGTATGGTTTAGGGTTTAAGTATAGGGTTGAGAGATAATATACAGTGTTTAGGGTATAAGGGTGAGGGTATAGGGTATAGGGATGAGGGTTGATGTTGTAGGGTTTAGGGTTTAACGTATAAGGTTAAGGTTTGAGGGATAAGGAATTAAGTATTAGGTTGAGGGCATAGGGTTTAGGGTTGAGGGATTGAGGGTATAAAGCATAGGGATGATGGTTGAGGATGTAGGTTTTAGGGTTGAAGGTATAGAGTTGAGGGTTGAGGGTTGAGAGTTGAAGGTTTACATTTGATGGATAATGTTTAGGGTTGAGCGTCTAAGGTTAAGTGTATAGGGTATAGGGTTTATGGTATGGATTAAGGGTATAAGGCATAGGGTGAAGGATTGAGAGTGTATGGTTTAGGATTTAAGTATGCGGTTGAGGAACAATATTCAAGGTTTAGGGTATAAGGGCGATGGTTGATGTTGTAGGGTTTAGGGTTGAAGGTATAGGATTGAGGGTTGAGGTATTAGGGCTTAAGCATTGGGTTCAAGGTATACGGTATAGGGTTGAGCAATTGAGGGTATAATGCACAGGGTGAAGGGTTGAGAGTGTATGGTTTAAAGTTTAAGTATAGTGTTTAGGGACAATGTTCAGGGCTTAGGGTATAAGGTTGAGGGTATAAGGCATAGGGATGAGGGTTGAGGATGTAGGGTTTAAAATTTAAGGTATAGGCTTGAGGGTTGAGGTATTAGGGCTTAAGTATAGGGTTGAAGGTATAGGGTATAGGGTACAGGGTTGAGGGTTTATAGTTGAGGGATAATGTTCAGGGTTGAGTGTCTAAGGTTAAGTGTATAGGGAATAGGGTTTAGGATATGGATTGAGGGTATAAGGCATATGGTGAAGGGTTGAGAGTGTATGGTTTAGGTTTTAAGTATAGGGTTGTGAGATAATATTCAGGGTTTAGGGTATAAGGGTGAGGGTTTAGGGTATAGGTATGAGAGTTGATGTTATAGGGTTTAGGGCTTAAGGTATAGGGTTGAGGGTTGAGGGTTGAGGGATTAGGATTAAGTATTGGGTTTAGGGTATAGGGTTTAGGGTTTAGGGATTGAAGGTATATGGAATAGAGTGAAGGGTTGAGAGTTTATGGTTTAGGATTTAAGTATAGTGTCGAGAGACAATGTTCATGGTTTAGGGTATAAGGTTTATGGTATAAGGCATAGGGATGAGGGGTGAGGGTATAGGTTTTATGATTTAAGGTATAGGGTTGAGGGTTTAGGGTATAAGGTATAAGGTGCATGGATGAGGGTTGATGGTTTGCAATTGATGGATAATGTTTAGTGTTGAGTGTCTAAGGTTAAGTGTATAGGGTACAAGGATTAGGATTTAAGATATTGGGTTAGGGTTTAGGGTATGGATTGAGGGTATAAGGCATAGGGTGACGGGTTGAGAGTGTATGGTTTAGGGTTTAAGTATAGGGTTAAGGGACAATATTCAAGGTTTGGGTTATATGGGTGAGGATATAGGGTATGGGGATGAGGTTTGATCTTGTAGGGTTTACGGTTTAAGGTATAAGGTTGAGGATTGAGGGATTAGGGATAAGTATTGGGCTGAGGGTATATGGTATATGGTTGAGGTATTGAGGGTATAAGGCATAGGGTGAAGGGTTGAGAGTGTATGGTTTAGGTTTTAAGTGTAGTTTTGATGGACAATGTTTAGGGTTTAGGGTATAAGGTTGATGTATAAGGCATATGGATGAGGTTTGAGGGTGTAGGGTTTAGGGTTTAAGGTATAGGGTTGAGGGTTGAGGTTTTATGGTATAGGGTATAGGGTGTAGGGATGAGGGTTGAGTTTATAGGGATTATGGTTTAAATTATAGGGTTGAGGGTTGAGCATTGAGGGTGTATGGTTGAGGTTTTATAGTTGAGGGATAATGTTTAAGGTTGAATGTCTAAGGTATAGGGTTAAGGGTGAGAGTGAAGGGTTTGGGGTTTAAGGTATAGGATTGAGGGTTAAGGGATTAATGATTATTGGGTTGATGGTACATGGTAAATAGGGATGAGGGTTGAGGGTGTAGGGTTTAGGGTTTAAGGTATAGGGTTGAGGGATTAGGGCTTAAGTATAGGGTTGAGAGTTGAGGATTTACAATTGATGGATAATGTTCAAGGTTGAGTTTCTAAGGTATAGAGTTAAGGATTGAGGGTTTAGGGTTTAGGGTTTTTGGTATAGGGTTGAGGGTTGAGTGATTAGAGCTTAAGTATTTTGTTGAGGGTTGAGGGTTGAGGGTTGAGGGTTGAGGGTTGAGGTTTGAGGGTATAAGGTTGAGATTATAGAGTATAGGGTTTAAGGTTTAGGGTTTATAGTTGAGGGATACTGTTTAGGGTTGATTGTATAGGGTATAGGGATAGGGTTGAGGGTTTAGGGTTTAGGGTTTATGGTATAGGGTTGAGGGTTGAGGTATTAAGGATTAAATATTGGGTTGAGGGTATAGGGTATAGGGATGAGGGTTGATGGTGAAGGGTTTATGGATTAAGGAATATGGTTGAGGGTTGAGGGTTGAGAATTTATGTTTTAGGGTTTAGGGTATAGGGTATATGGATGAGGGTTGAGTTTCTAGTGTTTAGTGTTTAAGGTATAGGGTTTAGGGTTGAGGTATTAGGGCTAAGAATTGGGTTGAGGGTTGAGGGTGTATGGTTTAGGGTTTAAGGTTTAGGGTTGAGGGTTTAATGTATAGGCTTGATCTTATAGGGATGTTGCATTGAATGAAAACACACACACAAAAGTGTCATGTCATGTACAATGACACATATGACATAACAAGGGAATTGTGGTGAAATTTCATATCACACACAAAACAAGACATATATAGTACTTACAAGATGACATCATTTCTCAAAGAAAGGTATCATAGATATACCTCAACCCAACCCCATACACACATAATGTGTTGCAATGTTAACTATGATTTTATTGTTATAATTTTATATTATAGATTGGTTAATTATATAGTTTTTAGTAATTCTATTAGAGTTATATATAATTGAACATTGAAAATGAAGTAACTTTATAAAAATATATAATTCTTGAGGAGTTTGATGCAAGAAGCAAAACAAACTACACATAATTGTAGTTTCTTGAATCAAAACTCAGATTTGAAGGTATGTCAAGTCTTTATACATGTGCTTTACATTTTCCTTAATTTTCTTATGTTTCTTTATCACTTCTTATCATACATGCTTAATATAATGCTTTTATTGTGTTATCATGTTGATTTTTGGATTAGATTTTGCTAAGTATTCAAAATTATGAGTGGGAAAATAATACTCATTTAGACTAGAACTATTTTCTTAAGTTGAAAATTTCAATCAACTACATCATAATCATCATATTTAGTTTATTCTTCAATGCATGAACATAATCAAATGCATCATATTAATCATCCTTATCTTTATAGTACTCAACATACCCTTCCTTAGAAGATAAATTTTCATCCTTGTTTATTTAGAGGGAATTTTCATATTCAATCTTTAGAAGTGTACAAGAATAAATTCCCTTGGCTGCCCTTTGTTTATCCTTTCCATTCATCTCCACCCTTTGCTACCCTTTCTTTGTCATGCTTACCATGTTGGAAAGGGAATTAATGGATTCTCATTCCAATGTTATTGGAACACAAATTTGTAGGCTCCATCTAATTTCATATCAAATTCACTACTCATATTCATACTAGATTGATCGCATGCTTAACCAACTAATGCATAATGTTAGCCAGCTGCATATTAAACTTTCCACTGTAACAATCACTTCATTTGATTTACTTATTACTCCTTATTGAAAACACAATCCCTTCAACGTTTCTTAGTGAAGATTAGACCACTTTTCACCTTTATTGACCTTATCCATTACCTCTACCATATCATTATTTGATAATGATTTGTTGATTATTGTAGACATGCAAATAATCTTAATCAACATCATGCACCTAATTTTGATTAATTATCATCAAATTTCTCCTATTAATCAAATAAATAAATTTATTAGATTAATTCACTAATGTTCATCATGTTGATTTAAATAAATCAATTTATTTAATCAAATCCCTAAAAGTCCTCTCATCTAATTTAATAAATCAAATTATTTAAATCAAATGTCAAATCCCCTAAATTCCTCCAAGTTAATTAATTCTAGATTAATTAACTCCTACTCCTAATTACCAATTCTCTAGCTTTTGACCCAACCTTGGTCAAACCCAACCCTTGATTAACTAACCCACTTGCACATGAAAATAAATTCTTTTAATTAACTAAATACTCTATTTTCCCTCACCAAGGCATATTCTTTGAGAAAAATCCTTCATTTACTCAACTTATTTGACTTTCTTACCCAAACATTTTCCCTCCAAAACATCTCAACCACATTCATTTAATGCCTCTTTCAAATGCATTAATCTCTCTTACACCCCTCTTACATCTCAACCACATGCATTAACTATGCACATTCTCCAAAATGTTCTCAATCCTCATCCATTAGCCATGTGATAAGTGTCACAATCTCATTGGCTCTCTTTTAGTCCCACATTCCTCCCATCTCTCCATTCTTCAACCCTTCAACCCTATAAATAGAAGCCACTTCTTCTTGAAATCTATCCACAATCTTAGCATTCTCACTATAGGAACATTCATCTTGCACTTCATCACTCATCATCTTTGCATTTTCACCATTTTGGAAGCTTACCAAGAGGGTGGGAAAGGGCATCCTTTTCACATCAAAGGAGTGTCACTCCCACTATGGGATAGGTTTTGTACATGCTTTTATATGATTTTATTTAACTTCTTTGGTATTTTAGTGTCTTGTTTGGCATATCTATCATGATTCAATATATCATATATATTTTTGATTTGCTTTGTTTCAATTGACTAACAATGCTAATATATGTCAAATTTTAAGCATTTACAGGTTCAACGTCCACATTTGCAAAAATCTAAAATCTAGTTAGCTATGGTTTTTAATGATTGTGAATATTTACAAAAAAGAGTTTAATTTTGATGCCTTTGACAAACACTTGGAAAGACAAAATATTACAATGACTTGAATAAATGATTGTTGCAGGTGTAACTTTGAAGAAATCGATTAAATTCAGTTTCTTTCTACTCTATTGTCTATGCTTTTGATCCAAAGATGAAATATACTCTAATAGATTTTCAAGTTACATATGAGGGCCTCCTATGAGTTGTAATCAAGAATTTTTTGAATCCAAGGGTATCGAACTATAGAGGAGTAAATTATGCTGACATTTTTTTACTATTGTCAAGCCTTACTAAATGTTCTTTACTTTTAGCGAGGCTTGAAAATACTTTTAAATTTATTTGTATTGATTAGATCTTACAATCTTATCTTGTTGGAAAGTAGAATGTAAGATTATCGATTAGATACCATCTTTAAGTTCCATTGACTACACATCTATTGAAATTTATTTTCTTTCAATATTTATTTCTTGAATCGTCTCTTAGCAATTAATTCTCACGTGTTTGTATTTTTATCTTGCATATCTCTTTTGAACATGGAACTTGAAAAATTGAAGCGTAGGAAACAATCTTTGAAGAATTAATATTTGAGTTGGAAGTGGGCATTGAACTTGAACTTGAAAAGACATTTTTAAATACTTATTATAATAGCCTAAAGCATTCATTTATGCTTTGATTTTTTGTTTTAGACCAACTCACTTCATTTTTTGGGTTTAAAATTAACCATTGATTTGATCTTTTCAAAGTTCGGCTGAAATTGAACATTAGAAACTTACTAGACTTTTATTTTGGGCTAAAATTGAATAAAACAAACTCACATTTAGCTTGGTGCTTTAAAATGAATTCATCTTTACTTTGGGATTAAAAAGAACTTGTGCCTTCATTGTTTTGTGATTTTTGCAATTGGTTTCATTCGAATGTGTATGCACTTCTCTCATGCCACTTGGCGATCTTGAGAATCAAAAACATTCCATTGACATTGGTTGTCTAAAATCACCCACACATTTCAATTTGGAGCTAAAATTGAACAATCATGTGAGTGTGAAGGAAAGGCATTGTGTGTGCTCCCTCCTAAGTGCTTTAGGTAGTTGAACTACAAATTCACTCCTTTTCTTTTGTTTATCTTTAGAGGGCTTGCCTCCCTGCTTTGAAAGGAGGGAATGACCCAAGCGGTAATGAGCTAATGCCAAGCTCTTCTGAACCACTATATAAATCTATGATTGCAAGGAAAGTTTGCAATCAATAGGAAGCGGTACGTGATAGCTCTCCCCTAGTATCTTTATGATGTGTAAAGCCCTTTTTTTGAGGGTTGGAGACCTCTTGACAGAGTTTATCATAGTAACCCCTAAACTGGATGTCCTTACTACAACCCTTTATTTAAAAGACCAAAATCCTTAATACTTGTTGGTGCAAGAACGGTCATTCTAAAGCTGCCCCACATTTGTACTATTCAAAGTAGAAATAGAAAAATCATTAAGGTCTCTGAATCTTCAAGATTTTGAGATTTGGTGGTCCCAAGAAGTGTGTGTTGTGGAGGGGAGCCAGTGTCACCAAATCTCTATTTATTCGCTTTGTCTTAGTGTTTGGACAAATTCAAGTGAGGACTCAACAAGTATGACCATTGCTAACCTAGGGTTGTGCAATTTGTAAATCAATCAAATACACTACTTGTATCTTAAACTTTGGAACAAACATTCAATAGGTCATCAAAATTTCAAACCCTTTGGAAAGAGAAAATATCCTTGAAGATTTTGAATATCACTGCTTGTCCCTAGGAATTTTATCCTTAGAGGCTTCTAAATATTTAATACATAGAAATTTATTTTGAAATTTAAGCAAGACAAGTGGATGTGGTAAAAGAAATTTATTAACCAAGATGAAATCAATTGAACCCCACACATGTGTTGGTTTATCTCTTGTCTTATGGTCTTATGAGAAAACACAAATCTTTTGGTTTGAAGTGATCTTAGGGAAAAGCATGTCCTTCACTACCTTGGTCTTGTAAAAAAATCATTTCTAAGTTCATTTAGGATAAAACCAATCATTTCATCTGTTCAAAATATTTATCATCCCATCCCACACAAATTTTAGAGAGCTTTGGAAAAAATAAAAATTTTAAACTTGGGTAAATCATCAAACACATCAAAATCACCTTGTTTAGTTAGGAGTGTGAGATTGCATCCTTTCTCATACCTGTTGATGGTGTTTTCTGCACAACAACAACTCAAACAGAATACAATATTCTATCTCTCTTGAAAGGTTATTTCCAACAATAAATTACTGAAAATCACCCCAAGGTCTCTCGGGTGTCAGGTCATGACAATGCATAAACAACTCAGATAATATGTGAAAATGCTAGTAATCACAAAGGGACCTTACTACAAGCAAACTATATCTTTCAATTTATCAGATTTTGCAATATGATGATCTCCAATTCCTAAATCTAACCGAATGATAAAGAAATAACAAAAGATAAGGGTGCAAGGATATGATAAATCAAAACTACTCCTGGAATGAGTAATGCAAATGACAGATATCTGGAATGGACCAATCTCAAACAACCAATTCCTGCTTAACCCACAATGCAGTATCACAAGAACGGTGCAATCTTCTGAGGTATGTAGATTTTCAAATCATAGACATTCATCTACAATCGAACTTAAGCACATGTGAATATATGGTCCAAGTTGACTTCACCAGCCTACTACAATCAGATAGTTAATGGGAGTATAGACTAGAGATTGCTATAGACATTCCAAATATGAAATCATAAACATCATTCACCAAACTAAAACCAATTTAATTCTGAATGTTAAACCCTAAATCCTCAAGCAATTTAAAAGATAGAACAACAAGAACCATGCAAAATGAAATAACACAAGAGATTTCACCAGGAAAACCACAATGCCTTCAATTGTATTAGATCATCAAATTGTTGCAACAATTCCACTGTTCTGATCCAGCATTTGCTTCAAGAAATTGAATACTACTCTAACTACAAAATATTCTAGCTCTTTGCTCTTACTTATCTCTATTACTTTCTAGCTAACCCCTTACAATGAGGCAAGAATGCCCTTTTATAGCAAATCTCAAGATATGTTGGCCCAGCCAAACATTTTTACAAGATAAATATAATTGCCAAAACAAGTCAGCCTAAGGAAATCAAAGTAAGGCACACATTAAATGCCATCTATCATCAAGGTCGGCCTTGACATAGTCCCCAATGTAGCTCGGTCCAATGCATTCCCTATGATAATAGGGAAGCACAAATCTCAAAACAGGCATTAACTGCCACTTCCCTTATCCTTTCTTTGAACCGATGATCCCTGGACCCTCAAGAATGTTCCATCCAATTCGGTGACAGGTGGAAAAGGCAATATCCTAAGCTGACATTTAATGGAATCAATCTCTTCTTTTGATTGGTCAACAATCTTATTCCATTACTCCTCATTGGCCTGATATTTGTCCATCACTGCCAGATATGTGGCTGCATCATCTAACTAGTGGGCAGTTATAACACTCTCTGAATCTGGGGCATAGACCTCATGCCACTATTCCCTTAGCTGCTCCAGACTCAGATATTTTGGGGTAATCTTTCTCCTTCCTATCATCACCTCAAAGAAGGAAATGCATCCATCGTACACTGTAGTAAGATCACCATCAATTGATTTCTTCCATTTCTGGATCTTCTTTATAGCCTTCTGCCTAATCTGCAGAGCCTTGAACCATTCCCAAGGTTCATCTAATCTGAAAGAAGGAAGAATTCCATCTGCAGCCAACTGTTCCATACCATGCCCCATGATGACCCTAGATTTCTGCAACAAGAGCTCCATGTCTTCCTTGTCCTGGGATAGCACATGCTCCAACATCTCCTTGGCTTGGACTGCATCCTTCCCAACTAAAAGGATGTCCTTAATTGCATTATCCCCTCTTACTTGCACATCTTTTAGCCAATCCATCACAGTTTGAGCAGTGGCCTTCATTCTCTCAATCTTAGAAATAGTTTCTTTAGGTAGGAAGCCAGGAGTAGCTGAAGAAGAAGGGTGGAGAGATTGCAGAGGTTTCATCACTTCTTCCAAACATTTCCTTAGTCTTTCATTCTCCTTTCTCAGCTCATGCTTGGTCTGGGTCTCTTTTCTCAACCTCCCAATAATCACAGCACTGGACCCTTCATATTCCTCTATGTCCTGCTCCATGGATGCCGGTTCGAGGTTGATAGTTTGCACATTGTAGTCTTGACCTGTGACCTCTTCTCTTGTCTTGGCCGCGGCAGGGGTGGCAATGTGGATGACCCTATTATTCGCTTCATCCCTTTCCACCTTGGAAACTACTTTGGCTGTCTTCTTTTTCTTCCCTTTGCCAATTTTCGACAGCATTTCATCCCAATCCAAGGGAGTGTCTTCGACTACCACCTATTTCTTTCTTGCTATCTCCTTTTCAAGCCAGTCCGGGGCTGCAGGTTCTACCCAGATTTCTTCTGTTCTGACCTCTTTTGGCTGTTCTATCATTTTCTCTTCTTCCTTTGCAGTTATTTTATCTTCCTCTTTCTCAGGGAGCTGCTCACCTTGATCATCTTCTTCAAGTTCAACCTCTTGCACCAGTGATGGGGTTCTAGCAGGGATGTCTTCTTTCTGCTCGGGCGATCCGTTACCTCTGTCACTTTTTGGGGAATCTTCATATTGCACCAAAGGAGAAGTATGCCTTTCCTCCTCTTCAACTTTTAGCTCCGCTGCTTCACCAAAGAGCGCCCCCTCCTTGAATGGCTCTGCCTCTCCACTGGTTTCATGCTCCTTAGGAGTCCTTTGCTCAAGCACACTTGGAGGAGGAGAAGCAACCTTAGGTGGCTCTGTGACTGGTGACTCTAGAGTAGGATCCATCTTTTGCACAGTGTCCCTTGGAGAGGGAGTTCTGGATCTCCTCGTGTAAACTTTAGTCTTTTCTCCCCTTGAGCTTTCCACATCAACAATTGGAGGCTCATCCTTTGATGCCTCCTGAGCCTTCTTCTTCAAGAGTCTTGTTGTCCTTTCCTTCTTCGGTGGTGGAGGAGCACCCCCCTCTTCTGCTTTTTCAAACTCCTCCTCATCAGAGGACGTACCAATCTTCAAAGTCCGCCATCTCCTCTTTCCTTTTGGCTTCCTCTTTGGTTCAAGCCCACTTTCCTTGGGACCTCTGATCTTTATCTTGAAAGGAGAGCTCTTTACTATTTTCCCTTTGGGGTCATCTTCCCCGGATTCCTCTGAAGTAGACATGGGATTGAGGTCTCCCATCAAATTGAAGGTACAAGTTACCTTCTCGCTTTCTAGCTCCCAAATTTTATGTTTCAGCTAGGAAGAGGTGAATTTCATAACCGGGGCCATTAGGTCCTCTAACTCTGTAACCTCATCCTCATTCCAATTGATATCCCTGACCTGTCCTTCACAATTTCATAAGCATGATCCTACACCAGGTTTCCATCGTCCCCCAGTTGATCCGGGATCAACTTGACATTGTATTGTCTGATGGCATTGATAGGGAGTCTAGAATACCTTTTCTTTCTGGCCTCAAGATCATCTTTGATGTTGGCCCAATAGTCCTCTAGGTCACTTTTATGGCGGTACTCCCTTGTGGCCTTCTTTTGCGCCTCTCCTGTGATATCAAAATTCATCCTTTTGCAGTGGAAGGAGAAACCATATGCTACTAACTCATCTCCTGCCATATGTGCTGATTGAATAGAGGGGCACACCTCTGCCACACCAATTCCAAGGGGAAAATCCCCACCAAAGCCTGTCTTATGCTTTTCTTTCTTCACAATGGCATCAAACTCACAAATCTACCTCACAACCTCCAACAAAACAATGTGATTAGTAGGATAGCGAGGTAACCTATATGGCACGACCGGGCATCCATCAATTCTAAGGTAAGTGAAGGTGGGAAATTGGATGAACCAGGCCCCATAATTCTTTATCAGCCCTTTGGCTCCATCTGACAATCTCATATGCTCAGCCTTCTGGAGCATCCTGGTGATATGCATTGTGAAGGCATCATTGGCCCTTCTGTAGTTCCTGTGTCCTAGGCGCAGTTCCAAATAGACCTCGTAGATAATATCTTGTCCAAGAATCCCTTGTGGATTCAGACCCTTGTATGGGTAGAATCTGGCTAACACATATATGACATAAGAGGACATAGTGAACCTCTTAGTTTCCAGAACATTCCTCAGCTGTTTGTCAATTTCAGCACTAATAAGCCCTGCCCAGTGATAGTTAGTTCCTTGCTCAACCTTGGTGATTACGTGGACCATCCAGCTCTCTAGCACCCCGGCAGTCTTCAAACCAGCTACTCTGCATAAAAATGTTATGGCATCATAGACATCCAACTTGAACTTAACTCTGTGCAACTGCTTAGGCAATTTAGAATGGTGGGACTTTGGTTTCTCTAACCATGAATTGATTATCTGTTGAGCCTTGACTGGCTCATTCTCATAGTATGTTTTAGCCGTGTCTATGTTCAAACCACACGCTAAAGGTAGGTCAGGCATGTCAAAGGCCTGAGCAATGGAGACAGGACTAAAATTAGCCAAGACCCTTCCCTCAATATTGACCACCCTTTGTGTATCAAAATCATACTATTGAGCACACTCAAGAATTAGCTCATAACATTGAATTTCCGGAGGGAACCCAGCCACATGCACAAGTCCAGACTTCATCATTCCATTCCTTAAGGCTGACAAATCGTTCTCAGCTGTTCTCTGCATAAACTCTTCATACCCCCAAGCTCCCACATTAGTATCAGACACTTCAGACCATACAGAGGATATCCTGCTCTCAGGAAGCTGACTCTTAATATCCAATCTTAATCGCTCTGCCTCATAAATGGATGAACCCTTCGTGCCCCCCTTAGATTTTCTGGTAGCAGCCTTGCTTGATTCAGCCTGCACTCACAAAAGACATCATTAGTATTTAATTATCATGCATATTCCAATCCAAAGGTTAGCCTAAAATCATATAAAACAATTAAAATCCATCGCAAACTGCTAATCCTTGAAGATCTGGAGAAATAAGGCAATCCAAAAAAATCATGCAAACCGGGAAAATCTAGTCGGGGCAGAATTTCAGAGAAATCTGACCCAGACAGACTCTCGCTGCCAAAGCATCATTAGTCAAATAAATTGTTAATACAACCAAAAATCATTAGATTATCATGAAATTCACTCACCAGCAACAAGAAATAAGCAATTAGCATTCACTCCATTAGTCCTATCTTCGAAAAATAGAAGAAAATAAAAAACAGACAGGAAAACCAAAAAAATTCGGGTGAGATGGATTTTTGCAGACAATTCGAAGAACTCCCGAAATTTCTATGCCCCGCGGAATCAGCCGAAACTGGGAAAATCTGAATGCGGAGGAATTCCACGAGGACCTCAGAAACCCGACAAACGATGACACATGAACTAGCGACCAAATGATCATGCAAACCTTTCTATCTGGACTCGAATAGTCGCAAAATTGATACCAACTAACAAGATTCAAAATGCGAAGGAAATTAGACTTCAAGAGACCTCAAACGATGAATTCTCCAGGCAGACGGATGATGCCCTAATTTTGATGAAAAAACCTCCTGCCATTAAAACCAGAGCAAGCTCGAGGTTTAAAATATCAGTGATAAAGAGCAGTCTAAGGCACTCTGAATCCTCACAAGGTGGGGGGAAGCATAATACAGGGGCAAGATTAACAAATCATCACAAATCCATTATTCTTGGTAGAGCATCAAGGAAACCCTAACCCCACAGATGGCAAATTTTGCACTAAAAGGGCAAACAATCTAACCCAGAACCCCGTCTAAAGGATACACTCACCATCTAAAAAGATAAATAACACTCATAGGGCATGGGTGATGGGGTTCTATGACAAAAATGGGTCAAACCCTTACTCTACAAATGCGGAATCAAAACCCACCAAAGGCTGACCCAAAATGATCATCATTCAATATGAAAGAACCCAATCATTGCGTAAACAAACAAGAGGGGCCATCGATAACATACCATGGATTAATTCAGTCGAAACTCGAGGTCGAAGAAGAAATCACGAAGCAAACTCATCCCAGCAATGGAAACCCCAATCAGCACCAAACAACCCATGCGCAAGCAACACAGGATCAATGCTCAAAGCTCGAATGAAAGCTCTCAATCGCCAAAACAGCAAGCAAATAAATGATAAAGTCAAAAAAATAATGCTCAAAAGGTTTCATATCCATTCATTTGTGCGTCTGAGCAAGGGTACCTCAGTCATTAATGAGCGACAAGACACTTCTGACAAATCCGAAAACCCGAGCCCAAAATAGAATTTCAGAAAATCTCAAGATATGCAGAAATCTGAATGGACAAAAATTTTGCGGAAATGTAGAAACCGGGAAAATGATGAAGTTCGGGATTTTAGTGCAGACCGGGAAAATCTGTCCGAACTAGAAAATCCCGAAATCGGATAAAAACCCAGATTCGGAGAATCTAGCCAGAAGCAGACAAAGAACCAGGCCCCGGGAAAATCCGCCAGAGTTGGAAAATCTCGGACCTAGGTGAAAACTCGAATTTTGCTTTAAACTCAATTTTAATCAATTCCAGCCTCAAGGCAAGGTCAAAGCTAGCAAGACCAACATGTCAAGACCTCAAAAGGATAGATCCAATAAAATAAAAGGTTAAAAGACATCAGAAAAGAGGGTCCCTACTCCAAGTGGGGCGTGTGTGCAAAAACTACACAACAAATGGCAACTCTACTGGGGAAATGCTCCTGAGCATTTCGATGACAAACTGGAATCAAGAACCCAGAACTTATGGTTTCAACTCTCCTATCCCGCCACCACCTAAGTGAAAACAAAGAAGCTCCTAATCATTGAAACTTTCCTATACCAGGGTCAAAGTGTGTGCATATGCATTCATTACCTACCCTTAGTTACAACAAGGACCAAATTTGGTATGAACAAGCTACGTAAAGATTCATACTCTAAAAGTAACCTGGATAGAGCCTCGCTGCCAGTCAGGCGTCCATAGCCTCGATGAGGTTATCGCTGCGATCCTCCTGAACATAGCTCTACTGCCAGACAGGCGTCTATAGCCTTGGTAGAGATATTCAGATCCTCCTGATGAGTTGAATTAAAGCCTTTTTATTTTCAATATTTTCTCTTTTTCCTTTTTTTTTTTGGATATATATTTTCTTTTTCACTCATTTCATTCAACCTGTGAACAGTGAATTCCACAGTCAGGGCTGAGAACCATAGTGGCACTAGAGAAGAAAAGGATTTTTCACATGTTCAGACCTTATAAGGACCTTCTGCAACTTTAGGTATATTTAATAATTAAAAGTATGAGACCCCAATATATTCCTATCCAAATTGACTAGAAACCCTTTGCCTTGGCATAAGGATATGTGACATTGGAGAAAGGGTTCGTACCATGGTGTCCTAGAAGGATGATTAAAGTTTGTAAGGGAAATACCAAAAACATCAGACCTACTTTGTCACCATTTCCATACAGATGCACCCAAAGATCCCAGAAAGAACCAAGAGCAAGAGCAACGCAAACCAAAACGAACAAACGAAAGAAAACCTACTCTAACCAAAGCAAACAAGCAAACCAAAAGGGAAACCTACTCTAACCAACAAAACAAGCAAATAAACCTAAACTAACTATGTATAGAGCGGAGAGCTGAAAATAGCTCAGGACTGGAAATAATGTTTCAAATACTGCCCATTGACAGGCAGTGGGATATCC
This sequence comes from Sequoia sempervirens, assembly GCA_007258455.2. NCBI lineage: Eukaryota > Viridiplantae > Streptophyta > Pinopsida > Cupressales > Cupressaceae > Sequoia > Sequoia sempervirens. The sequence goes on along the minus strand of VDFB02271358.1, from coordinate 1,037,295,046 downwards.
TCTCCCGTGAGAGTCCTCAGACGGAAGGCATTATCTCCAAGTATTTTAGCAATCTAATATGGGCCAAGCCAGAGTTTATCAAACTTCCCATGGTTTCCTTTCTGATCATGAGGTTTATCCCAATATAGGACAAGGTCAGAAATCTGGAAGGCTTTAACTTTAGCCCTCCTATCAAACCATCTCTTAACTACCCCCTAATGTTTGGCAAAGTTCTCAAGGGCATTATCTCATTTCTCCTCAAGGTGCAGTAATTATGTCAACCTAGCCTCCCTTCTGTCCCCTTCATCATAAAACTGATTTATAAACTACAAAGTTGGGATCTTGAGTTGAATGGGGAATACTAGCTCCAGACCATATACTAAGTGATAAGGAGATATTCCAATGGATGACTTAAGTCTGGTACGATCTGCCCAAAGGGCAAACCGAAACTGGGTGTGCTAGTCTTTTGGGTTTCTTTCTAATAGCGTACGGATGACAGTCAATAGGTTCTTATTAGAGGATTCTGCTAAGCCATTACCCTGAGGATAATAATTGGACTCAAACTTTACAATAATCCCATGATCAAAAGACCAATTTGAAAATTTCAAAGATGCAAAAGCAGGACCATTATCACAAACAATAGCAATAGGGCATCCAAATCGATTAAGAATAGCAGACTCTAAGGAATCAATCACTACATCAGATGTACACTTCCTGCAAGCAAAAGCCTCAGTCCATCTTGTAAAATAATCAGTGACAGTGAGAATGTACCTGTGTCCTGCAGAAGATGGTGGGTTGATAGGGCCTATGAAATCCATACCCCACTGAGCAAAAGGTCTTACCTCAGTGACCGATTGGAGTGGAAGCGCTACATACCTTTCCCTCGTTGCTGCAGTCTGGCAAGTGTGACAAGTCCGTACATGATGGTGAACATCTTTGAATAGTGTGGGCCAGTAGTAACCTGCCCTCAAGATTTGGTTCGCTGTAGCAATTGCAGAGCCATGACCAGTACCATATTTCTCATGAAATTCATTCATCACTCTTTCAACTTCCTGTTTCCCAAGGCACCTCAAATAAATGCCTTCATGATTTTTCTTATATAGAATAGCTCCTTTCAACATGAAACCATCACTCTTTAACCGTAGAGCTCATCTTTGGACTACATTCAGATGACCTAGAGGTCGTTGATTCAGAAGATAATACACTAGGTCATCATACCAACCATCTGGGGAAACCTCTTCAATATTATAATTCTGAACAGACAATTCAGGGCCTATCTCAGCCATAGTCTAAGTGAGTCCTTTCCCCCTTACCAGCTTCATGGGCTGGATCTCAATGTCATACTCTTGTAGCATGGTCACCCATTTAGCTCTGCGTTCACCTAATTCATTTTGCATCAAAAGTAATTTAACTACAGAATCAGGGACAATTGCATATACCTTATTTCTGAGGATATAATGCCTGAATTTCTTTACTGCTCTAACCAGGGCATACACCTGCTTTTCCACAATTGGATATTTCAACTCAGCATCTTTTAATGGAGCACTCATAAAAGCAATAGGATGCTCATTTCCCTCATCAGACTTTTGAGTTAACATTCCAGCACACGAATGATCTGAAGCAAAGGAATAGATGTAGAAGGGCTTGCTGTAATTAGGACTTACCAATACTGGAGCATCAACAATGGCTCTTTTGATTTCTGCAAAGGCTTCCTTCGCTTCCGCAGTCCATTCGATCTTGGCATCTTGTTTCAACATTACATTTAATGGTTTCACAATTTCAGCAAATCCAATAATGAATTTTCTGATGAAGTTGATCTTACCAAAGAAAGACTTCATCTCCTTTTTGCTTGCAGGGGGCTGAATCTTCAGAATGGCCTCCACTCTCTCTAGGTCTATAGCAATTCCCTTTTCTGATATGACATGTCCCAGTAGCTTTCCCTCTGTTACTCCAAAAATACACTTTTTAGGATTCAAAGATATGTCAAACTCCCTGCACCTTTGAAACACTTTGTGCAGGTCTGAGATGTGATCCCCTCTATTCTTTGAGAACATAGTCAGATCATCCATATAAATGATGATGCATTTTCCTATGATATCCTTAAAAGCAATATCCATAGCCCTTTGAAATGTGGCCCCTACATTAATGAGTCCAAATGGCATCCTCCTGTAGGCAAAGGTACTCCACTTAGTTGTGAAAGTATTCTTGTATCTGTCCTCATACTGGACGATTACCTGATTGTACACTGAATAACCATCCAGAAAGGACATCATCTGAGATCCATTGACCACTTGAAGCACTTCATCTAACGAAGGAACTGGATAGTTATCCTTTTCTGATGATCTGTTTAGATTTCTGAAATCAACACAGAGCCTAATTTCTTCATTCTTTTTCCTCACTGGAACCAGGTTTGCCACCCATGTTGAATGTCTGACAAGAAATATGATTCTGGCAGATAATAGTTTCTGAACTTCTTTCTGTATGACTGGTTCCAATAATGCATTAATTAGTCTCTGTCTATGCCTAAAGGGCTTGGCATCTAGCTTCAAAGGGATAGTATGAGTTATGATTGATGTATCATAAGTCTTCAAGTCCTCATAACTCCAGGCTACTATATCAGGGAAGCTGTGTAAGGCTTTGATTATCCCTTATCTTTCTTCTGGCATACATACCTTGCCAATGAAAATGTTCTGGACATTGTCCTCAATCCCTACATTGTGAGTGTCACACTGTCCACTGATCAATTCTTTCTTTGACTTTAGTTCCTAATCTCTGATCTTGTCCATATCAAAAATTCTTTCCAATTGTACCATTCCCCTTAGAATAGTATTTGATTTCAGGTTTATCACACCTTCCGAATCCAGTTCTGCTTCTTGGAGCTCTGTCTCATCGATGACTTGGGAAGCAAAAACATTTGTATTTGTGATAAAATCCAGGATATGTTTATCATCTTCAAATACCTAGAAGTTAGTAACATTGTATGGAACTGATGGCACAAGAGTCAATTCAACAGTGAATTTATTTAATCCCGATAGAGATATAGGCTACAGAGTGCTTGCTGCTTGAGCCAGGGAATCAGCAGTTTGATTCTTCTGCCATGGAATAAGTTGGATGTTGAAAGCGTTAAATCCCTCAATGAGATCCCACACTCTATGCCTATAATTAGTCATTCTCCTATCATGGCATGAATATTGCTTTCTCACTTGTTTAACTACTAACTCAAAATCTCCAAAAACTTGCAGAATCTTAACCTTTTTCTTAAGTGCCATAAGAAGTCCATGAATTAACGCTTCATATTCTGCTACATTATTGGTGCAATAAAATTGGAGTCTATGGGCTGTAAAGAAATTCTTACCTTTTGGACTAATCAATTCAAACCCTGCCCTAGCTCCATGCTTGGACTTGGATCCATCAAACCTAAGTGTCCAACACTCAATAGCTGCAATCTTCTTCACCACGTCCTTTGGCTTAATATTGCTGGGTGGCTTTTTAGATGACACGAACTTCTTCTCTTGACAGTCTTTTTGAGGATCTTGTATATCTGTTTGAACTGTCAGGGTTGGATTCATGCATTTCTATACTTGTTCTACTACTGTTTGGCATAAACAACACTCCAACTCTGAATGAGAAGCATTATGAACTCTACACCAATTAGGTAAGAGTAATTCTTCAAAGCTTGTCCTTCATCCAAGGCGAACCTAATTGTCAACACACTGCATGATGAATTCCTGAAAATTGTCCAATAGACTGATCTGATTGTCTTCAGGTCTCTTTTCTTCCTCAACTGATTCTGTTAAAATAGTAATAGGACTGAGTTCTGTTTCATCATCAATGGGAATCATATGTAGCATCAATACCTCCTCTGAGTCTGACTCTTCATACTGAGTAGACAATATGTAATTTCCAATGCCAACTTCTGATATCAAAAATTATGTTGAAATCTTTTGATATTATGTGATCATGTACTTCATTCTTGGCTCTCTCTCAATTCTGATCTAATTGGGCACTCCTTTCCATGGAAGCCACATATGAGAATGATCAATAGACACATAACCATTCAAAGCCTTAGTAAAATCTCTTCCCAGGATCAAACCATATGCTTCAGGAATATCAACTACCTGAATGTTGATAACCTGTTGAATTCTTGGCTCTGAAGCTATCTGCATGTGAATCATGTTTAGTTCTCCCACCACATTTACTTCAGTTCTATCCAACTGAGTCACCTTCTTCTAAGAGTCAGCAGGTGTAATTCCTAGAGCCCTACACACTCCAAATGGCATCACATTGGTAGAGGCACCAGAATCTAGTAAGCAATTATGCAGATTCTTACTGAATATACGGACAAAAATCAGAAATGGCAGAGTTTCTATCTTCCCTTGAAACAAAGTGGGTTGAGTATCAACTTGAGCTACTTGAGTCTTATCCTTTTCTTTTCCTTTATCTCCAGGGGGCATGTTAGTCCAATTTTGGGCCTGATTTTGTGTGCTCACAGGTTGAGAACTGGAAGCCTGGTTGATATTCTTTCCAGAAGGCTTGGAATGTGCATCATATGTACCCAAAACAACCTTCCTAATGGGAGGAAACCTTAATAACTCAAATGCTGAAAGATTTACTTTTAATTTCTTGAGCTCCTCAGCAACATATGTGGCCATCTGCTCCTCATTCATATCAGTGGAAGCTTCTTTGGGGGGTTCCTCCGCCTTGTCTTTACCTGCCTGAACAACCTTTTCCTTTTGTGAGTCAGTTTGAGCATGTCTTTCCTTGGAAAGATACTGCTTAGAAACATGTGGATAAGATGGATTATTGCTAGCATTAGGATCTAGAGGGGTACTGAAGTTGTTGGGAGGAATGGAAGTAGTGAAAGGTCCTCTAGCCTGTGGGCGCCTATGAGGCATATCCCTCAGACCTTGCCTCTAGAACATCTGTACTTCTTCAACATATGCCTCTTCCTGATCAAGGGGACCATTATCGTTCATTGTTTCTTCATTGAATAGCTGAGCAACTCCATCCCCATTACATATTTGGTCTGTTTCCCCCTCCTGAGAATCAGGTTCCTCTGGTACATTTTCCTTGCTGGTTGGAAAAGGGGCATGGTTCAAAACCAGCACAGGAGAATCATAAGGATTAGAGGGAACAATTTCCTGCCCATTTGCATTATTTTCTACCTCATATTGGAAAATAGAAGCAGCAGTTTGGAACTCTGGACATTCTAATTCTGAATGCTAACTTGTCTTATGAAGCCTACACCACCCTAATAAGGCTGCTTCAGCCAGATATACACCACTAGGAGGCTTATCTTGACTGACTAGCTGATTTGCAGATTGATTAACAACTTGATTAGTTGGTTGATCCAATGGGGTGGGGACTCCTCCATTATTAGGTCCCGTATTCCAAGTTCTACTATGCCCTTGTGGTTGCCTCTTATCAAATCCAGATCCACTACCTTGACCTCTATCAAAGTTTTGTCTCCTATCATTATTATAGCCTATGTCATTGTTGTAACCCCTATCCTGATTGTATCCTTTGTCATTGTGGAATCCTCTATCATTACGCTATCCTCTATCAAAATTCTGCCCTTGCAAAAATTCTCTATTCTGATTGGATTGCATACTCTTTTGGGTAGCCTGCAGTTGACTATTTTGATTCCTTAGGTAGGTCACCTCCAGATTCAACTTCTTTATCTGTTCAGTGATTTCATCAATCCTCTCCCTATTTGGATCTCGATAAGGAGGCTGGCTTGGGTTACTCTAAGGAGGAACAGGTGTTGTATTAGACCCCATAGACTGATGCAATACCTCAGAATTTCGTAGATAAGCAGGAAAACTATTTGGCTGTGACTGATACATAGGCTGATTAACCTAATGTTGGGAAAAATTCATCATAGGAGAGACCTGGCTCATGGGGAGACCAGGATGTGGCACCAAGGGTAATTGAGGTACTAGATTCATGATTGGAGTATGGTTAGTAAGTGCCTGATTCACTGCCTGAACCTGATTAGGATGTGCAACTGGTCCTAAAGAAGGCAACGGTCCAATTATATGTTGCCTCAGATCTGTGCTAAGCTTAACAACTTCTGTATAGGCATCAGTTAGGGTACCTGGAGGATTGGGACTCCATTTCAGGAAGGTTGTTGTCAGGCTATCTAGAGCTTCGTAATAGATTCTTAGGGCAGTATTGTCTTCCAAAACATAAGGATCTTGAAGTCTAGTATATGCATGGTGAAACCTATTATTGAAACTGGATATGGGCTCATTGACCTCTCTTTTGACCCTAGTGAATTGTAGATACAATTCATTGGCACTGATGGGTATTCTAAATTTATGTAAAAAGGCAATTTCAAGATCATTCCAGTTTAGAATTGAGCCAGAAGGGAGGTGATTGTACCAGTAAAAAGCCTCTTCTCCTAGTGAATAAGGGAAAAACCTACAAGCAACATCCTCATGGACAACCCCTCTATCTTTGAGACAAGTTTGAAAGATCCTTATGTGTTCTTCAGCAGTCCTGTTTGGGTCATTAACATGAAACTTCGAGCAGAAATGCTTAGGGTTTTTGGGCATTACATTGTAAGCTTGGAAGAACAAGGGTCATGGGTTATTAGCAAGGAAAACCATTGGTAAAAGTGGGGGTGGTGGTTGTGGTTGGTTATTAATGATAGGTTGGGGCTGTTGAACAGGAATCTCAGGGATGGGTATAGCCTCAACCTCAGGATGTGAAGATGTGGAAGAAGCTGGTGAAGGGATGGGTGATGATGATTCTCCCCTTTCTCGAGTCCTTCTTGACCTAGTGTGGAACTTTAATTCCTGTAAATCTTCCTCTCCTGTGGTAGATCTGGTATTTCTCCTATATCTCTCTAGAGAGATGGCGTTCAATAAACGATCCAGTGTGCTCATTCAGGCCATCCTAGCTCCAATCTGTTGATGGTGTTTTCTGCACAGCAACAACTCAGACATAATACAATATTCTATCTCTCTTGAAAGGTTATTTCCAACAATAAATTACTGAAAATCACCCCAAGGTCTCTCGGGTGTCAGGTCATGACAATGCATAAACAACTTAGATAATATGTGAAAATGCTGGTAATCACAAAGGGACCTTACTACAAGCAAACTGTATCTTTCAATTTATCATATTTTGCAATATGATGATCTCCAATTCCTAAATCTAACCGAATGATAAAGAAATAACAAAAGATAAGGGTGCAAGGATATGATAAATCAAAACTACTCCTGGAATGAGTAATGCAAATGATAGATATCTGGAATGGACCAATCTCAAACAACCAATTCCTGCTTAACCCACAATGCAGTATCACAAGAACGGTGCAATCTCCTGAGGTATGTAGATTTTCAAATCATAGGCATTCATCTACAATCGAACTTAAGCACATGTGAATATATGGTCTAGGTTGACTTCACCAGCCTACTACAATCAGATAGTTACTGGGAGTATAGACTAGAAATTGCTACAGACATTCCAAATATGAAATCATAAACATCATTCACCAAACTAAAACCAATTTAATTTTGAATGTTAAACCCTAAATCCTCAAGCAATTTAAAAGATAGAACAACAAGAACCATTCAAAATGAAATAACACAAGAGATTTCACCAGGAAAACCACAATGCCTTCAATTGTATTAGATCATCAAACTATTGCAACAATTCCACTGTTCTGATACAACATTTGCTTCAACAAATTGAATACTACTCTAACTACAAAATACTCTAGCTCTTTGCTCTTACTTATCTCTATTACTTTCTAGCTAACCCCTTACAATGACGCAAGAATGCCCTTTTATAGCAAATCTCAAGATATGTCGGCCCAGCCAAACATTTTTACAAGATAAATATAATTTCCAAAACAAGTCGGCCTAAGGAAATCAAAGTAAGGTACGCATTAAATGCCATCTATCATCAAGGTTGGCCTTGACACAGTCCCCAATGTAGCTCGGTCCAATGCATGCCCTATGATAATAGGGAAGCACAAATCTCAAAACAGACATTAACTACCACTTCCCTTATCCTTTCTTTGAATCGATGATCCCTAGACCCTCAAGAATGTTCCATCCAATTCGGTGATAGGTGGCAAAGGCAATATCCTAAGTCGACATTTAATTTAATCAATCTCTTCTTTTGATTGGTCAACAATATTATTCCATTCCTCCTTATTGGCCTGATATTTGTCCATCACTGCCAGATATGTGGCTGCATCATCTAACTAGTGGGCAGCTATAACACTCTCTGAATCTAGGGCATAGACCTCATGCCACTATTCCCTTAGCTGATCCAGACTTAGATATTTTGGGGCAATCTTTCTCCTTCCTGTCATCACCTCAAAGAAGGCAATGCATCCATCGTACACTACAGTAAGATCACCATCAATTGATTTCTTCCATTTCTGGATCTTCTTTATAGCCTTCTACCTAATCTGCAAAGCCTCGAACCATTCCCAAGGTTCATCTAATCTGGAAGAAGGAAGAATTCCATCTGCAGCTAGATGTTCCTTACCATGCCCCATGATGACCCTAGATTTATACAACAAGAGGTCCATGTCTTCCTTGTCCTAGGATAACACATGCTCCAACAGCTCCTTGGCTCGGACTGCATCCTTCCCAATTGAAAGGATGTGCTTAATTGCATTATCCCCTCTTACTTGCACATCTTTTAGCCAATCCCTCACAGTTTGAGCAGTGGCCTTCATTCTCTCAATCTCAGAAATAGTTTCTTTAGGTAGGAAGCCAGGAGTAGCTGAAGAAGAAGGGTGGAGAGATTGCAGAGGTTTCATCACTTCTTCCAAACATTTCCTTAGTCTTTCATTCTCCTTTCTCAGCTCATGCTTGGTCTGGGTCTCTTTTCTCAACCTCCCAATAATCACAGCACTGGACCCTTCATATTCCTCTATGTCCTGCTCCATGGATGCCAGTTCGAGGTTGATAGTTTGCACATTGTAGTCTTGACCTGTGACCTCTTCTCTTGTCTTGTCCGCGGCAGGGGTGGCAATGTGGATGACCCTATTATTTGCTTCATCCCTTTCCACCTTGGAAACTACTTTGGTTGTCTTCTTTTTCTTCCCTTTGCTGATTTTTGACAGCATTTCATCCCAATCCAAGGGAGTGTCTTCGACTACCACCTATTTCTTTCTTGCTATCTCCTTTTCAAGCCAGTCTGGGGCTGCAGGTTCTACCCATATTTCTTTTGTTCTGACCTCTTCTGGCTGTTCTGTCATTTTCTCTTCTTCCTCTGCAGTTAATTTATCTTCCTCTTTCTCAGGGAGCTGCTCACCTTGATCAACTTCTTCAAGTTCCACCTCTCGCACTGGTGATGGGGTTCTAGTAGGGATGTCTTCTTTCTGCTCGGACGATCTGTTACCTCTGTCACTTTCTAGGGAATCTTCATATTGCACCAAAGGAGAAGTATGCCTTTCCTCCTCTTCAACTTCCAGCTCCGCTGCTTCACCAAAGAGCACCCCCTCCTTGAATGGCTCCGCCTCTCCACTGGTTTCATGCTCCTTAGGAGTCCTTTGCTCAAGCACACTTGGAGGAGGAGAAGCAACCTTAGGTGGCTCTGTGACCGGTGACTCTGAAGCAGGATCCATCTTTTGCACAGTGTCCCTTGGAGAGGGAGTCCTAGATCTCCTCGTGTAAACTTTAGTCTTTTCTCCCCCTGAGCTTTCCACATCAACAATCGGAGGCTCACCCTTTGATGCCTCCTGAGCCTTCTTCTTCAAGAGTCTTGTTGTTCTTGCCTTCTTCAGTGGTGGAGGAGCATCCCCCTCTTCTGCTTTTTCAAACTCCTCCTCATCAGAGGACGTACCAATCTTCAAAGTCCGCCATCTCCTCTTTCCTTTTGGCTTCCTCTTTGGTTCAGGCCCACTTTCCTTGGGACCTTTGATCTTTATCTTGAAAGGAGAGCTCTTTACCGTTTTCCCTTTGGGGTCATCTTCCCCGGATTCCTCTGAAGTAGACATGGGATTGAGGTCTCCCATCAAATTGAAGGTACAAGTTACCTTCTCGCTTTCCAGCTCCCAAATTTTATGTTTCAACTAGGAAGAGGTGAATTTCATAACTGGGGCCATTAGGTCCTCTAACTCTGTAACCTCATCCTCATTCCAATTGATATCCCCGACTGACCTGTCCTTCACAATTTCATAAGCATGATCCTGCACCAGGTTTCCATCGTCCCCCAGTTGATCTGGGATCAACTTGACATTGTATTGTCTGATTGCATCGACAGGGAGTCTAGAATACCTTTTCTTTCGAGCCTCAAGATCATCTTTGATGTTGGTCCAATAGTCCTCTAGGTCACTTTTATGCCGGTACTCCCTTGTGGCCTTCTTCTGCGCCTCTCCTGTGATATCAAAATTCATCCTTTTGGAGTGGAAGGAGAAACCATATGCTGCTAACTCATCTCCTACCATATGTGCTGATTGAATAGAGGGGCACACCTCTACCACACCAATTCCAAGGGGAAAATCCCCACCAAAGCCTGTCTTATGATTTTGTTTCTTCACAATGGCATCAAACTCACAAATCTGCCTCACAACCTCCAACAAAACAATGTGATCAGTAGGATAGCGAGGTAACCTATATGGCACGACCGGTTATCCATCAATTCTAAGGTAAGTGAAGGTGGGAAATTGGATGATCCAAGCCCCATAATTCTTTATCAGCCCTTTGGCTCCATCTGACAGTCTCATATGCTCAGCGTTCTGGAGCATCCTGGTGATATGCATTATGAAGGCATCATTGGCCCTTATATAGTTCTTGTGTCCTAGGTACAGCTCTAGATAGACCTTGTAGATAATATCTTGTTCAAGCGTCCCTTGTGGATTCAGACCCTTGTATGGGTAGAATCTGGCTAACACATATATGACATAAGAGGACATAGTGAACCTCTTAGTTTCCAGAACATTCCTCAGTTGTTTGTTAATTTCAGCACTAATAAGCCCTGCCTAGTGATAGTTAGTTCCTTGCTCAACCTTGGTGATTACATGGACCATCCAACTCTCTAGCACCCCAGCAGTCTTCAAACCAACTACTCTGCTTAAAAATGTTATGGCATCATAGACATTTGACCTGCACTTAACTCTGTGCAACTGCTTAGGCAATTTAGAATGGTGGGACTTTGGTTTCTCTAACCATGAATTAATTATCTATTGAGCCTTGACTGGCTCATTCTCATAGTATGTTTTAATCGTGTCTATGTTCAAAGCACACACTGAAGGTAGGTCAGGCATGTCAAAGGCCTGAGCAATGGAGACAGGACTGAAATTAGCCAAGACCCTTCCCTCAGTACTGACCACCCTTTGTGTATCAAAATCATACTGTTGAGCACACTCAAGAATCAGCTCATAACATTGAATTGCCGGAGGGAACCCAGCCACATGCACAAGTCCGGACTTCATCATTCCATTCCTTAAGGCCGACAAATCCTTCTCAGCTGTTCTCTGCTTAAACTCTTCATACCCCCAAGCTCCCACATTAGTATCAGACACTTCGGACCATACAGAGGATATCCTGCTCTCAGGAAGCTAACTCTTAATATCCAATCTTAATTGCTCTACATCAGAAATGGATGACCCCTCCGTGCCCCCCTTAGATTTTCCTCTAGCAACCTTGCTTGATTCAGCCTGCACTCACAAAAGACATCAATAGTATTTAATTATCATGCATATTCCAATCCAAAGGTTAGCCTAAAATCATATAAAACAATTAAAATCCATCGCAAACTGCTAATCCTTGAAGATCTAGAGAAATAAGGCAGTCTGGGAAAATCATGCAAACCGGGAAAATCCAGTTGGGGCAGAATTTGGGAGAAATATGACCCATACGGACTCTCGTTGCCAAAGCATCATTAGTTAAATAAATTGTTAATATAGCCAAAAATCATTAGATTATCATGAAATTCACTCACCAGCAAAAAGATATATCCAATTAGCATTCACTCCATTAGTCCTATCTTTAGAAAATCGAAGAAAATAAAAAACAGACAGGAAAACCGAAAAAATTTGGGTGAGATGGATTTTCGCGGATAGTTCGAAGAACTCTGGAAATTGCTATGCCCCACAGAATCAGCCGAAACTGGGAAAATCTGAATGCGGAGGAATTCCACGAGGACCTCAGAAACTCGACAAATGACGACACACGAACTAGCGACCAAATGATCATGCAAACCTTTCTATCTGGACTCGAATAGTCCCAAAATTGATACCAACCAACAAGATTCAAAATGCGAAGGAAATTAGACTTCAAGAGACCTCAAACGATGAATTCTCCGGGCAGACTGATGATGCCCTAATTTTGATGAAGAAAACCTCCCACCATTAAAACCAGAGCAAGCTCGAGGTTTAAAATATCAGTGATAAAGAGCAGTCTAAGGCACTCTGAATCCTCACAAGGTGGGGGGCAGCATAATACAAGGGCAAGATTAACAAATCATCACAAATCCGTTATTCAGGGCCGAGCATCAAGGAAACCCTAACCCCACAGATGGAAAATTTTGCACTAAAAGGGAAAACAATCTAACCCAGAACCCCGTTTAAAGGATACACTCGCCATCTAATGGATAAATAGCACTCATAGGGCACGGGTGATGGGGTTCTACGACAAAAATGGGTCAAACCCTGACTCTACAAATGCGGAATCAAAACCCAGCAAAGGCCGACCCAAAATGATCATCATTCAATACGGAAGAACCCAATCATTGCATAAACAAACAAGAGGGGCCATCGATAACATACCATGGATTAATTCAGTCGAAACTCGAGGTCGAAGAAGCAATCACAAAGAAAACTCATCTCAGCAATGGAAACCCCAATCAGCACCAAACAACCCATGCGCAAGCAACACAGGATCAATGCTCAAAGCTCGAATGAAAGCTCTCAATCGCCAAAATAGCAAGCAAATGAATGATAAAGTCAAAAAAATAATGCTCAAAAGGTTTCATATTCATTCATTGTGCGTCTGAGCAAGGGTACCTCAGTCATTAATGAGCGACAAGACACTTCTGACAAATCCAGAAACCTGAGCCCAAAATAGAATTTCAGAAAATCTCAAGATACGTAGAAATCTGAATGGACAGAAATTTTGCGGAAATGTAGAAACTGGGAAAACGATGAATTTTGGGATTTTAGTGCAGATCGGGAAAATCCGTCCGAACTAGAAAATCCTGGAATCGGATAAAAACCTAGATTCAGAGAATCCAGCTAGAAACAGACAAAGAACCAGGGCCTGGGAAAATCCGCCGGAGTTGGAAAATCCTAGACCTAGGTGAAAACCCAGATTTTTCTTTAAACTCAATTTTAATCAATTCCAGCCTCAAGGCAAGGTCAAAGCTAGCAAGACCAACATGTCAAGACCTCAAAAGGATAGATCGAATAAAACCAAAGGTCAAAAGAAATTAGAAAAGAGGGTCCCTACTCCAAGTGGGGTGTGTGTGCAAAAACTGCACAACAATACCTCTAGTTAAATTAGTACCCCTTTAAAAAAATTCATCCTAAGGTCACATCCAACATCTTGGGATCTACAAGTTCATTATCTAAATCAAACCAATCAAAATCAAATCCTAAAGTCTAGCATTGATCCAAAGTTCCTAAAAGTTCAACACCCATATCACTCGCCCTTTCATATCTCATCTCATTATTGGTCCTAAATCCCTTAGAGTTCAACAAGGTAAAAATGAAAGGAAAACATGGAATATAAACTTGATTCATACTATTGAAAGGAACAAGACAACTAAGAGGGGGGGTGAATCCTATGTCACCAAACTCAATCACAAAACTTCAAACACTTATCAACTTTACATTCACTATATTGTGTTATTAAGTATGAACATGAAATGCAAAAAATAGAAAGAAATATCAACACAAGAGATACTAGATTTACATGGAAAACCCAATGAGGGAAAAACCACGGCGAGGATTAACTCACAATATAATGTAATTGCAAAACTGAATACAAGAGGCTCACTGCCAAAGGGCTCACTGCCCAAGAAGGACTCACTGTCTAGATACAAAGGCTCACTACCTACAAAAGGGAATCACTGTCTAGAAGGGAGGCTGATTTCCTATAGATACAGAAAGACAATAAAAAAATTGACCACTGTAACTTGCACACTTCCACAGCCTAGATTAGAAGATTGCAAACACCATTAGCTCACTGCTTTCAGTATTCAAACACATTAAGGTATTGCTGCCACACTTCACTTTCACATAATTCTTGCTTGTCAAAATTTTGGAATTCTTCTCATCATTCACATCATCAATCCTCTACATCTTGACTTATATTTATATCAACATCAACCTTAGAAACTTTCTCCAAGGTTGGCTACACACACTTCATTTTACAAATTCAAATTAGGTCAACAACTCAACATTCCCATTGTGGATAAGAATGAGAGTGGAACAAACAAATACTTAATCTAGACCCAAGACAACATCAAACAAATGCTTCCTTAATTCATACTTATTCTTTGAATGATGCGTAGACACTAGGTCGACCAAACTTAATGAAAACACACATGAGCTTTGAAGTACATGTTTCCCCATCAAGAAGATAACATTCAGACCACACAACACATTTCACCAAACATTGGAACACATCTTAGGTACCATCAAATTCACCCACATTAGCTACAACAATCCTTATACATAGAACACTCTTCATCAGTCCATTTGGACTATACAAACACACATCGTATCTCTGGAGCAAGACTTTTAGAGCACCAAACTACAAACACCTTTGTAGGAACATAGACAACATCATCAAAAAATTTCCTTCAAATCCGCATAAGTATAGGATCAACACAAAAGAATTGTGGAGCATAGACTAGAGCACATCCTGAACACATGCACAACTCTGACTTCACTTATTTATTAATTTTATTAAAAGTTCTTGGAAAATCATTATATCAACACACTTGCAACACCATAAAATAGCTTCATTGTACTCACAACATCTCAACATCATCTCAACTATACATGTACAACCAAAAATCACTTGATTCCTTTCTCTATAACAACCTGCACTATGTTGACATCAATGAAAACATTAATGACAACACCACCAACTTATTCATACTTGCAACACATACATCATGAGTGATTTAATTCAACCAAAATATCAAAACCTTACAATACCAATTGATTATCAAAACTCACATTTATACAATCCATACATGGGATCGTTATCTCCTACAAACCTCAAAGGTACAACAAATGTGAGTATGCCCAATCTAAATTTTGGAACACCTTTCCCTATGGTAGATGTAAATCAAATTTAAAACTTACAAATCTATCAACCAAATGATCAATACATGAGTCTTCAACAAAACAACATTATCCCATCCAAAACATACATGTTGATGGTGTTTTCTACACAACAACAACTCAAACAAGATACAAGTATCCTATCTCTCTTGAAAGGTAAATCTCTATCAGCAAGCCTCAAGAGATAACCCCAAGGTCTCAAATGTCAGGTCTTGACAATGCATAAACAACTCAGTGATAATGTGAAAATGCTAGTAATCACAAGGGGCCTTACAAATGAACAATGTTGGAAGCATACTTTCATCAAATGCAACAATATGGTGATGCTTTCAGTCCTAAAACTAACCCAGATTCAAAATAAACAACAAAAGAGATAAGGGTTTTAGAGATATTTCTAAGACTAAAACCTAAGATCAATCACAACAATGATGAATGTTGTAGATGGACAGATCCCCAATGAAACCAATCTCTATTTGATCAAGGAAAAGCCTACAACTGCACAAAAATAGTGCAATTTTCTAAGGAAACTGAAGATTTTCAGACTTTGAACATTCATTCACATACCTAATAACTAGCGCAATGTAAACAAGCATCCACAATTGAACTTAGCACAAAATAAGGCCCAGACTAACTTTACGTAGCAACTTACAATTAGCAAATCGCTAAAAGTATGGACTGGAGATCAATCAACATCATTAACATTTTACCATTATTGCAAAAGAACTGAAATCTAACATCTAACATTCAAGAATCAAGAACAAGAAACCATAAACTATCAAAGTGTAACACAAAGCTTGCCAAATCAACAATCCAATTGCATTAACTTCTCCAACATTACATAACATTTCCAGTCTCTTTCCTCCCCTATAGCTACTATCTTACAGAATCTTTCATTTTCAAAATTTTCTATCCATCTCAAGAATTTCATTTTCGGGAACATTTTAAAATTTTAAGGAAAAAAATTTCCATTTTTGGAAAAGAAATGCATTTCGGGAAAATTTTCCATTTTGGGAAAAATCATTTTTAAAAAATTCCATGTTTGGAAAATTTTGATTTTTGAGGGGGTCGAGGAATTTTCAGGAAAATCCTTTAGGGACAGAATTTCCCGGATTCCCTGCAGGGTCAAAATCCCCTAAACCTCATAACTTTTTTTTCTAGAAGGAATTTTCAAAAAGTTCAAAAAGCAATCTTGCCTAATTTTTCGTCCTCTATCCACGGGTGCAAAAAATATTTACATATAACATTGAAAATTCACTTCAAAATCCCCATTTTTGAATTCCAAGATAGGCAAATTTCCCTTAGAGCCTCAAAAATATTGTCCTCATTAAACCCTGTCTAGACTTAATCCCAAAATAACCTCCCAAGAAGAGAAAAACCAAAATTCGACCAAACCAAGGGGCACAGATGCAAAAGAAAAAAAAGAAGGTCCCCACCTCTGATGGGGCGTGTGTACAAAAATTGCACAACAATACATACCAAATGTGAATATACCAAGTGCAAACTTATCAAACATGAATGTATCAAATACAAACTTGGCAAAATATGGGATAGATACGTTTGCAAATCAAACCAATGTTGTTCAAATTCCAAGCAATATATTGGCAACTCAATGTATTGATCCAAGTCAAGGTAACCTCATGCAAAATCAAAGTTACCCAAATCAAAGCAATATGTTTCCCAACCACAACAATGTTACATGTCAACCTATAATACAAAATCTAAACATTGTCCAAAATCAATTTGTGCATGATCCCATATGGATACCACAAGTGTGTATTCCAAATATGCTTGACCAACAACCAAATCAACTATATCAAGGGTGTCAAGATCAAAATCAAGAAAAAAAATTGGGAAATCAAAATGCTATACTTAGAAAATTTATTGATTCATACCACTAAGAGACATCTCCACCCAAAAATCTACAAACTCCTCCATTGGTTAAACAATGTCATCAAAAAATTGAGCTATCTCTACAACATCATCAAGAAGAATATCCCCAATATTAGGAGGTTGGCTATCAAGATCAACAACATCAACAATGAGCCAAATCACCACATCTCCAAAATCAATCACCACAAGGTCAATATCAACAATTACAAATCTCACAAGATCATAAATGTGAATACACTCCTTTGGGAGAGCCAATTGAATTTGCATTACACAAGCTAGTTAATGCAAAACTCATCACTCTTCCAAAAGAAAGTCCTTTCAACTCTATCATAAACTTCCCTTGGAATAAGTTTAGATCTTATTGCTAGTATCATAGAGAAAATCTTCATAAAACATCAAATTGTATTCAATGCAAAAATCTCATCCAAGACCTTCTTGGTCAAGGAATAATAATTCTTAAGAACAATGATCAAGATTCAACCACTAATGATTGCAGTGACCATCTCTCCACCACAACTATTGAGGATAATGATCAAGACCTATCCATCAATGAGCACCTTGAATATGTTTCTACCTCATCCAATGATCAAATCAACATACATCAAGAGTCACTTTTCAATCATGATCAAAACCCATCAACAATATCCCACAATGATTCATTTCAAGAAATATTAACATCATTTGATCCTATGGTTGAAAATAGTGACAATATCTCCACCACAACTATTTAGGACAATGATCTATTTCAAGGAGTGTTAGAATTATTTGATCCTATTGACATAATCCAAAATCCATCCACCAATAATCATGTTGAAAATGTCTCTACACCACCTAATGAGTTAGCAGACATATTTGAAGAATTTATTCCAAAGAGTGATCATAATCTTTCACCAAAGTCTAGCAATGGTCCTTTCCAAGACATATTGATATCCTTTGATCTCATGGTTACAAATATTGAAGGAATCCTCAACTCAACACTTGATCCAAATCCACTCAAAGATCAAGAGGATATTGATCCATTTCCCATGCCTAATGAAGATATCCAAGAACCCTTTGTAAGAAATCCATCCTTTGAAATTGACCCATGTCAAGAAATTGATCCAAAGCATGTCGAAAGCAATTCTGAAATCAGTCAAGATCAATAACTTGTATCTCCAAGATACTACAATGATCTAATGGATACTCTCCAATCTCTACAAGATGTCACAAATGATGATCATATGCATATAACACATACTCTTCCATCTATCGATGAGATGCTTTCTCTGGATGGAAACATAGATGATCTTCATTCAGAACAAGATTCCTTTACTCTTGAAATTATTACACAAGAACAAGAGGTTATTGATTCCTACATTCAGGATTATTTATCAACATCAGGATCAGATATATCCCAAATTCAAATCAAGGACATCATATATGAAGATATCCAACATTATCCACTCAAGGAAATAGGTTAGACCAAGCAAGATATTCCAGAGTCAGTGGAGCAACAAATTGAAATAACATCATCTGTTGTGGTCATTTATTAGAAAATGCTTGCTAAAAAAGACATCTCAAAACCAACAGAATCAAAGCATGAAGGTACTACTTCCACAATACTGGGGGCAACTTCATCTCAAGCAAACATCAACATAGGGAGCACAAAGAATCCTTATGATGAAACATATGCCAATACTACAACCAGCCACATCATGAATCTTCATTCACCCATCACCCCATCCACAAATTGGGACCAACATCACACAAAATTTTTTTGAATCAAAGCGCAAAGAAATTTATCAAATTAAAAGTAGTTGGGAAGCATAATGGACAAATCAAATACACATGGATACCAAAAAATACAAAGATAGATTATCCCTATCAAAATCCATTAGTTAAAGAAACTATGGGGAAAAAGAAAAAAGGGAAAAGTATCCATCAAAGTTGTCCACAAAGGAAAAATTAGGCTTCTCAAGAAATATACAAAGTATATCAAGCAGTTGGTCCTATTTCCATGCACACTTATGTATCCACTCATCATTGCTCATCTTCCCAAGTTTGGAGAGTTAAAGGTTCCAAACTACCAAACAATCCATCTTCTATTCCTAAACACACTCCACCATCCACTCCTCCATGCATGATATCCAATTCTCACATTGACCATGTATTGGAAGCCACCCTTCATCATAAGGATTCAGAAGGAATTCTATTGTGATGTGCGCACAAAGACAAAGTTAACTTTGGTATCAACAAGGTATATCATGAATCTAAAAAATTGTATTCAAGTGCACATATCTTAGCAAAGTAGCTTTTTCAAGCAGGATATCGATGGCACATTATGATAGAAGCATCTACATCGACACCACTAGGTGGTTCAACATGAGCTTAAAATCTTTCAAAAAAATCAAAAAATAAAATAAAAATCATGAAAATAGTAAAGATAAAAATCATACTCTAGTGAAAACCACTATAGTGGCGCTTTGGGAAGGTACCATGATGAAAACCTAGGAAACATGCATCATGTGTAGAATCGTGTAGCTGCATGCACTAGTTTAGGTGAAAGCACCTTATCTCATCCATAATAAATCTAGCATTCCATCCGTCTTATCCATAATAAATCCATTCATCCATTTCATACATCTGCATCCATCTTCCAAATTATCTTGATCTTGATAAAACTTTGGTGTATACTTTACATTTTCTTATGGTAAACACCTCAACATGGGTCATTTCCATTGATCCTATCCTACCCAGCATTATCTTAGCCATGAAGCATTATCCAAATGAGCATCCTCTATCTTAACTTGTTATCTTATCACAAGATAATCCATATCAATCCATCCATACATCTATCTAAGCATCCACCCATGGAATTCCATACATTGCTAGACACTGGGGGCATATATTTACATCTTTCTTTGGGAATAAATCTTTATCTATATCTTCCAACTTATGTGGTGATCCGAACATTGGAAAACTTGAAATCAAATTGGTCAAATAATTTGTGAGTTGAATCCAAATCACTAGCCCATGTCATATTTTCACAATAAGATGTTCCTTATCAAGTGTTATCTTTCATCGCACATCAATCCAAACAATTAATATTAATTGCATCTAATTTATTCTTCAGTGTTACATCAAATCATCTAAACAAATTTTGTTCCAAACCAAGCTTCAAAATCTTGATCAATCAAATCCAATCAATCCATCATCATCTTGGGATATCCTTTCCCTTCCTCATGTTTCTTAACACTATCCTTGCATTGTTGTGTACCCACAACAATGTTATCATCATCAATCCATCAATCAGATCAATCAACCCTAGCTTGTTTTTCAACACAATCCCAAATAGATCACTAACATCATCACACATATCCATATCCAAATTATCAAAATCATGCAAAAATCCAAAAAATATCCAAAACATATCAAAATCCAAAAAATAGGTCAAAAAGTTAAAAATTATTAAAAAAATGGTAGTCGAACTACGTGTCTTTAAGCTTGAATGTAGGCAAGGCCATCATTGATGTGCCCCCGAGACATATTAGGTCAGTCCTTTAGGATTCCATCATAATAAACTAGCAATCCACACATGTTCATATCTCATCAATAAATGCATCTATGTCAGTCGAACAATGGGTCTCTGAGCTTGAATGTAGGAAAGGCCATTATTGATGTGCTCCTAAGACATATTAGGTCAGTCCTTTAGGAGTCCCTCATAATAAAATACAATCCACACATGTTCATATCTCATTAATAAACATTTCTATGACAGTTTAACTATGGGGCTCTGAGCTTGACCAAAGGCAAGGCCATCATTGATGTTCCCCTGCGACATACTAGGTCAATCCTTTAGAAATCTGTCATAATAAACTAGAAATTCACACATGTTCATATCTCATCAATAAACGAGTTTGTGTCAGTTGAACTACATGGTCTCTACATGTATCATGTAGGCAAGGCTAATCTTTGATTAGCCCCCAAGGCCCCTAGGATGGGTCCTTAGGTTAGGTTCTTTGTCAAAATCTCATAAAACACAAAAACATTAAAAAAAATTGAAAATCAAAACATTTGTAAAAAATATCAAAAATACCAAAAACAACCTCAAAGCATTTCAAAATACCAAAAATATTCAAAAAACTAAAAATAATCCATCCCACTTCAAAGATCACCCGCAATAAATATCCACTCACAATAAATCAATCGTCATCCTCAACCTTTGGTGAAACATTCGTAAACAAGTATGACAAATTAGAAGTGAAAACTCAATCGTATAGGTCTTAAGTTTAGGTTAGTAGGTAAACAAGTTGGTCAACTCTTGGTATCAATATCCCATCATCTTGTTAGTCTCAGATCATCTGATAACATCATATCCTAGGATGCATCCTTCCTACAATGGACATCAACATCAGACATCACCATAGTTTAGTCTTGGCTAGAGGTATGAAGAACATTAGTTTGTTTATTTACTTGATCTTTGTCTTGTTGATTTATCTTATTGTGCTCATTCTAATGACCTCTTGATGATGTCTAATCAAAATGACTTAGAGAGAAAGGAATGGGGCATTGATCATTATCTTTTGTCTCAGATCAACTGGTACATTGCTTCAAAGAAGGGAAAAATGTAGACATGCAAATAATCTTAATCAACATCATGCACCTAATTCTAATTAATTATCATCAAATTTCTCCTATTGATCAAATAAAGCAATTTATTAGATTAATTCACTAATGTTCATCATGTTGATTTAAATAAATCAATTTATTTAATCAAATCCCTAAAAGTCCTCTCATTTGATTTAATAAATCAAATTATTTAAATCAAATGTCAAATCCCCTAAATTCCTCCAAGTTAATTAATTATGGATTAATTAACTCTTAATCCTAATTACCCATTCTCTAGATTTTGACCCAACCTTGTTCAAACCCAACCTCTAATTAACTAACCCACTTGCACATGAAAAATAATTCTTTTAATTAACTAAATACCCTATTTTCCCTCACCAAAGCATATTCTTTGAGAATATTCCTTCAATTACTCAACTTATTTGACTTTCTTACCCAAACAATTTCCCTCCAAAACATATCAACCACATTCGTTCAATGCCTCTTACAAATGCATTAATCTCTCTTACACCCCTCTTACATCTCAACTACATGCATTAACTATACACATGCTCTAAAATATGCTCAATCCTCACCCATTAGCCATGTGACAAGTGTCACAATCTCATTGGCTCTCTTTTAGTCCCACATTCCTCCCATCTCTCCATTCTTCAACCCTTCAACCCTATAAATAGAAGCCACTTCTACTTGAAATCCATCCACAATCTTAGCATTCTCACTATAGGCACATTCATCTTGCACTTCATCACTCATCATCTTTTCATTTTAACCATTTTGGAAGCTTATCAAGGGGGTGGGAAAGGGCATCCTTTTCACATCAAAGGAGCACCACTCCCACTATGGGATAGGTTTTGTTCATGCTTTTATTTAACTTCTTAGGTATTTTAGTGTCTTGTTTGGCATATCTAGCATGATTCAATATCTCATAGGGATGTTTGATTTTCTTTGTTTAAATTGGCTAACAATGCTAATATATGCCAAATTTTAAGTATTTGAGGGTTCAGCATCCACAATTATATACTAAGAGACTTAAATGATAGTCCTAAGAGACCTATGACAGTCCTAAGAAACTTATGACTCTTCCCTATTCATCTCCATTTTCTTCCCTATTAAATGATCTCTACCCTATTCATCTCTACCCTTTGTTGCCATTTCCACAACAACCATTATCCAAAACAAGAATTCTTATGTCTTTGGTTGATGTTATTTGTCCTGGAAAATCTTAATGAATAATTGGTAAAAATAATAATCATAGTGATGAATCCTAGTGAATAATCACTAAAAATATTAATTACAATGGTGAATCTCTCCTTTAAAAATTTGCATAGTTCGTTGGTGCAGTTCCCTCACTTTTTTTTTTATAATATTGAAGTAGGGGCCCGAGGACAGCAGCCATTGGTGGGGTCAAGGGGCAACACCCTTTGTAGGGATCAAAGGGGAAAATCCCCCTTACGGGGGTCGAGGGGGAAACGCCCCCTTGTGGGGTCGAGGGGTAGAGCCCCTCACCACCAAGCATAAATTCACTATCAAAAATGCATTGGAGCACACATGGGTTAAGTATTTTTTTTAGATGTCACTTTAAAAAAAAAGACTAAATGAAAAGTGAAATTGTTACCATTGATTAGCTTTTTAATCGGATGGCTATAGGTTGATTATGCAACCTATATGCAAGTTCCTTTTAAAAGGCTCGTTAAGGCACAAAATTTGTTTTGGGCCACACGATTAGATTTAATCGTGTGGCCAAAAAAAAATCCGAGCCTCAACAAGCCTTTTAAAATGCATGTGCATATAGGTCGCAAAATCAACCTGTAGCCATTTGATTAAAAAGTTAATTGATGGCAATAAATAAAAGCTCTATTCAAAGCTAAAACATCCCTAAAATTAAATGGTAATTTATTATTAGTGGTGATATTGCCCCAAAATTAATGGTAGGAAAGTAATATTTCTGGCAAATATAATTAATATTTTTAATTACGGTATAAACTACTAGAAAATAAATTCCAATGACGTATCATTTTACATGGTGAATCAATTCAATTTATTATTTTAAAAAATAATGCATGTGCGAATTAATCGAGACGAAATTATTTTTTTGTAAAAACCTAGTGATTTAGTCTCCTTTTTAGCTTGTACTATTTGCCATTTATGGAGGTCTCAATTTCAATTATTCACCAATTGGTGATGATTCGCCACTAAATTTTTCCCTAGTAGCTAAACCTCAATATCTTGAGTTTCTTAAAGGAATGGATTTTAGTAGTTGTATGTTATCTTATCATTAATCTAATAAAATATCCACCACCATGCACTTTATATTGATTTCCCTTAGCAGCCTTAGGTTCCTTCTCATAGATCGTGTCTTTTTGCTAATTTAGCATTCAATTTAATTTATTTGGTACACTAGGTGAGCCTTATTTTAAACCTATCACTTATATTTACTTTATCTCTTGCCTTAGTTAGGATTGCCCCAAATTTATAAAGTTTATACCTTCTTGGGTTATTCACCACTCATAGTTTTATCCCTTGTATTGGTTTCTACTGCACTCTAGTTCTACCAATTTGTATTTCAATCCTCCTAGTTCCCAAGTTGAATTCTTTGGAATTTTGATCATCACCTCATCAAATTATGTTCTTAAAGTCTCATGTTGTTTGTATTGTAGTTTTGAACTTTTCAATCTCAGTCTTAGTCTCAATTGTGTTATAGTTTTGAACTTTTCACATTTACACCATGTCTTGCTTGCTATATGTTAGATTGAATAATAAATTGAAGCTACCCAAAACTTGGTGCAAAAAATTAGATAAAATAAAACTTATAGTAATGATAAGAAATCCAAATAATAGAATAGATTTGGTTCCCATAAGTGAATGCAAATTCTTGAGAAGAAAAATGGAATTATGAGATCTCACAATAGCATGAATGACTAACAAGATAAAAGAGTAGATATCTATATAAGAGGAAAGGAAGGAAAGACCAACCAATGAGAAAAGTAACCCTATGTACCCAAAAATAGGTAGGAATTGTACAGACAAAAAATTCCATCTACTCTTATTTTTCTACCCTTGGGTCTATAGAGATGTAGGAAGGAGATATATAGGATTAGGAGAGATGATTATATACTAAGAAACTTATATGATAGTCCTAAGAGACCTATGCTAGTCCTAAGAGACTTGTGATAGTTTTGAAGGCTATAATGATAGTTTTAGGATTAGTTTGAGATTTTTGTATGAGATTTCTTTTCTCTATCATGTTATCTTCCTTGTTGCCCCTCCCCATGCCCTTTGTTTCCCATCCTAATGTCTCTTTGGACTGTCATATATTATGTGTATCATAATTTGATGACTAATTTCATATTTGTGTAAGATATTTCTTTACTCTATAGTACTATGGTGGAACTAATATTTATCTCTTTTTAATGCTACAGATATAATTCTTCTTTATGTCGAGGAAAAAATCAAGGATTCCTCTAACACATGACAAGAAGGAAGCTAATAATGTAAAGAAAAGAGAACAAATGAAGCATCTTTGTGAAAGGAGGAAATTGAAAACGATAGAAGGAGACATGCCAATTCAAGAGGAACACGAACCATCAATGAGAGATATGGTATTGGTGGTACAAAGGAAATGAATGCAAATCCTTCATGCAATGATAGATTTGAATCTCATAGTTGGAGACACATCATCTACCACAAGTCAAGATGAAGGGACACCATCTACCTCAACTTGAAAGTACATCATCACTCACGTGAAGATGGAGGTACACCATATTTCCTATCTCAACTTCAAAGTACATCATCTATTCCATCTTCGATCGAAGGTGTGCCATCTATCCCATCTCATTTAAATATTGATAAAATTACTAATGTTGGGAAAATTTACCTTTGAGAACACCTCTTAGAATTTTGCGTAGAAATCCCAATTTTTTTAGTGATATTGATGAGAATATTTTGTAGGCAATGGATGATAAATTCCAAAATGTACTTGTAAAAGATATGCTAATAAGATTTGGAGATTTTTCTTTGAAAAATTAAATGAAACCTGAAGATATCAACTATTTGTTGAAATGATGAGAAATCTAAAGTATAGGTCCATTATGAAGATTCTTGGGCTGAGAACATTAGAAGCTTCAAGTGACAAATCTATTGTGAAGAATCTAATGTGTGCATATGAGAGTGCAGGTGCCACCTCATGCACCAAAGATATTAATGTCACACATGTCATTACATCAAAAATAGTAAGTAATCAAAAAAATAAATCTTGTCTCATTAGAAAGACAAATCAAGCATTGATAATAAATAGAAAAAAATTATTAAGAGTCATTGGAAGGTGCCAAAGAATTGAGGACATTGATGACAATGAATTATAGGAATTCTCGAGGAGACTACCACAAAAAGATAAACCAATTGTTGAAGCAATGGGATCCCTAATTGAATAATTTTGGAAGAATAACACAAGGGTATCATTGAATCAAAGAGATATGGTAAGAAGGATAATTGGTAGTCGAAACCGTGAGCCACACCCAAAGCATTTTTTTGATATGACTCAAACACAATTTTTTGGAAATTTTTTAAAGATGTATCCTCAAGTTAAGATTTTTCAAAGATTTTTTGAAATGCTAAATCCTTTCTATGTCAAAATAAATCACACACACACTACTTACATTGTTATAGAGTAAA
This sequence comes from Sequoia sempervirens, assembly GCA_007258455.2. Classification (NCBI taxonomy): domain Eukaryota; kingdom Viridiplantae; phylum Streptophyta; class Pinopsida; order Cupressales; family Cupressaceae; genus Sequoia; species Sequoia sempervirens. The sequence continues at coordinate 1,037,268,633 of VDFB02271358.1, read as the reverse complement.
AATTGAGTTTTCTAACCATTTTGATGTTTATCGATGTATATGTTTAGATTTGGATAGTAACAATGTTTTTTAGGATTAATGTGGCATATATGCCCCACCTACATCTGCAGGAGATTTCATATCAAAAAAATTATGTGAAAGAGAGGAAGGTCAATTATTCTACAAGAAATTATGCTTGGATGACACATCTCAACATTGTGGTGGGTTGCAACGTATGCCAATTTGTGAACATATGGAAAGTATACGTGTGATTGGAAATGAACTAGTAGAATTTGGAAAGAATAAGACAGTGGCCTACAATAAAAAAGATGGTAAAGAAAAAAAAAGGTGTACTTTGGTTATTGAAAAGAATCCAATGTATCATTTTATTTCTATATTTTGTGATACTATAGTGTATGAGTATGCAAGGCATACCCATAGAGCTCGATTGTTGGACTTACAATTCAAGATATGCAAGGACACATTTCCATTTGGTAGCATTATTTCAATCATCAAATTTGTAGAGAACTACAGTCTACTGCCACAGCGTGAGGTGCAATCATAGTATTACAACTCCATGTAGGTTGTTATATTTGTGCAGATAGAATTCATTCATGCTAGTGACAGTATAGAGAATGATAGAAATATCATAAGGGAGTATCATTTTTATATCAGTGATGATCACACACATTCTACAAAGTTCATACAAGGTTGCTTTCAGGTGTTCTACCATGATTTTTCTAAAAGTATCATATCATTTCATCAGCATATCATATGGTTGAATAATTGTGCATCATAATTCAAGAACTCACAGATGTTCTATTGGTTGAGAAAGATGCATAATATTACATGTTTTCAGCATATGTTGAACCTTTTTTGAGGCTAGAGATGGAAAGGGGGAGCATGTATCAAAGAGCCATAGCACGGGAAGACTTAGAGTATAAATAGAATGCAAAGTTGATAGATACAAAATCAATCATTGAGTGGTGTAATGCTTCAATGGTTATAGGTAATGAAGGTAAGTTCATATATTTTTTGGTTGATAAATGATACTAAAATCTCAAAATATGAGGATTGTTGTACACTAATAGGATCAAGTAAGCTACACTCTTTCAAAATCTCTAATGTAGGTTCTTGGAGTATCCATATGAAGAAGATGGTAAGCTTTTGTTCTTCATGTACAGTTCAAGCTGGAATGAGTGTGAGTCAGAGTGGGTTGACAAATGGTGGTTAAGATGTCTAATCCCACTTGACATGTATCGACTCCTGACAACATTACAAATGACACAGATGGAATCATCGATTGAATTTGATCATATATTAGATATAGTTCAACTAGGTAATATATCTACTTGCATAGTTTTTGAAATTCATAATGTTATCTTACTTTGTAGTGTTTTTGTAATGTTGACTAAATTCATCTAATTTTATACACATATCAATATAGGGCATGTTTATGCAGTTATTGCAAATGAAGAAAATGAAGAGGAAACAAATTATTAATTGTTTCATTGTTTCAAAGCCAAAAAAAATTGGAGGCCCTAGTTATAGATGGAGAAAACATCGAATACCCTACAGGCTTAGTAGTTGTTACTGGAACATGGCTTAGAAGGTACCTAGTTAAGAAGCCTGATGTTTGGTTGTTTTAGGACTTTCACATGGATCTGAATATTTTTCATTATCAAACCTTGTCACGGAATCCAATGTTCATTTTATCAAGTATGGGGGTATACCTTTGAACAAGAAATTGTGGAAGGTGCATGAGTCTAACCATGAGGAAATACTTGACATAATAAAGAGTAGAGAAAACCCAGATGGTTTGTTGGATTAATTTGTAAAGTCATGTTATTGATCATTTTTTTTCCTTCTTAAAATATATATCAGTATCTTGTGTTCTAACTACTATGGAAATGAGAAAAGCACATATATTATAAAGTTTAAATTTTTTAAATCACATTCTTTCATAGATTTAAACCTCTTCTTCATTCTAACTCATATATTGCAGTTGAAAGTTAGACTATATTAGTGATTGAAAGAGTATTATTGTTTCTTTCTTTCTTAGGTCACATTAGAGTATATTAGTGTACCTTTCTCAACACATGACTTGGTCATGCTTTATCTTCCCTTTGACTATTATCTTGCTTTAACCAAGGTGATTGCATTGATTTCATTCTCCTTTCCACCTATCATCTTCCTTGTTGCCCCTCATTGTCTCATGGCCACTAATTATTATACATTTGTATTAGTGATACAATTGTTGTCCTCCTTTAAATCTGCCCTCCTTTAGCCCTTTGACTGTTGTCCTCCTTAACCAATATACCTATCATCTTCCTTGATTCCCCTCCTTTTCTCATGGATTATGGATTACTAGTGAATCTATAATGATGTGTGCACTCAAATTGAGGGGCGTATAATCCCTATTCCATTTATATAATTTTGTGATGATATAGATTGTGGGTATTGCATTGGTTCCAAATCCATAGCAAACCTATACATCATGATTTCATGCTTAGTTTTTAATATGACTTCATACTTATATAACATGATTTCAACTTCAATATTTTACATGACTTCATATAGGTATATATTGTGGCAACCATATACATCATGACTTACATCCACAACTTGTATGATTTCATTGGGGTGCAACTTGGTTACATTTTTATATCTCCACATTAGACTAAAACTAAAACTTATACTCAATTTTTACATGGATTCATGCTTGTAGCTACTATTGGGGCCAACTCAATCATAACCTCATGATTGTTTGGCTCATCATGATTCCATTTCACAAAAATTATCATAGAGCACGTGCAACTAAATTACATCAACAAAATGAATTTTGCATTAGTGGTATAGAAACATGCACCATTTCTATGGTGTTCCTTCAATCAATTATCCTTATTAAATGGACCCTTGAGTGATCCATATTGCTAACCTATATTTTATTGTTCCTCCTCATAAGTACTATTAGTACCTCTAACTTCAATCATTGTTTATGAGTTATTCATGATCACAATCATTAAATGGGAAACAATCTCATGACCATCATATGAAGTCATGAACATGATTATAAGATGTTTCCCTCTATGATGAATAACCCTTCTTCAATGTTATTTTCCTTTGATCATGATTTTCCCTTCTTTGTGATGCCTCTACCATGCAATGTAAAGTTGCAAGGTGATGTAATTTTGTTTAATTCTTTGAGAAACCAAACCAACAACTCCAACATGTCTAGTTGGGTGTTTTATGTGAAACAAGGTCATGTTTCACACCCCAACATGTTGAATCATTCCAAGCTACATTGTACCAATGATTTCTCATAAGAGCTCCAAGTGCAAAAAAGTGGAAAACTTTGATGAGCTCTTTTTTAGGAAAATTGACACTTGCAACCATTTTTTCTAAAGGTACATAGTCACATAGAGTCCTTCTACAATAACCTAGCTCTTATTTTTTCATATCTCCAATCCATTTTCTCATGGTGACAAGTTTTCAATTGATGGAAAAAGTGTCAGATGCATGCAATGCAAAGTTACAAGGTGGCTTAATTTTTGTTCTATTCATCGTGTGACCAAACCAATAGTTCTAACACATTTGGATGGGTAGTTTTATACTAGGAAAGGTCCTATTTCACACCCCAACATGCTGGAACATTCCAGACTACATTGCATTAATGATTTCTCTTAAGAGACCAAAGTGTGAAAAAATAGAAAACTTTGACGAGCTCTTTCTGAGAAACCATGCCACATACAACCATTCCATCTAAATTTACAAGGTAATGTAGGGTCCCTCTACAATAATCTCTCTCTCAATTTTTGATATCTCCAATCTTTTTGCCTATGGTGACAAGTTTTCAGTTGATGGAAAAAGTATCAAATGCATGTAGTGTAAAGTTGCAAGGTGGCATAATTTTTATTTTGTTTGTCATGTGACAAAATAGACAGTTCCAACACATTTATATGGGTAGTTTTATGCTAGGAAGGTCATGTTTCGCACCCTAGCATGTCAGAACATTCTAGGCTACATTGCATAGGCGATTTCTTTTAAGAGACCAAAGTGCAAAAAAATAGCAAACTTTGGTGAGATTTTTCTCAGAAACCCAACCATTCCATCTAAAGGTATAGGGTCACATAGAGTCCCTCTATAATAACCTCTCTCAATTTTTCATATCTTCAATCCATTTTCTCGTGGTGACAAGTTTTTAGTTGATGGAAAAAGCATTAAATGCATTGAAGAGAAAGTTTCAAGGTGGCATAATTTTTGTTTTGTTCATTGTGCAACCAAATAAACAATTACAACACATCCAAATGGGTAGGTTTATGCTAGGAAAGGTCTTGCTTCACACCCCAACATGTCGAAATGTTTTAGGCTACATTACACTAGTGATTTCTCTTAAGAGACCAAAGTATGAAAAAATAGCAAACTTTGACAAGCTATTTCTCAAAAATCATGGCACTTACAAAAATTATGTCTAAAGGTACAAGATCAAGTAGGGCCCCTCTACAATAACCTCTCATTTTTTCATATCTCCAATCCATTTGCCTATGGTGACAAGTTTTTAGTTAATGAAAAGGGTGTCAAATGCATGCATGTAAAGTTGTAAGGTGGCATACTTTTTGTTTTGTTCATCATGTGACCAAACCGATAGTTCTAACATGTTTGGATGGGTAGTTTTATGCTAGGAAAGGTCTCTTTTTACACCCCAGCATGGCAGAATGTTTCAAGCTACATTCCACTGGTGATTTTTCTTAAGAGACCAAAGTGCAAAAAAACAAACTTTGATGAGCTCTTTCTCAAAAATCATGGCACGTACAACCATTCTATCTGAAGGTATAGGGTCATGTAGGGTCCCTCTACAATAATATCTCTTATTTTTTCATATCTCCAATCCATTTGCTTGTGGTGACAAGTTTTCAATTGATGGAAAAAGCATCAAATGCATTGAAGAGAAAGTTGCAAGGTGGCATAATTTTTGTTTTGTCTATTGTGCAACCAAACTGATAGTTTCAACATGCTAAGATGGGTAGTTTAATGCTAGTAAAGGAAATATTTCACACCCCAACATTCCAAAATGTTCTAAGCTACATTGCATCAGTGATTTCTCTTAAGAGACAAAAGTGTGAAAAAATAGAAAACTTTGACAAGCTCTTTCTTGGAAACCATGGCACTTAAAACCATTTTATCTGAAGGTACAGGGTCACGTAGGACCCATCTACAATAACCTCTATCAAATTTTCATATCTCCAATCCATTTGGCCATGGTGACAAGTTTTCAATTCATGGAAAAAGTGTCTATTACATTCAAAAGAAAGTTGCAAGATAGCCTAATTTTTGTTCTGTTCATTGTGCAGCCAACTTGACAATTCCAACACATCATGGTGGGTGGGTTTATGGTAGGAAAGGTATTTTTTCACACCCAAAAACACTAAATAATTCTAGGCTACATTATACCGATGCTCTCTTAAGAGCCCTAAGTGCGACATAGTGGTAAAATTTGAAGCGTTGTTACTTGGAAATTGTGGCATTTAGAAACATTTCATCTAAATTTATAAGGTCATGTAGGGTCTCTCTACAATAACCTATCTCAATTTTTCATATATCTAAGTCGTTCCACTATGGTGACAATGTCTCAAATGTTCCAAAATGTGTCAATTGCATTTAGTAAAATGTTATCGAGAGACATTGTTTACATTCTTCATCTCATGGGGGTAAACTGAAAATTCCAATATGTTGGGGTGGCTACATAATAATTCCACTAAATGATTTTTGGTCAACGTTGGTGTCTTTATACTCTAATGACTTAATGATCAACACCAAAGAACTAGTCTCCTTCGTTGATTGAACTCGATGCAGTCATAAATGTTTTGGTCAATACAGGAACACATTTTTCTTGAGATGAAGGAAAGTGTGGGCATGAATAATACCTATATAAATTTGAAGTAGTGATCAATCAACTAGAGGATGGGTACTTGAATATACTTTAATAAAATTATTGGAAACATAGTGTAAATTGAAGACAAACACATAGTGGTGTAGGAAAAATAATAATTAACCAAAAAATATAAGTGAAATGAGTGTGAAGATCACCATAAAAAGTTAATAAAAAAGGCCAAAAATAAAATACCAGTGGGAAACTAAAAAAGGTAAAGGTACATCATGATAAAAATATTCATGTTCTCATTGTCTTCATTTTATCAATACAACAAAATATTAGGAATGAATGGATAAAAAATAATATTATTCAATAAAGTTTGACAATGCTTACAAACAATAATACATAAATCTAAAAAGAAGTTATGAAGCATGGAATACACTTGGATTTTAAATATTTTAAGTGAACCATCTACAAATATCCATTGAATCTTGTCATTCTATAATAGAGGCAACATATTATTATTGAAAACTTGAAATATAAAAATATAATCCTTAATTAGCTCTTTTTTCCTTGTGTTTTCATTAGATACTTGAGAGATACACATCTTAGCATGTTTTGAAGCACTTCATTTATTGTAAGGAAATAATATAGGAACATTTTTGTAGGAATAGATTGGAATAATATTTTAATCATTTATAGTTATGTCAAATAATTATTCATTTATTTAAATAATCATTTATAATGAAAATATGGACACCATCAATAAAAAAGATATGTATTAACCAAGTAGACATATAGGAATACATCAATATATATCGATATAAGTATAACATATATACAAAAATGTCATATAGGCTTACAAGAATGCCATATGGGCATACAATGTTGCGTATGTGTAATACAAAATATATGTTAAAAAATGCAATATAGGCATACAACAAAGGACCCTAATAAATAGTCATTTCCCTCCAGGTGAAGGAAAAAAATCATGAGTTGTCTTTGATCATCAGGGAGATGGAGATGTGTGTGATGGTGGTCTACTTGAATTTTTTCACTAGACCTCCTATTTAATTCTTCATGACCTTCTGTTTAATTCTTTTTGGAACCACACCTATTATAATAAAAATTATAGACATTAATTTATAGAAATTGCATTATATAAAATGAAATATTTCATAAAATAATCACTTATCACAACCAAATTATCTCTCTCCTCATTCACACAAATGTTACGCTCATGTTGTGGTGTTGTGAAGCCCTATAGCAATCACCCAAATAGAAATTAAACTACAAATGAATAATAATTTTATTTTTCAATAATAGATAGTTAAAATAACAAATGTAATTTGAAATTTACTAATTTTCTCCAACCTTGGTCAAAGGCATTGAGATTGCTACTATTGTAGCAACACCATGATCCAGTGTTCTATCAATATAAGGAGGAGTGTCTACTTGCATCAACTAAAAATGAAACAACATTATTCAATTACAAAAACTAGAAGAGTGATGTTGGTCATGACTCATAATGTATGACATAGTCAATAAAATTTTGAGTACTTATTGAACTATATATTGCTTCATAGTTTAATAAGTGGTTATTGGACTATTGTGTTAGTTTTAGTCTAGTTATGAATCCCATAACTATAGTGAATATGACATAACAAGGGGATTTATTAGGATTTATTGTATTGTGGCTAGAGTAGAGTTTATATTTTACCATTGCATACTGAATACTTGAGAATGTGATTTGGTTTTGTATAGGATGATGTTTCATAGAGGATGAATGTTGACTTTAATGAAGATAGTGAAGTTGACGTGTCTCATGATGAATAAATGTTCTACATATTCATGTATGTGGATCAATGTCATATAGGATTGGATTCAATGAATTATCAAAATCATACAAATTATCCCTAAGTATTCATTTGTTGCCTAGACAATTGATTATGAGTTTTGATAAAGAGTTGTGAAAATAACATAATCACATAGAACAATTAGATTTGGTCGATGGAGGTCCCAAGAGGTAATACAATAAAGAGGTCTATAGAAGGTGGATAATTAATTGACACCACTAGCCTATACTTTTAGAGGTCAACAACATGAACAAATGAAATTCATAGATTATGAAGTATATAGCAACCTAAAATCAAATTAATTAAAAAGTACAAATCATACTTACAAACTATCTAGAACCTTCAAGTCATTAAACATTATTCAATTACGAAATATATTTTTTTATTTTAAAATTAAAAATTATTTGTATTACTTGAGTGAAACTTCAATGACCACCTCCACTGCCAAGTTTTGTTGTTGAAGGTCTAAGATTAACCTATTCAACATCCAAAATGAAGAACACTATTCATGTAACGTTCAACTGTTCACATGTAATATTTATAATTCTTTACTAGTTACATACCTCTACAGTAGATGTCATCATGTAATAGGGAGGTGTAGGAACACTAAAAATAGAGTGAATGCTATGATCCTAAAATTTCATTATAACCATTCAACTAATTTAGTTAATCTTACACTTCAAAAATAAAATTTAATAAATTAAATTAAATGAACTTGATAACATTTACTTAACTATCAAGGTTGAATGTGTCATTTAGGAGGGCATCTATCATCACCATCTCATCAGTTCCAGATGTACCTTAGGCACCTACATCTTAACTATGCTCAAGATCATAAACACAAAAGGACCTACAAGCCTAACATAAATGAGGTGGAACTTGAATCCTCAAAGACTTGCTTTCCTCACCCTATGCTAGAGGATTGGAATATTGTATGAGGCTCTAAGTGAGGGAACTAATTGACTGCAATGTATCCACCTCAACACTCTCCTTCATAATGAAAGGGATAGTCACACACTCATACACTAGTCTAGAGAGTGGTCTTGTTGGCCACTGTGTGTCAATGTGTGCCCCTAATGGTACTTACAAAATCCATGACCATTTTTGAAATTTTGTGACCCCTAAGCCTTTGAGAATTACCTATGTGTATCTGATTAGGGTTCTAAACTATGTATAGGGCTTAAACCCTCCTAAAACCCTAATCATTCCATACCTTGCACCTTTATTCTATTCTCACGTTGGCCTATTATGCCCAATTCTTGGTCATCTAAGTTATAACTTATATCTTATGTGGTCATTCTTTTACTGGCCCCTTGCCCCATTTGCCCACTTGTACCTGTACGATTCATAATATTTGACTAATTCTAAAGTCTAAATTTTGTTGATCTTTTGGTCAGTTTTCAAACATTTTCATCCCCGACATAGTTTTCAAGCCTTTCATTTTACTGATTAGATCATACCTTGGCCTTTGCCTTATAAAAAATTAAATCATTTTATTACCTAGGTGGCCCCCTTTTTAGAACAACTTTAAGGCATGTACTAAGTTTCTGCTACTTAAGAGTTTTGCATTGTCCATCGCTAAAAAATTATCACTCATCAATTTTGTTTCAACGATTAGCGATGAGCCCCTTTCTTCACATCACTCATTGTTCAAGTCATTTTGGCTATCATATCCTTTTTTTGTGATGCATGATGGTGGCACTGGGGTATGAAAATTTTGTGGATAGGTGGTGATATCCAGCTAGCCCATGATGACTTGGTGGGCCCTCTTGTTTTTCTCAATGGGGGAGTGGGAAGGTGACATGTGGCAGGTGTTTATTTTTGTTCCATCGAAGATGCCCATGTGCGACTCATTTTGATTCCTTGTGGTCCCTCTAATGATGGTCATCATTGTATCATGTTGAGGAGCTCAAGCTCGATACGTAATGCACGATTGATGTTCATTCGATGGTCAAAATTCAAATTAGAATAGCTAGCTACCTCAATTCATGGGTAATGATGAAATAGTAATGTTGTATCTACTTTTTAGCTACCAAGTCAAATTTGAACGACTTTGGGATGAATTTTTGCACTTCTTCTAGATTGAATCAATTGTTGAGGGATGTCATTTATTCCTTGAGGTGTTGCAAAGGTAAAATTATTTGTTAGGGTATGTTTCTCTTGGTTCTAGTCATGGATTTCTAGAGTGCCCATACTTGCATTCATGATCGTCATCATTTTGGAGTGTGCTTGAGGTGTCAGGAGTTTTATGACTAGTTGCTCTGTTTTGGGGGGAAATTTTGCTATTTGTAATCTGACCGGGGTTCTTCTTGTAACCCTAATCGGAGTTAGGGTTAGGATTTTGGATTCAAATTTGTGTTATGCATGCACTATAAAGGAAATGATTGTACTTTTTGTTTGGGTTCCTTTCTCTTAGAATTTTGTAAGTCTTTTTCCTTAGTTGGTATAGTGTTTACTTGTTCTACACTTAGAAATGATATGTTGTAATGTTTTTTCTCTAATAACAATAGATGACCTGAATGTTCATTGCATTTTTAACTTTATATTTATATCACTTCTATGATTCTCTCCACTTTTGTATCCATTGTCTTTGAATCAATATAATTAAGGATTGTTTCTAATTCTCATATCACATTTGCTAATCATGAATGTCTGATTTGTTAGTTTTTGTTCAAGGAGAAAAGTAATCTCTTTCAATTCATATGTTAAAGTGGTGATAATGCAATAAGGATTTCAAATAATTTTGATAACATTTATCTTTTGTTGGTTTCTTACTACAAGGCAATAAGTTTATTAGAAGTTAGGGTTGGTCTATTGTAGGAGTACTACTTCATTTTTGGACTCTGTGTGGATAAGGAACTGGTCAATCCATGCCAATAAGCCTAAGTTTGAGGTTGATCCAATTTCAAATTAGAAAAAAGAAAAACCTTTTAATTTCTTGCATTTTACTTTTAAAGGCCTTCCATAATTGTAATATGATGATATGTTATCAAAGACACCATTTGCATGATGGTGTCATATGTGAATGATGTTATAAGGATACACACCTTGGTTCTGCAAAGCCTAAAGTGCATAGGAGAAGTTTCCAATCAATCTCCTATTTGTTGGCCACTAACCTAGGGTCTCTAATTATAAGGAGTAGCTACCCTTTAGGAGAAACTAGACAATCAGTTGGAAACACCAATAGATTGGTGACTCCACTGGGGATAGATAGGAAGTATTTTGCTAGTTGTCTATGTCCTAGTGGGTTGAGTCAATATTTTTATCCAAATTCATCTGTTAAAAGGTCCTAAAGGTTGTAAAGTTTGAAGGCTTCTACCAAGGTGCATTGAAGAAAATAAATATTTTTTCCATTAAGTTGGGTGGTGACTCTACACTTTAAAGACCAGTTGAAAACAAGTTTCAATCATGCATGGAAGAAGATCAATTCAAAATGTTGACCCTTCAAGAAGAACAGAGGAAGGAGACACAAGAAGTAGAGCATCTTGGAGAGACAAGAATCAAAATCAAAAGAACAAAGATCCAAGTAAGTTTGATCCTACTTTTGATAAAAATATTGGTTATATTTTACATAGTGAAAAGAGTTCTAATTATTCTCAAGAAGCATATGCTTTGTTAAATGAGAAAGAAGGATTGACTACACCATTGATAAGACCTACAAACTCTTAGAGAAGAGAAAGGAAAACAAGAAATATAGACTGGAGTAGGGTTGACCCTTCTCAAGAACTTTTAGATCAAAACCCACCTCTTATAAATTTTGTGATATAACAATTGCATGGTGAGCCTAGAACTTCAAAAGGTGATACCTTTTCCTTTGAAAGCCTAGTTAACCCCCAAAATACTATGGGTATACCTTCTGAAGTCCCTACTCAGGTCCCTCCAAAAATTTCTTAGGCCCCTACTCCAAATAATATAGTCAAGAGTGAGGAATAAATACTAAATGAAACTCGATATTTTTTGTTTGAAATTGAGAGATTAAAACAAGAAATGGCTAGAAAATATATGATAAGGAAAAGAGATGATATGAGGAAAGAACTTGATGAATTGAGAGTTACAAAAATTATTGTTAGCACCTCCATACCTGCACCTCAAACTCAGGTTGGAAATAGTAGTCAAATAAGTATGCCTCTAAGTACCTCCGATGTGAGCACATGGACCAATCCTCAACCAATTATTATTGCACAAAATGTGACTAATGCGGCCTATGTAAGAAGTGCTTCATATGGAGGTGCATGCTCTTACAATTCATAGAGTAATCTAGGCATGAGTTCTAAACTCCACACAAGGTCAGTATTTTCAACAAAACAAAAATATGGGAAATGTGTCTCAGCCACCATTTGTGGGAAAAAATATAGGAGTTGGAAAATTATATACCAAACACCCAAGGATAGTTTCAGAGTGGTCCTCGGGTGTAGGGAGGTATTCCACCTTATATGGGAAACCAATATATTCTCATTTCACAGCAACCATATGTACAAAAAAATATTCCTCACAACTAAGGAGGTTATTAGAACTTTGGAAGAGGAAATGTTCCTAGAAGGAGACCCCTACAAATGGATACATATAGACATCTTAATTTTTGGGGAATCCTTTGATTCCCCAATCAACTTCCCAATGAGGTAAGGCAGTTCCTTTCTAAGTTCTCTGGAAGTGATGTTATGATAGGTGATGAACACTTGGATGCTTTCCTAAAATTTCTAGGTGAATTTGAAATAGAACATGAGGATGTGATTATGAAGTTATTCATGTAGTCTCTAACTACTGATGCAAGGGATTGGTATAGAATTCTTCTGGATGCTAGTGTTAGGTCTTGGGAAGAATTCATAAGGGTTTTCAGAGAGCAATATGCTGACAAGATAGACCCAAGATTCATTCTAAATGAATTTCAATAATATTTCTAAGGGTCAAAATGTGATGGTTTAAGAATTTAATATTAGATTTCCAAAGGATATGTCTAGGCTCCCAACCCATTTGAGACTAAATGAGCATGTATGTTTGGTTACATATTTTAATGCCTTTGATGCTAAAATGGGCTACCATCTCAGGGATAAGAATCCTCAGACCCTAAGGGAAGCATATAAGTTCATAAGTCATATTGAAAGCAAAAAAAAAGCTTCAGGTAAGATAGGAAGAAGGGAAGATGTAAAACTTTTCAAGAACCCTAAGGGCCATCATAATGAAAAGACTGATGATAAGGAAAAAATAGATAAAATGATGACTGCCATAGAATATTTGACCTACAAGGTAACAATAAATGATAGAGGTTTATTTCATAATAAAAAAATTTATCAAGGACAAGAAAGAAGGCCTAAGCTTTCAGACCAGCCATATAACAAAAATTGGCATAATGGTAGGACTATTCAGAGCAATCAAAGAAATACATAGAACAAAGAGACTCTTGATCCCTTGAAAAGAAATAATGCAAACTTTGTGGATTATATTCCTTGGTGTGACCCTTGTCAATTGCCACATTCTTCTTTGCAATGTAGGGTTACTCAGTCCTTAGAGGATAGCCAAAAATCATATAATGATTGTGATGACTCATAGGTGGATGATCAAGATGTAAACATGTTGTTTGGAATGAGTACAAATGCTAATGAATTTTCGTCAGATGAAGGATGTTCAAAAGTTGATATTCAAGATAGAAGGCATGAGGCACATTCTTGTCATCAACAAGTTTTTTTTTATGATGAAAATGATGATACTACTATGGTAAATAACTTAGAATCAGAAGAGGATGTGAGGATAAGAAGGAATTTAGATGAAGAGATTATATTATTGACTGATGTTGTTGCACAATCCAAAAGTTCTTACAATCTAAGAAGCAAGACAATAAACAAAGACCAAGGAAACCCTGGCAACCTCTTTATAAAGGAGGGAAATTGTAATGAAAATGGGAAGACTCCTACAAAGAATGAGAACATAAAAGAAAATGAGTCTAAGAAGACTAAAAATCAGACTGTGGTTCCCCTTATTAAATAAAAATGTCAAAAAGGAAAAAGTGATCAAGGCAACAAAATAGATATTGTTGTTTAGAAAAATAAATGTGAATTTAACTAAGGAAAGGAGAAAAAAAAATTGTTTCAAGCTTTGATGTGCCAAAGTATAATGCAGTGGACATGAATCAGATCTTCTCATAGATCAAAGTATTAATGCCTTTGTTGGAAATGATGAGAATAGAAGAACATAAGGAAAAGTCACTAGCCCTTATTGCTGGTACATCTGCTATTGGTAATAAGGAGAGGATGAATGTCCCTAATGAGAAAGAAAAGGGAGGGGTGAAAGATGTTGAGCCTAAAAGAGTCTACATTGAGTTGTCTGAAGTGTTTTTAGGCACCACCTTAACTGCTAGCCCTAATCAAATAGACCCATTTTATGTAACCTTGCAAGTGAATGATAAGTTGATTAGAAATTGCATGATAGACTTAGGTGCTTAAACCAATATCATGCCTTTAACAATCATGAAGGAGCTTGGGTTGCAAGAAAGTCATACATATGGTAAATGTTTTGCCATGGACTCAAGGGAGGTCGCTATGGTTGGAGTGGTAAATCAGGTTCCATTCATATTGGATTCTTTCCTTGAGAAGAATTATGCTATAAGTATAAATTTTTTCAATATCCCAACTCAATATGGAATGCTCCTATCAAGGGGGTGGGCAACAACAGTTGGGGGAAGCATGAAGTTGGACCTTTCTTATGCTACCATACCTATGAATGGAAGAGATGTTATGTTGTTTAGGGAGAAAAGGGCTCAACATGCAATTGAAGATGTTTATCCACATGAGAGTGTGCACTTCATTGACATAGATATGGAAAACTTTAAAGTTTTAGATACATAACCAATGAAAGTCAAGGATGCACAAACAGTTGAAGAGATAAAGAAAGAAGTTCAAGAAGATGGTATGTGGGCCATACATTTTGATGGATCCTACTCAAAAGAAGGTTCTAGATCAGGGGTGATTCTCATGTCACCAGGAGGTAAGTCTTATAGATACTCATTCTCACTTAAGTTTGGATGGACAAATAATGTTGTTGAGTATGAGGCTTTACTCCTAGGACTTAAATTTATTGTAAGACATGGAATTAAAATGCTTAGAGTCTTAGGTGATTCTAAATTAATTGTTTCCCAAATAAGAGAAAAATATGAGTCTAAGAATAAAAAGTTAAAGCAATACAAAAATGTTGTTTGCGACTACATTGAAATGTTTGACGCATTTACCATAGAATGGGTAGAAAGGTCAAAAAATGTAATGGAAGATTTATTTGCCAATATTTCCTTCAGACTAAATGATGTTACCTTCTCTGGTATATCAAAGGTTGATTCTCATGTGAAGCATTCTATCCTAGATAACATTCAGAATAGGCAGATATTCAATGATGATGAGGACTTGTTGAAGTTCTTGCATTGTGTGGATGACTATCACAACCAAGGAATTGATTTCCAAAATTTTGTGGAGAAAGTGGATGGAAAGGATAATATTTTTGGTAATGAGGTTATTCAAATCAAGACCAACAAAATCCCAAAAGGGTTGGTAGCCCTAGAAGAATTTTTGAAAACTCTGACAAGTGCAATATGAGGCAAAATGCTACACATGAGCAAGACTTGGAGGAAATCAATTTGGGAAGAAAGAATGCACCCAAGAAGGTGTATTGGTAAGAATCTCAACCCTAAGATTATAGAAATGTTGATTTCCTTGCTAAGGAAGTATAAAAATGTGGTTTCATGGTCATATGATGACCTAAAGGCTTATAGAGAAGAATTGTTTCAACATGGAATTCCTTTGAAGCCAGATGCAAAACCTTTTAGGTAGAGGCAAAGGCCAATAAATCTTGCATTGTCTCATAATATGCAAGAGGAGCTCATGAAGCTTTGAGATGGTGGAATCATAAATCCTATCATACATTCCACTTGGGTATAAAATTTGGTACCAGTGAGGAAAAATAATGGAGATATCAGATTGTGTGTTGACTTCAAAAATTTGAATATATCTTCATTGAAGGATAATTACCCATTTCCTAACATGGAGGCAATGTTGCACAAAGTTACTGGATGTGAGATTTTGTCCATGATGGATGGGTTTTCTAGCTACAATCAAGTAAAGGTAAGAGAATCTAAGAAATATAAGACTTCTTTTACTACACCATGGGGAACATACATCTATGTTAGAATGCCTTTTGGCCTAACTAATGTTGGAGCTACATTTCAAAGAGCTATGGATGTTTCTTTTTTAGACTTCATAGACATTTTGATGTCTATATAATAGGATGAACTCACAACATATTCCAAGAAGGAAGGGGAGCATTGCATGCACCTAGAAAAGATATTCATAAGAGCTTTGGAATATGGTATTTTATTGAACCCTAATAAATGTACATTTGGGGTTACAGAAGGAAAATTTATGGGACATATAGTTTCATGGAATAAGAATTGATCTAGAAAGGTTTGTAATAATTGATAGAATCCAAATTCCTAAATCAGTAAATGGGATCCAGTCTTTCTTCAACCAAATTAATTTTTTCAAAATATTTGTTACAAATTTTGTTGAAACTACAAAGTCCATCTCTAAGATGTTGAGAAAGAAAGAAACAGTTGAATGGGGTGATGAGTATGTTAAAGAATTCAATGACATCAAGAATTCCTTCAAAGAGGCACTGGTGCTCAAATCACTTGATTTTTCTAAGCCTTTCCAATTGTTTTCTTTTGTGTCATTCCATACTATTGCTATTGTTCTATTACAAAAAAATGATGAGGGGTATGAACATCCCATTTCTTTCTTTAGCAAGTCACTTCAAGTAGTAGAATTGAAGTATGATATCATGGAAAAGTAGGCCTATGCTTTGGTGAAGTTTGTGAAGAATTTTAGGCCCTATTTGGTAGGTGATAAGATAGTGGCTTATGTACCTAGTGTTGTAGTCAAAGATATATTTACTCAGTAGGAAGTCACAGGAAGGAGGTGTAGATGGATCAACAAAATTTAGGAATTCAATATTGATATTTAGATCACTACACTTGTTAGAGGGTAGGGTTTAGCCAAGTTGATGGTTGAATCAAACTTGGAAGTCAATCAGATAAATCCATTAGGTGAAAGTGTTCACGAGAAGAGGTGAATTGTTCAGGAATGCATTTGCTACAAAGATATTATGCATTATCTAAGATGTATGTCTTGCCCTGACTCTATGAATAATAATCAGAAGAGGATCCTGAAGCTACAAGAAATCAAATATGTTATAATTGAGTTTTTCTTGTGTTGGAGAGATAGGTTTAGTGTAATGTTGAGGTGTGTTGATGAGAAACAGACATAGAGGATTCTTGAAGAAATGCACAATGGAGTTTGTGGAGGTCATTACAAATATAAGAAAATTGTGCATAAGATCCTAAGGTATGGATATTGGTGGCCTTCTCTCTTTTATGACACACATAAAATGGTGAAAAAATGTGATGCTTGCCAAAGGTTTTCTGGTAAGTTAAAATTTTATGGTGTTATGCCCCTTAGAACACATAATATTGAGGCTCCTTTTAGCAATGGGCCATAGATTTTATTGGTGAGTTCAATGAGAAATCTAATGGTGGTCACAATTGTATACTTGTTGTCACAGACTACTTCATCAAGTGGTGAAGGCAATTCCTACAAGAAAGGCGACTAGTAAAGATGTCATTAATTTCATTATGGATAATATATTAATCAGATTTGGTTCTCCTATAAAGATAATCATGGATAATGCTAGATGTGTTTTATATCAGAATAATTTACTGATTTCTATAGTATTTATGGGATTTCCATGTCCTATTCTTCCCCTTATCATCCATAGGGAAATAAAAAAGTTGAGTCCAACAACAAAAGTCTCATGAAGATCATGAGGAGGGTCATGGAGAAAAACAAAAAGGTATGGGATTCAAAGTTGAAACTAGAATTATGGGCTAATAGAACTACCATAAAAAAGGCCACAGATAAGTCTCCTTATGAACTTGTGTATGGATTGGATGCAAGAATACCAATGAACAACTTATTTCTAGTATATAAATTCATCTAGGAATATGAAGATATTGATGATAGCATGACTAGCAGGATTAATCAATTAACATAAATGGATGAATCAAGAAGAGAAACACAAGATGTTAATTTGAAGAAGCAATTGTAGGTCAAATATCTATTTGACAAGAAAACTACAAACAAAAATTTTGCTACAGGAGATTTTTTTTTATGTGGAATGCAAGAAATCATAATAAGGGAAAACATGGTAAGTTTGAGGCCCTTTGGATTGGCCCTTATGTCATCTAGGGAAATCATGGTAAGAATTCCTATTGTTTGCAAAACATGAGTGGTAAAATGTTGGAATTTTTCAGTGCATGGAAAATTCCTCAAACCCTACTTTTCATAAGTAGGGCATATCCATGCACATTGCATTATAGTCTCCTATTTTTGTCATCATTGTGTTTGGGTTTTTCGGTGGTCTACTCTCCCATAAATTTTTGAATTCTCGCTCAGATTTTTCAAGCAAATGTCCCCAACTTGAGCCACTAATGGTACTTGGAAAATCCATGGCCATTTTTAAAAAATTTGTGACCCCTGAGCCTTTGAGTTACCTAGGTGTATTTGATTAGGGTTCTAAATTATGTACAGGGCTTAAATCCTCCTAAAACCCTAATTGTTCAATGCCTTGTACCTTTGTTCTATTTTTATGTTGACCTATTGTGCTTGATTCTCAATCATCTAAGTTATAACTTATGTCTTGGTTAGTCATTCTTTTACTGGCCCCTTGCTTCGTTTCACCACTTGTACCCATGTGCCTTCATAAGATTTGAATAAGTCTAAAGTCTAAATTTTTTCAATCTTTGATCAATTTTCAAACCTTTTCGGCTCCTAACATGGTTTCCAAACCTTTCATTTTTTCAATTGGATCATACCTTGGCCTTTGCCTTATAAAAAAATTAAATCATTCTATTAGCTAGGTGTCCCCATTTTTAGAACAACTTTAAGGAATGTGCTAAGTTTCCGCCACTTAAGAGTTTTGCATTACCCATCACTGAAAGATTATCACTCATCAGTTTCATTTCAGTGATGAGTGATGAGCCCTTTCCTTCGCATCACTCATCGTTGAAGTCCTTTTGACTATCATATCCTTTTCTATGATGTGCA
This sequence comes from Sequoia sempervirens, assembly GCA_007258455.2. Lineage (NCBI taxonomy): Eukaryota > Viridiplantae > Streptophyta > Pinopsida > Cupressales > Cupressaceae > Sequoia > Sequoia sempervirens. The sequence goes on along the minus strand of VDFB02271358.1, from coordinate 1,037,249,788 downwards.
ATGGTGGTGGGGTATGTCGATGTTGTGGACAAGTGGTCATAGCTAGTTGGCTCATGGTGACTTGGTGGGCCCTCTTGTTTTTCTCAATAGGGGAGCGAGAAGGTGACATGTGGCAGGTGTTTGTTTTCATTCCATTGAAAAGACCCAGGAATGGCTCATTCTAATTCATTGCAATCCCTCTGATGATGGTCATCGTTGTTTCATGTTGAGGAGCTCAAGCTAGATGCGTGATGTACAATCGATGACACAAATTTGAAGATGGAGATCAATGAGGGTGTTTTAAACTTGGCCTGATGTACAATCTCATCCCTTCATCTCCCATTTGATGTCCAAAATTTAAATCAAAATGGCTAGCTACCTCATTTCATGGGTAATGATGGAATAGTAATGTCATATCTACTTTTTAGCTACCAGGTCAAATTTGAATGACTCCGGGTTGAATTTCTACACTTCATCAAGGATGAATTAATTACTGGGGGATGCCATTTATTCCTTGAAGTGTTTCAAAGGTAAAATTCTTTGTTAGGGAATGTTTTTCATTTTTCTAGTCTCATATTTCTCGGCTTCCCATACCTGCATTCATGAGCACCATCATGGTGGAGTGTGCTAGAGGTTTCAGGAGTTTTATGACCGGTTGTTGCTCTATTTTGGGGGGAAATTTTGTTGTTTGTAACTTGATCGGGGTTATTCTTACTATAATCCTAGTTGGAGTTAGGGTTAGGATTTTGAAATCAAATTTGAGTTATGCCTACACTATAAAGGCAATTTTTGTAGTTTTTGTTTGGGTTCCATTCTCTTAGAATTTTGTAAGTCTTTTTCCTTATTCTGTATATTTTTTTCTTGTCCTACACTTAGAAAGGATATGTTGTAATTTTTTCTATGTAATAACAATAGATGACCTAAATGTTCATTGCATTTTACACTTAATATTTATATCACTTCTATCATTCTCTCCACTTTTGTATGCATTGCCTTTGAATCAATATAATCAAGGATTTTTTTTTATTCTCATATCACATTTGTTGATCATGAATGTCTGACTTTTTAGTTTCTATTCAAGGAGTATAGTAATATCTTTCAATTCATATGTTAATATGTGATGATGCAATAAGGATTTCAAAGAAGTTTGATAGCATTGATCTTTTGTTGGTTTCTTGCTGCAAGGTAGCAAGTTTATTAGAAGCCAAGGTTGGTCTATTGTAGGAGTATTACTTCATTTCTAGACTCCATGTGGATAAGGCACTGGTCAGTCCATGTCCATAATCCTAAGTCGAAGGTGGATCCAATTTAAAATTAAAAAAAATAACTTTTAATTTCCCACATTTTAATTTTTTGTTTATTTCCATACTACCGAAGGTTATTGAAGATATAAAAGTTTGTATAGATGATTTAGCCCATTAAATGCATTCCATAATTGTAGTATGATGATCTATTATCAAAGGCACAATTTTCATGATATTGTCCTAAATGAATGATGTTATAGGGATACCCACCTCGGTTCTGTAGAGGAGAAGTTGCCAATCAATCTCTTGTTCGTTGGCCACTGACCTAGGGTTTCTAAGTATAAGGAGTAGCTACCCTTTAGGAGAAACTAGAAAATCAATTGGAAACACCAACAACCCCTGCTCTATCCTATGTGGAGCCCCCACTTCTACCCTCGAAGTCCCACATGTCAAAATAGTTTGGTATTTTATTGAGGACAAACTCGCAATAGAGTTTCTACAAAAACTATTCTGGTACCTCATTGTTGTTGCATGGAGGATAGTCAAAAACCATACACCACCTTTCCAAAAATAGTTCTTTATGCCTTGGTGGTTGTACTAATGGATAGGGAACCTCTTGCATGCAAGATGTAAGGGTTGATTTGTTTTAGGGTTCATGAATAGTGCACACAAGTTAGATTTTATAAATTATTTTATCTTTAACTAGTTTATATGATAATGTATCTACATAAAATTGTCTAATCTCTCCTCTCTTCTTAGAACAACAATTTCTTTGCTTGCTAACTAAATCTACATGAGATATTATGGATTAAAGTGATTGAGCAAGCATGGCTCTATGCGAGGTTGTGTCTAAAGGATCTCTCAACCTTGCAATTAACTCCTCAATTTGTTTTTGTTATTTTCAATTTTCCCCATTAAATTTTCTTTTGTTATTGGAGCATGATGAGGAATTGTTGGAGATATTTGTTGAGGTTGTTCTTCAGAAAGGATTTGAGCATAAGGTTAACTAAGATTTTTAGGAGGATTTGGGGGTGCATTAACAATTTTTGAAAATTAAATAAATTTACATCAAAAAACATATTCAAACTACCTATTTAATACAAAATTCACACAAAAAAAAACAATAACTTACTCCTTTGACCTCCTTGATATCATGGTGGAATTTTGATGAAGATGTGGAGAAAAAATAGAGCAGTTTTTACTCTTCTTGGAATGCAAGCTCATCTTTGAGGGTTTGTAGGAAAAAGAATCTTGCAATAGTAGAAAATAGAAAATGATATGAACTTTTTTTTTCTTATATAAGCAATAACACGAGCACATTCTAACATGCTCACATTATTGCTCATTAGAGTAATAACGTGAGCATGTTATAATGCTCTTTCTGCACCTACCTTGGAGGCATTATTTTATGCCCAAATAATTTGTGCTATATGATGAGTCTAGTTTATTGTTTAATTTTGGTAGAATTTATGATCTTTTTGTTGAAGTTTTCATGGACCTTGATGTTTCAATGTTGATATTTTCTCTAAACCATAAACATTGGGCCTAATTTTATCTTAACAACATCGACATGTTATATAGACTATCTATGTGTAGACACGCAAAATTGGCATCATGCATTTAATTAAGTCATATTCGTCCATTCATTAAATAAATAAATTTTATTTGATTAATCTCTGAAGTCCTCCATTTAAATTAAATAAATTCATCTTTAACACTAACATCATCCTCTTTAGCTAAATAAATCAAAATATGTATTTAACTAAGTCTAAATCACTTTCCATCTCCTTTTGATTTATTTTAATTCATAAATCTAAATCAAATGGTTCAAATCACCTAACCTCCTCTTATTTAATCAAATCATGATTAAATATAATCTTAATCCATGTCACATCCTCTAGCTTTTCCCACTTGCACAAATAAATCAATTTAATTTATTTATTAAATCTTCATTTTCTCTCAACAAGGCATAAAAGTGGAATATTCCTCCATTTCAAACCTCCCTCCAAATGGGATAAGTCCTTTCAACAATGCATTTATTTCATCTTACAAGTCCTTTTTCCTTGAGCCAAGTGGCCATAACTCCATTTGACTCTCCCTCCACCTTGTCATTTCACTAATTTCAAATTTCAACTAATTGCATTTATGGGCACATTCATCAAAACATGCACATCCTTGGCCCATTCACATGGTGACAAGTGGCTTCTTCCTATTGGTTGGGTTTTTATCCCAAATTCATCCCTTTTGCCTCTTCTCTCATCAAATTCTTCTATAAATAGAGAGGTTATCCTTCATTTTTATCATCCACAAATTAGAGCAAAGTTACTCTCTTCACATTGAGAGCTAATTTTGTCCACTTCATAGCATAGCATCTTCAAGGAATTTTATCATTGAACTTGTCAAGGGTTGGGAAAGGGCCACTTTTCATATCAAAGTGGCACCAATCCACTATGGGATAGGTATACTTCATGTTCTCATATGCTTTGATCATTTTTGTCATTTTTTTGCATTTTGAAACATGTTGAAATGTCTCATATCGATGTTGAATATTTGCTTTGTTTTAAAATACTAATCATGCTAATGTGTGTGTTAGAGTTTAAGCCATTTGTAGATTTTGACATCCACATTATGGTGGTAGAAGGAGGGCCTTGCTGGCTATTTGCTACTAAGAAGAGGCATTGATTTGTATTATGATAGGCATATAGAAGCATATTTTTAGCCTTTGTGTCTAACAAACAAGCATAGTCATAATCTCCTATGAATATCTCTGAGTTTTAATATATTTTTGTGTTAAGGCTTTTTGTGTTTTGTTTATAATCAATTTAATGTATTAAAGGAGGGCTCTCTCTTTGTGTCCAGTAATGCATTAGAATGAATGGGTTTTATCACATGAAAGCATTTTTTATATGTATTTTGATCTAGGCAATATTTTTCATTAATATCTTGTTATTATGATTATGAGATGTTACTAGTTTTAATTTAAAAGCTTTTGAGAGTAACATCCTTGTTTCTCGAGTAGTCATATCGCCAATCCTTACAGTAGTCCAGTATGTGTATTTTTCTTCTTTGTCTTTGATCCCCGTCACCCTCACACACTTGAACACTTCTTCAATCTTTACTTCTATTGCTAAATTGACCTTGAAATTTAAATTTTGATGAGTGATTTTTGTAGGGATAATAGCCAATGTAGAAGTGTGTGAAAGGGGAAACAAAATGTGCTCTTTTACTTTTAGGCCGGGGATGCCCAGAAACAATGACAATAGCCTCTGCTTGTTGTCTCCCTTGATGCTTGGCAACAGGAACCCAAGTGCTTTTCACATGTGTTATGCAAGCGAAGCCTCAACTTTTGCAACAGGTCCTACAATGCAGATGAATGCAATCTTTCTTGGCCTAGTTATCGTAGTCCTGATAGGTAGTAGAATTTAAATTTGGATTCGTGGCCAAAATAGGAGCCACTACCAAAAGTCCTCCACCACCAATTCCACCTCCAAACCTAGCCTTATTACTATTATCAACCTTGCTTAGCTATGACTAATCACCAATGGTGGACAATTCATAGTTGTCGTATCTCTCTAGCACCTATTGAGATGAGATTTCCATAGAACGCATTGGGGAGGCCATTGTGGCTTTGTCTTTGTACTCCTCATTGCCGCATGCTATTCATGAAAGTAATCGATACATTCTATAAAATCTATAGTATAGTATGCAGCCATGTTTTGTTTTCTCTACTTCACATTTTTTTAAATTTCCCATAGCTGGCCTATGAACAAAAAATAAGCTAACTGATTTATTTATCACATGAGAAATTTGTGTTATGCCCCACAGTCCCAAAAAAATCTTTTTCTTAATTTTTCTTTCTTTCGTGCTTCACATAAACGCCTCTATTGTAAGCATGAATCTTCATGCATAAAGTGAATGAAGCTTTAGACACCTCTGATAAATTGACCTAGCCTGCATTCAAAAGTTGTTGCATTGAGATCTTTTCCTATGGAAGAGTAGATCTACTAGGATATTTGGTAAGGGTATTATGCTCACATCCTTGATTCTATACCATAATATTTTACTGCCTCCTCTTGATATGATCTTCATTAGTAAGCACTTTTTCTCGGGTCAAAGGAAGTTCTTATAGGAACTGATCATAAATACTAGCTAACAACTTTGCAGATAATTTAGATTCAAATGTATCTTTCAGATTCACTTGAAGTTGTTACTGTGTGAACAAGATTATGTCATTTGTATCACCAGTATGTAAGCATGGTTGTGAATGTTGCTCATATTTCACATCCACGTGCAGATTTTAATATTTTCTTAAAACTTCATTGAAGTCGTAGAATCTAACGTTTCCCAATATTTCCTAATGATCTAAACTATGTAGTGTATGCAACACTTCATCCGCAAGAGTATCAAATACATTTGATTTCACATTAGATGCCTTATACCACTGAAATATTGAACAATAGCCATGTCAATCCTTCAAGAAAACATCTACTATTCCTTTTATGCTAGGTGATGCCTCTGTGTAGTGCCATGACTGGCTGGGAATATCCATGACCCAAGGGAAGAATGGAAACATTTGATAAAGACAGTCTATTATTGTTGATCACGCCTAGACACCACTGACCAACATTAAGTTTGATTGGATGCATAATGTTTCTTAGAATTTTCTTGGGTTGTCTTTTATCTGACCTCTCATTTATTAATGCTTTTATTCTTTTTTGTTCTGCAAAATCTGAGAACTTATATGGTCCATTGAATGCCATGATTACTGGATATGCTAGTGGAAGACTTTTTTGATGTATCTAGCAACTTTCTGATCATTGTGAGGTGGGCTTGGAGATCATAGAACCTTTATGATATTGTTTTATTTTTTGGTACAACTTTTATTCATTATGCTCCTCAACTTTTGTGTGGTTAGCCACTTATTTTGCTTGGGAAATCTAAAATACCGTCATCTCACATATCTAGAAAGTACATTCCTAGTCATTTTGAAAGGATATTGCATTGATTACCAAGATAATGAGACTGGGAGGAAATTGAAAGCTTGGCATATTTATTGCAATTGAATTAACTTTTGAACTTTTTCTTAGGAAAAATAGAAAATACTTGCTAAAACATTTAAATTGCTATCTTAGTTCATGGTATAGGTAATCTGTATGATTAAGGCAGATTTGACCCACACTGTTTTTATTTTGTCTTGTGGATAAGCATGAAGTGAAAGGGAAATTCAAGGACTCACGATTTTTTAATATTCCAAATAAAAAATCAAGGAATCAAGAGCTTTATTTCTTTTTCAGATTTTGATTTAAAATAAGCTCTCATTTTATTAATTTCGAATGAAATTTGACTGAATTGTTTTTACAAATTTGATCGTCCTAATATCCATTGATTTATTTTTCATCATTTTTTAAGGATGATGTAGACACATGACACACTTTTAAATAATATGATGGTGTAGCAAGGCAGACGAATCCAAAAGAATAACAATAAGATTTAAATTGGAGAATTGGGCATTAAACTTGAAAAAGCATTTTCTTAATGCTTATTGAAATAAGTCTAGAGCTTCCATCTATTGCTTTTGTTTTCCTTTTTAGAACAACTCACTTCAATTTGGGTTTAAAATCAATCACTAATTTGATCTTTTCAAAGTTGGGCTAAAACTGAACATTAGACACTTACTAGAACTTTGATTTGGTCTAAAATTGAACAATCAAAATTTCACACTTCCTTTGACCTACTTAAAAAGAAGTCACTCTTGCTTCAAAAGGATAAAATGAACAAGTGTTTCTTTGTCTTGTAATCATTTACCCAAAGTAATATCAATAAAAGGATGTATGTGCTTCTCTTGTACCTCACAATGATCTTCAGAATCAAAAGACCTTTTGGTGACATTAAGTTGCATAAGTAATTACCCACACACTTCAATTTGGATTTTAAAATTGAAAAAATCTTGTGTGTGAGTGGATCATATTGTGTACATTCTCTCTCTTTGGTTCACAACAAATATTTATTGAGTTACAAATATGTTTTCTTTCTTTTGTTTATCTTAGAGGGCCTACCTTGTAGGAAAAAGTAATCACCCAAGGGAATGAACCAACTGCAAACACGGTAAATCCAAGCAACTTCCACCTGGGATATAAGTGTGGGTACTTGAAGAAACACAAGTATCACGAGGATTATTCCAACAAGAAGGGTAGCAATGGTCTCTCACCACATGGATGGTCCCCCACAAATGAATCCCACATTAAAACCCTTGTTTATAAAAGGCCAAAATCCTTGATCTATTTATTGGTACAAGAATGGTCGTTTTGAAGCCGCCCCACAATTTTACGGCTTTTAGTAGAGATGGAAAGTATGCCATGGGAGATTCATGGGTACTGATGCTTGGCTGACCCGAAAAGTGAGTGCACTATAAGGGGGAGCCTACATGGTCAAGCATCTAACCATTGGCTAAAAGTAGGCATAGCTAGACTTGTCCAAGTGGGGACTCAACAAATACTATCTCAAATATTCATAGGGTTGTGATTGTTCTTGAAATAAAAAAACATTGCTTGATCAAAAACATTGGAAAACAAACATTCAACATGAGCATCAAATCTCAAAACCTTTAGGAGAAGCAAATATCCTTGAACGAATTCACAAGCTATTGCTTTCCCTTGGGATTCTCATCCTTAGAGGCTTCTAAGCATTCGGATTTCATCTCAATTTTCTCCTACTAAGGTCAACATTAGGAAAAATTTTCCTTGATTTTCTAGATTTCCACATAATGAACTTTGTGGGATGAAAGAGAATTAGGACATTGGACATCTAGTTTCAAAATATAATCAGGAGTGTGTTTGTGGTAAAAGAATCGATTAATAAAAGATTAAATCAATTGGACCCACACATGTGCTTGTTATCTTTTGTCTTATGGTCTTCCAAGAAAAAAATTGATCTTTTGGTTTGAAGTACTCTTAGGGAAAAGCATGTTCTTCAATACCTTGGTCTTATAAACAAAGTTCTTCTTAGGTTCATTTAGGATCAAATCAAACATTTCATCCATCTCAAACATCAATCAAATCCCATCTCACAAACAACTTTTAGAACCTTGTAAAAATCATTCATGGTAGACTTATTGGAAAATCCTTTGAATCAAAAAATCAAGTCATCTTGTTTGGCTAGGTGTGTGTAGATGCATCCTTCTCCATACACTTAGTCAAATTATCCTCTTATGAAAAATTTTATCCCATAGATAACATCCAACATCTTGGGGTCTATTTGTTCATTATCCAAATCCAAATCCAAATCCAAATCAAATCAAAAATCAAAAATCAAAAATTCTTAAAGTCTAGTATCCCTCCAAGGTTCCTAAATGTTCAACACCCATATCATTCACCCCTTTCATCCTTCATCTCATAATTAGTTTTGAACACCTTAGAGATTCACTTTTGCAACAAGGTCAAAACACAAGAAGAACATGGAATATAAACTTGCTCCATACAAAATAAGTAATCCAAATCAATTGAACTTTCAAAGCCTTACAATGTTGATTGATTATCAAAAATCACATTTATACAATTCATACATGGGATCATTATCTCCTACAAACCTCAATGGTACAACAAATGTGAGTATGCCCAGTCAAAATTTTGGAACACCTTTCTCGATGGTAGATTTATATCTGATTCCAAACCTACAAATCTATTAGCCAAACACCCAATGTGTGAGTCTTCCAAAAATGAACAACATTATCCCACCAAATCCATACATTCCAAATGTGAATATGCCAAGTACAAGTTTACCAAGCATGAATGTTTCAAATCCACACTTGGTAAACTTTGGGATAGATATGTTTGCGAATCATACAAAAGTTGTTCAAAGTCCAAACAAGATGTTAACAATTCTATGTATTGATTCAAGTCAAGGTAACACCATGCAAAATAAAATTTACCTAAATCAAGGCAATATGATTCCCAAATGCAACAATGTTCAAATTCAACCTATAATGCCAAATCTAAACATCATCCCAAGTTAGAACATTGTCCAAAATCAATTTTTCCATGATCTCATGCAAACACCACAAGTGTACATTCCAAATCTGCTTGAAAAAAATCCAAATCAACTATATCAAGGGAGTCAAAATCAAAATCAAGATCAAATTTCACTAGATCAACTTGCTTCACTGGCCAAACTAATTGACTTATTGAGCCAAGATCAATACACTCTTCCATTGGTTGAACCATGTCATCAAAAATTTGAGTTGTGTCCCCAAACACATCAAGAACAATATCTCCAATTTCAAGAGGCTGGATCTCAAGATCAACAACATCAACAACAAACCCAATCACCCCATCTAGAAGATCAATCACCACATATTGAAGATCAATCACTCCATCTCAAAGATCAATCACCACATCTCCAAAATCAATCACCACAAGGTCAATTTAAAGTACAAGTCTCACAGGGTAACAAACAAAAATACACACCACTTGGGAAACCAATCGAATCAGTCACGCAATAGTTGTTGTAGGAAAAAATCATCACAATTCCCACCTGTGAAAATTATCAAGAGCCCTTAGTGAAACTGCCATGGTACCATGAAAATCACCTTTGTGATTTTCACAAAATAAAGGGACACACAACATCAAATTATATTCAACTCAAAAATCTCATCCAAGATATTATTGATAAAAAAATAATAACTATTGGGGACAACAATGAAGATTCAACCACTGGTGATAGCATTGACAATCTCCCCACCACAATTGTTGAAAAAAATGATCAAGAACTATCCATCAATGAGCACCTTGAAGACATTTCTACCTCATCCAATGAACAAATCAACTTATATCAAGAGTCACTTTTCAATCATGATCAAAATCCACCAACAATATCCAACAATGATCCAATTCAAGAAATGTCAACATCACTTGACCCTATGGTTGAAGACATTCACAATTTTTCTGCCACAATTGTTGAAAATAATGCTCAAGATCTCTCCATTAATGAGAACATTGAAGATGTTTCTACCCTATCTGATGATCAACTCACCATACATCAAGAGCCACTTTTTGGTGATCTATTTCAAGTAGTGTTAGAATTATTTGATCCCATTGACATAATCCATGATCCATCGACCAATGATCATATTGAAAATTTCTCTACTTTGCCTTTTGAGTTAGAGGACATATCTCAAAAATGTATTCCAAAGAAAGATCAAAATATTTCACCAAGGTCTAGCAATGGTCCTTTCCAAGACATGTTGAGCCCCTTTGACCTCATGGTCACAAATACTAAAAGGAATCCTCAACTCGACACTTGATCCAAGTCCACTCAAAGATCAAGAGGATATTGAACCACTTACTATGACTAATGATGATGTCTAAGAACACTTTGTAACCAATCCATCCTTTGAAACTGGCCCATGTCAAGAACTTGATCCAAAGCATGTCAAAAGCAATCCCAAAATCAATCAAGATCAAGAATTTGTATTGTAGACATCTAATTTGACAACTTCCATATGATCAAAGACGTCTCCTTATTCATCCAGTTGCTTATCCCCTCTATTAATATTAATTAAATCATTTGTTTAATTAATACCTTGCATCTTACATAGGGTTCATAAAGTATTTAATTTAATAAATACTTTACCCCTCTTCCTCCTTTAAATTAAATAAATACACCATTTTATTTTATTTAGTCATATTCCCCTTTTGGAATTAAAATTTATTTTTTAATTCATCTTTTCTCTCTCATTGTCACATCCTCCAACTTTTGCAAGTTGGTCTCTAATCCATCTTAACTCCTTCATCTTCCTCTAATTAACTGTGGTTAACATATGCACACCCCTAATCATCATTAGGGTCACATCCTCCATAATCTCCCACTTGCTTCTAATAAGTCATTAGTCTATCTAATTAAGTACTTGCACAACCTTAATCATATGGTTAGTCCAACCTAATCCCCTTCCCATTTATGGCATGTGTCCTTAAGTCAACCTTATTAAAGGCTTTCTCCTTTTGGGCAAGGAACTCCACTTCCCCATGTGAATTTTTAATTCACTTTTAATCCCCCAATGCACTCAAAAGGAATTTTTAATTCCTTCACTTCTTCCACATGTCCTCTCTTTATTCTTTATTCTTTCCCCTCTCCCCATAAGGATATTTGAGGAATTTTTAATTCCTCACATGTCCTCTCACTCACATAAGGACAAGCACCTCCTTTATGAGGAGATCTTGTCCAATCCCAAGGTACTTTGTACCTCCCTCCATGTCATGTACCATCCTTCCACCTCATGTCCACTTCACCTTTTAGGGCTATATCACATGCCACATGTCAAGATGTGAGGGCTTGTGAGTTCTCAACTCACCTTAGCCCTACATCTTGATAGTTGGTGGCTCAATCTTGGCCATATATCTCTTCTAGGAATTCTAAAAATTCCTATAAATACCCCCTCTTTTCTCTCATTTTGGGGGAGATCATTTTGCTAGCCAAACTCTTGCAATTTTATTTCTTAATCTACACTTAGCCATTTTCATGCTTTTTTCCATTTTCATCCATCCTCGCATCCTCATCTAGTTTGCATATCTTGCCATCCAAGGAGCATACACATCAAAGATCGAAGGGCCAACCAAAGGATCGATTCGAGACAAGGTATAAAGTTCCATTTGTTGCTTTTATCTTGTGTTGATTCCAACTTAGGCTAATCTTGAGGTGTAGGTTGTTTTGGTGTTTATTTGCACTCTTTAGTTTGCTACTCATTTTCTAACACATATATTCGACCTATCACATTTCTGGCACACCTGGTGGGACCCACAAACAGGTCTCTTTCTTTCACGTTTGCTATTTTTTGCATTTTTTGTAGGTTCAGGTTACAGAGTGGTGGACCTGACCTTCCGATGGTGGACCTGACCTTTCGGTGGTGGACCTGACCTTTCGGTGGTGGACCTAACCCTCTAATGGTAGACCTTCCCTCTCTTTTGATAGAACTGACCCTCCGGTGGTGGACCTGACCTTCCGGTGGTGGACCTGACCTTCCAGTGGTGGACCTGACCTTTCGGTGGTGGACCTGACCCTCCGATGGTGGACCTGACCCTCCGGTGGCAACCTGACCTGCCTTGGCAGACCTGACCTCCCAAAGGTGAAATTTCAAGTTTTTACCAATTCTCCTTTGGTAAATTAGGCACATAGTTTAATTTGAGGGGTCAACAAACCTTGTTTGGCATGCTTGTGGAAGGCTATTTGACATATCCAATCCCCTTGCGCCATTTGGCGATCCTGGGTGATGAGAAATCGTAGCTTTCCAAGTCCTTTGAGTCACCCTATTTTCATTTTCTTAGTGGGACCTGCTTGGGGATTTCATCACCCCAAGGGACAATTCCAACCACATGTACCAGCGGGGTATATAAAGGGGGGAGAGCAAAAGTTGTACCTCAATCCAACCACGTTGTAATTGGTGAAGCGTCGGGATGACGTGAAGAGTTGGTTCGAGCCTTTAGTATCTCGCTAAGGTTCCTGACTCATGCTTGTAATAGGTTGGTGTCACGGTTTGGGCCTCATGTACTGGGTGTATATCAAGGACTCCTTAGCAACCATGTTCATCATAGAGTAGAAGACTTTGTTGGCCATACCCGTTTTTACTAATCTTAGGGTTGTGCTGTCTGAATTGTCTTTCTCGTGCAAAACCAGTCATTATTAGTTTGGCCAAATCTTTTCATGTTTGCTATATTTTGGGTCATTTGCCTTACTTGTCCATCAAAAAAATCAAGCTTAAAACTTATCCTTTGACAAACCTGACCTTATGCTATGGCGGACCTGACCTTATGCTATGGTGGACCTGACCGCATGTTGTGGCGGACCTGACCTTATGCTGTGGTGGACCTAACCACATGCTATGGCAGACCTGACCTTATGCTGTGGCGAACCTAACCACATGATGTGGCAGACCTAACCTTATGCTGTGGTGGACCTGACCTTTGGCCAGCCTATATTATCACTTGGCAGCCCTTGTCTCTCTGTTTTAAACATCAATACGACCATTCAACATCCTAAACAAACATTTGAACATCCGTTCTGAGTCTTCATCCCCTCGTTCTGAGAGTCATTCATTCTAAGAACTCTTTTGCTCATTCTGAGAATCATTCATTTGTCTTGAAACGCTCCCCATCTATCATGAATCCGCTTTCATCTCTGATCTCTGCTATTCCATATAAGCCCCATTGGAGTAGTCATCTGAGTTGACCTAGGTGTTCATCCCTAATCATAATCATTGTAACTGACTTAGGATTGTTATCCATCTTAAGTCATTCATCCTTCTCGACCCAATCAATCTACTTCTATCTCAAGTTGGATTTGGTGTCGTTATCATACATCTACCCGTCAATCAACACCTAGTGTTACCAAGGATCCTTCTTAAACTCGGTTGTGGATTTTGGTCTTCATCATATTTATCATCAAATCAATCCTAATTATCAGATCGATCCAACCCCCACATCATTAAATCTATCCGGATCAAAATCCAAAATCTAGATTAATCCAATGTTTGTCAATCAACCCAATCCGATTTCATCAAATCAATCCACGTCGATCTGACCGACCATCATCAGCTAATCTCCCATCCAATCAAATCAATATTTCATCATCTAGGTCTTTCTAATATCTTGATCCATCTCATCATCTTGCATGCCCATTCAAACTTGATCACAGGAAAAGAAAATGGCCAACCAACAAGCCCAGAATGCCCAATCAAACAACCCTCAAGATCCCAACAACACAATAAATGTTTCATCAGATCCTAACTATGGTGCTAACATCCCTCATGATCCCCACAATGGTACCTCATCACAACCCAACGTGGATTGTCAAAACACGTCACCACTTGGGAAGGAAAACATGGCTAATCAACCTGAGCTCACATTCGAGGAACACTTCAGTAACCCTGTTAATGCACAAATGACATAACGCCTTCTTGAAAAACATGGATAGGAAATCTTGGCTCACTTGATTGACAAAGGTGTCAAGCTATCGTCAGGTTTCGACTTATCCAAGTATGGCACCTCCACATCTAATGTACCCCAAGGTTCACATGACATCCCAAGTAGCTCATACGTCCCCAATATTCTTTCCGTAGAAGGTTGGCATCAACCTGAATTCGGCAATGCTATTCTGTATCCTGTTGGCAATCCCATGCATCCCGTCATCTCAGTCACAGGGACACCCCAAACCACTGAGCCCAATGACCCTTTCACTTACGGCATGCCCCAAAACATCTCACAATCGCAACCACTAATGCTACCAGCACCACCCCCCTCAAATCCACCTCCTATCAACACTGGGGGCAGCCCTTTCGCTATCTTGCCTCCACCTCCTGGGGCTACAAATCCTCCACCATTGTCATTCATACCCCAACAACCTCCCCAATCCAACATCCCTCCACAAAATACGTCCCAATCCTATGCTCCCACTAGTGCTCAACAACCCCCTTTGCAAAACATCTTAGCTGCACCTCAACCTCAACAACAACCGTTGGTCAATCCTTTATTTTCAACATAACCGCCACTGCATCAATCACAAGGAAATCAACCTCAACCTTCAGCCCCAACTATATCTCCATTCCTTGCATCCATCTTACGCCCGCAAGTGCAACCACCACATAACATCCCATCTCGCCCACCACAGCCGCCAACGATGCATCAACAACCACCCCATCATTATAATTATTATAACTAGCAACAATATCAACAACAACCATCCTATGTGGCCCCCCAATAGTCACATCAACACCCCCAATATCCACAAACCAATCAACAACACCTTCTCCATACCTCCCAATAGTACACCACCCATAACTACCCAACCAATCCATATCCCGCCTTGCAACAACAACCTCTTTGTCAACAAGGTCCTTTGGCGTATCAGTAGGGGATACTTCCTCCTCATTACCCATACACCCATCTCCAAGCATCATCTCAGAATCCACAATCATCCTACCATCAATACCCATTCAACACACCGGCCAGTGCAGACATACTAGAAATCAAAGCCGCTCTGAAAGATCTTCAGGCAGGGACTGGCAAACAATCATTCAAGTTTGAGGATATATGCTTGTATCCGTTCGATCCCTCCATCTCATTGATCCCCTTCCCCAAACATTTTGAGATGCCAAAGTTTGACAAATACAAGGGGAACAAAGATCCTAAAGCCCACTTGCAGGAGTTTTACTCCCAGTGTCAAGAAGTTATCCACAATGACAACTATCTCTTGCACTTGTTCCCGCAGAGTCTAGAAAGCAACGCTCTAGGATGGTTCATGACCCTCGAAAAAGGATCCATAAAATCTTTTGTAGACCTGTCAGAAAATTTTTTCTCCTACTTCTCCTTCAATTTGGAGAAAGACACCGATACCTTGGATCTCCTCAAAGAAAAACAACGTGAAGGGGAAACCTTTACTAACTACCTCCAAAGGTGGCATGCACTAGCAAGCCGAATGAAAACCCCTTTGAAAGAAAAGGACATGGTCACCCTCTTCATGGAGAACTCTCATCCTGACATGGCTCATAACTTTAGATTACATTGTGTCACCACCTTCTCGGAGGTAGTAGAGAAGGGACCCATCCTTGAGCGTGCCCTTGTTGCCAAGGGGCACATCAAAATATATAATCAAGATAAGGAAAGGTCATTCAATGACAAGCCACATTTTTGGAACAAGAACAAAAATGCAGTAAATGATGGCATTACTGATACTAAACATGTCCACATGGCTAACACATCCCAGAGACAGCAACAATCCATACCAAACACCATATCTCTACCACAGGGGGCACCCCGTCCTCCCAAATAGTCCAATCAGAATAAGCAAGGGAACACTAAACGCCAGTATGCTCAATTAGGAGAAAATCTGAGTGTCTTCTTCAATAGGCTATTACAGATCAACTATCCGATCACATGCCCTGTCACCAAGCCACTCGACGAATCCAAACCTAAGCCCACATGGTTTAGGGAAAATGAATATTGCAAGTTCCATAAAATCAAAGGACACTCCTTGAATAAGTGTCAGGGTCTGAAAAACTACGTCCAAGATCTCATAGATCAAGGTGATATCAAGGTTGACCCTAGTCAAGCTTCATCGTCCAATGCTCAATTGCAGATATAATAGAACACCTTTCCAAACCATAATCAAGGCCCAAGCACCTCCAATAGTAATCCTCAAAACAACAGCACAAATACGAAGGTATTATTCATTACATTGAGCAAGTAGAACCTCGTGTATCCATGATACATGTTAAAGCCAAAGACCCTCAGTGTGTTGTTACTACATGATGAGCCCGCATCACTATCCCTGCGGACCCCGCACTTGCCCAATCAACTCCTGTAAGCTCTCAGTACAACATCCTTGATCACTTAGGAAAGACCCCTACACATATCTCCATTTTGGATTTACTTAAGTCTTCTCCTATACATCAAGAAATCCTTAACAGAGCCCTACAAGAAACCCATTTACCTAATGACATTGATCCTACACAATTCCAAGCTTGGTAGGATACCTAGCTTTATCTCATCAACTGCACTTCAGCCAAAATTATATGCCAAACATCGATGCCAACCATAATCGCCCCTTACATATTGAAGTCGTGGTTGCTCGTCATAAAATAAAAAGGGTCTTGGTAGATAATGGCTCTGCCCTCAATTTGTGTACTCTAAAATTCATAAAATAGGTGGGGTATACTCAAGCGGATTTAAGTAATTAGATCATCACAATCAAAGCCTATGATAATGCAGAAAGGAATTCAGAAGGGATTATCAATCTTCCTATCCAAGTGGGACCTGTGGTTCAGTACATTACCTATCATGTCCTTGATCTGGACTTGCCATATAATCTCCTCCTCGGTTGTCTGTGGCTCCATGCTATGCAAGCCGTCCCCTCCACATACCATCAATGCCTAAAATTCCCAGTCAACGGACATGAAGTCACCATTTATGCTGACCCCCAACCATTTGAATAATATCACACTTTAGAAGTGTCATCTATGTTAATCCACCCTCCATCACGATAACCCCTCCATCTTCCGCCATTGATCCTACGGTCACCAAAGTCTAGATCATTGACAAAGGGTGTGGTGAATATGAAATGCATATTGCTCTTAATGTAGCAACCATGCCACCGTCACCACACGAGTATGGTCAACCTTCGCATGCTACTCCAAAGGAAGACAAGACTGTCACTTTCAGTGGTAAAAACATCCTTACCACCACTTTCAGATCCCCAAGTGTCAAGATAGATGCACCAGAAGAGGACATAAGCCACTGGGTCTACCGAGAAGAACCCCAGCCAGAAACTCCTCTAAAGGAGTATTTTTAGGAAAATTACCCCTGGCCAACAAAGTTCGTGGAAAAACATAACTATCAGGGTAGGGGCATGGGTAAAGAAGAGCAAGGGCGATTGCAACCCATTGATATGTCACAGCTACCAAAAAACATAGGCATCAGGTATGACAGAAAGCAGAAAGGCCCTAAAACATTGTCTAATACTTCTAATAGAGTTGACATGGACAATGGCTCATTGGAAGACATACCCGAGGAGGAATCCATCATACGTGTGTACGATGACATTGATCACACTGACCTATCATCCATATTTGAATGCTTATCCGTCTGCACTATTAGCCTATCCCTTTGTCACCCTGAGCTTATTGATTGGGACCTCTATAATAGCACACCCGTCAATATGTCTGTGGATACATATGTCAACCTTATGGGATTGGGGGGGATGAACACTCTAGTCGCAAAAATAAGAATAAGAAAAGTAAAAAGCGGTCATCTAGTGAAAACCTCCCTGAGGAACTTCCTGACCTTGAAAAAGTAAAAATAAAAGATGCATCTGATGGCGAAAACCTCAAAGAGGTGCTGGAAGATGGAGATGTTCATCTTCCCCTTATGGGAACTTAGTTATCTACCCGATCATCTATTCTAATTGAAGAGACTTAAGAAGTTAATATAGGAAATGTTGAAAGTTCTAAAATCACCTATGTAGCTAAGTCACTCTCAGAGCAAGAGTATCTGGTCATCGTACAGCTACTCCAAGAGGGAATCATTAACTTTGCTTGGTCATACTCAGACATGCCAGGCTTAGACCCCGCCTTAGTGGTTCATCACTTAGACATTCGCCCAGACGCTAAGCCTGTCAAACAAAAGCTCCGCAAGATGCATCCACAGGTCACATTATTAGTCAAGAAGGAATTGGAGAAGTTACTAGAGGCAGGTTTTATCAGACCGATTGATTACTCTGAGTGGATCTCCAATATAGTACCAGTTGCCAAACCAAATGGAGACATTCGAGTCTGCACAGACTTCAGGGATCTTAACAAAGCCTGCCCAAAAGATGATTTTCCTCTGCCTAACATTGACATGTTGGTCGACCTAACAACTAGACATGAGATGTTATCCCTTATGGATGGCTTCTCTAGTTATAATCATATTCGAATCGCACCTGAAGACCAACACATGACCTCCTTCACATTGCCTTGGGGAACTTTCTATTACAATGTTATACCCTTTGGTCTCAAAAATGTGGGGGAAACATATCAGAGGGAAATGACAGTCATCTTCCATGACCTCCTACATATCATCATGGAAGATTATGTCGATGACCTATTAGGGAAATCTAGAACATGAGCAGAACATCCTGCCATCCTGAAAAAGATATTTGAGCGTTTAGAGCATTACAAGTTGCAGCTAAATCCAAAAAAGTGTGTCTTTGGGGTCACATCAGGAAAGTTGCTGGGTTTCGTAGTCTCTCGTAGGGGCATTGAGGTTGATCCTGCCAAGGTAAAGGCTATCCTGGACATGCCACCTCCATGCAATTTGAAATAGTTAAGAAGCCTCCAAGGGAAGATGTAGTCCATCCATCGATTCATAGCCCAGCTAGCAGATAAGTGTCAGCCATTCACTCATCTTCTAAAGAAAGATTCCACCTTCTGATGGAACCAGTAGTGTCAGATGGGTTTCGATAAAATTAAGGAATATTTAGCTCATCCGTTGATCTTGATGCCACCTATTCCAGGAAAACCCCTCCTACTCTACATCTCTGCCACTTCAGTCGCATTGGGGGCATTGTTGGCACAACATGATGAATCATCGAAAGAGAGGGCGATCTACTACATCAGTCGGACATTGGTTGGCTACGAATTAAACTACTCCCCCATGGAAAAATCCTGCTTTGCACTCGTCTTCAGCACACAAAAATTTTGACATTACATGCTCAGCCATCCAGTTAAATTAATTGCCAAAATCGATCCATTGAAGTATTTGTTATCTAGAACCACTCTAACTGGCCGTATGGCTAAGTGGGTCATGCTCCTAAGTGAATTCGACATAGAATATGTGGACCACAAGGCTATTAAAGGATAGATAATCATAGATCAGTCAGCAGAAGCTCCTTTAGTGTATACTCATCCATTGATCATAGAATTCCCTGATGAAGTCTTCTCCGTTGATGAGACTGCCATGTGGACACTATATTTTGATGGATCATATACACACAATGGATCGGGGGCAAAAATTTTATTAGTTACCCCTCAAGGTGACTACATTCCAAAGTCATTCAGGATAGCATTCCCATGTACCAACAATATGGTAGAATATGAAGCTCTCCTCACTAGCCTCAGAATTGCAAAGCAGTGGCACATAACTTATTTGAAAGTCTTTGGTGATTCTTTGCTAGTCATTAGACAAGTTAATGATGAGTTCCTAACCAAGGATGATAAGCTATTACCCTACAAGCGCATGGTGGATGATTTCAATAAGTATTTCACCTCTATACAGTTTGAACAAATTCCTAGGGTACAAAATAAAGCAGCTGATGCAATGGCCACTATTGGTTCCCTGCTTGACATGCTTAAAGACTGAACATAATGTGAGTTCCTTGTGGAACAACTTTTAATCCCAGCATATGATATCCCTGAGACTGACATGGTGTGCGACATTGTGGGTCCCACCTCCCCATCATACCAGGACATCTACACCTACCTCCATGATAATATTATACCCCCAAATCTTATACGTAATCAACGCAAATCCTTCGTTCATCACTCTTCCCAATGCGTCATCGTTGGTGATACGCTTTATCATCACAAGTATGATGGAATCCTCCTTAGATGTCTGAATGAAACCGAAGCCCACACTACACTAATGGAAGTACATGGCGGTGTTTGTGGAGCTCATTCAAATGGTATGGCTCTTGCCAAAAGGATCCTACGAGCTGGATATTATTGGCCTACATTGGAACACGATGCTTATGAGTTTGTGAAGAAGTTTCTTCCATGCCAGCAACATGCAGATTTGATTCACGCCCCAGCACAAGATCTTCAACCCCTCCTGGCACCATGGCCATTTTCTCAATGGGGTTTTGACTTGATTGGCAAGATTTACCCACCATCATCTGATGGCCATACATTCATCATTACCACCACTGAATACTTCACCAAGTGGGTGGAAGCAATGCCCCTTTCACATATCACTGGTACTCAGATCTTCAAATTCATCCTCTACCATATTCTCTATAGATATGGTATCTCATCCACCATCCTCTCTGATAATAAAAAACCCTTCAAAAACCAAGCCATGAAACACCTCTGCGACACCTTCCATATCCAGCACCGTTGGTCAACGCCTTATTACCCCCAGGGTAATGGTCAAGCAAAAGCAACCAACAAAACCCTTATCTGTATCCTCAAAAAGGTTGTCAATAACACTGGATGAGATTGGCACCTCCATATTCATCCTGCCCTCTAGGCATATCACACATCCATCCGCACCTCGACTGGCGCCACCCCCTACTCTTTAGTATATGGTGCTGAAACCGTCTTGCCAATCGAAGTTGAACTTCCATCATTGAGGATTTCTCTGAAGAATCTTATCAATGAAGAAGATGCTCGTGTTGCATGGCTTGCACAGCTGGAATTACTGGATGAACGAAGAATAAAAGCCTATGATCATCTGCAAGCATACCAAAATTGCCTCAAACGTAATTACAATAAGAAGGTTTGTCCTCGACAATTCCAGGTGGTTGAGCTTGTTCTTAAGGAGAAACAACGCACTCAGCAAGACCGAGACAAGAAAGGAAAATTTGAGGCAAATTGGTTGGGACCCTATATCATAGCCGCTAAATATGGATCTAGGGCATACAGGTTAACTACTCTTGAAGGAGAGCCCCTTGACGAACCCATCAATATCATGCATCTGAAGAAGTTCTACACCTAAATCCGCTTGGTAACCCCACCTAGTCAAAAAATCCAAAAAAACAAAAAAACAAAAAAAAAAATCAAAAATCAAAAATCAATCAAAAATAGTAAAGAAAAATAAGTTCATCCTATGGTGAAAACCACCTCTTGGTGGCACCTTGGATAGGTATGGATGGTGAAAACCTGGTAGCAGGCATCATCCATAGAGGGCTTAATCATTATCTACCTGACATCCTAGTTGTTTTATACTTTCATCTGCACTATTGTCCTCACCCATCTCATCCTAGGCCGCTTGGTATATATTGATTGAGCATTGGACGACCCATCTGGCCTATCCCCCATCCTGAGCTTTTCAGTATCCCACTTTGAACTTATGTCATTTCTTCCCTTTGTCGATCGGTCTGTGTCATCATGTAGGATCATCCATCGTATTGGTCTTCACCTAGATCACATCTTGTCGCATCCGTTAGTCAAACTACGTTGCCTTTGCGCTATCACGTAGGCAAGGTTGATCATTTGATTCACCTTCGGGGCATTTTTCCATCATCATCGGTCATCATTGTCTTCTTTTCGCTTTATCCATGGTCTTTTTTGGAACTACGAGGGCTCTGCGCTTTCACGTAGGCAAGGCTAATCTATGATCGGCCCCCGAGCCCCTAGGTTTGTAGGTTGTGTCGATATTTTGTGCTTCATCATTAGGTTATGCCCACATCTAACCGGTTCTTAATAAACAAAATTCCCTCGTGTTACAAGATCTTGTCCCTGGGTAACATCCTGTGTCAACTGGGTCATTCTATTTTAGCATCCATCTTTGGTCTCAACAGGATGAATCCTTCCTAGCAGACCTCGTCAATCTCATCCATCACCTTGATCCTATGGCAAAGGATCTATTGTCTTGATTATGATCTCTTGATGCATTTGAATTTTGTTTATCATTTGGGTTCCTTACCATCACTTGTCAGGGTCGCCTTGGTCCACCATACCATGGCGTACCTTGACTTGCTGACATGGGGGCATACTTTGATCGTTGGTTTTGACTACTGTCTTCTCAGTTATCTCTTGTAAGACCCACCAAGATCTCTAAGGTCTTGTGTTATGCTGGGACAACTTTGTGTGTTTGTGGTTATCTCAACACTGGGCCCGACCGAGGTCATTGCGACTTCGGGGTGTTGGGATAACCTTCTTGTTTGTTGTGTTTGTTTCATGGTAAAACTCACTCACCTTGATCTTCCATATCAAGGTACTGGTATCCATTTTCAATCACAAGAATGGAAAAATCTCATTTTCACTGCATTTTCATCACTTCGCATGCACCCTTCATTTTCATCATGACCATCACCATGACTTATGATTTCGGTTGTGCAAGTACTCTCGTTCTTTTTCCTCTTGAGTCCTCTTCCTCTCAGGATATTAATGGGTTTTTTGGAAAATGCACTCTTCCATACGCTTGTCGCCTATCCGCATTCTCATAATGGTCTTTATTGACACTTAGGTGCATTATAAACATTTACCTTTCATTCATATTCCACATAAACATGTGCATCCATAAATCATAAATCATAAAAAACATGCATAAATCGTCCATCCACATGTGCATCCATAAATCATAAAAGCATTTGCATAAATCGTCCATCTATATGAACATATGTATCCATAAATCATAGATCATAAAAGCATTTACATAATCACTCATCCACATAAACATGTGCATCCATAAATCATAAATCATAAAGTGTACACAATTATCTATTTTCATAAACAACTGTGAATCCATCATCATAATCATAATGACATACATGTGCATCCATAAATCATAATCATAAAACATACATAAATCATCCATCCACATGAACATGTGCATCCATAAAATATAATCATAAAGCATAGATCATCCATCCATATAAACATGTGAATATATATGAAACCACATCATAAATCATCCCATATAGCTGCATAAAAGAAATATCATGCCTAGTATCAATAAAGGCCCTCGCATAATCAAAATAATAAACATCTTATCATAATACAATGCATCTCCATCATATATCGCTAAATAAGATACAAAATTCAGAAATGTAAATCACCTCTGACCTCTAGCAATATGAACAAACCATCCATCTTGTATCTACCAAAAACAACCAATGTCCTACATCTGCCTGCTCTACTATGAGCTGCCCACATCTGATCTCTGCAGAGAATCAGGTACTGGCCCTCTGTGCACTGGAGTCCCCTGGTACTCACAGGTGGGAGTTCCCTGGTAACCGCCATATAGAGACGGAGTTCGTCGATAGTCGCTAAAACCCCTGGTGCATGTCCCTAATGACTGGGATGGCCTTGGTGGCTATGGAGCCTTACTGATGTAGTGCGTTGTGCGCTGCGCTGGATCCAGAACAACCTGCTCATATACACCTCTCCAATAGCTCGCCTGTTGCATGAACTCATCCCTCTACCCAACTATCAGCCTCGCGGCATTCCACTCATACCTATACCGATCTCGATCTGCACTGATATCCCACTGCTCCTGTACCGAGGCCTCCTAAGCTAGTATCAACTGTTGTATTTGCTCTGAGTCTTTATCCCTCTCCACTTGCAATGCCTGTAACTGCGTGTGTAGCTCCTGAATATCTATCCCTAGCCCTCCCCCCTCAACCAACCCCCTTTGCCATTGAGCCTGTGTTGCATCGCTCTCGCTCTGTAATGTCTGCATCTGCAACTCTGCAACATCCCTCTCCCTCTGTGCAACCTGTCCCCATGCCACCACTGCATCTCTGTCCCTCTACAAAGCCTACAATCTCAGCTCAGCCGAATCTCGCTCTCGTCGCAAGCTAGATGCCTACAATGTCGTTGTATCTCTCTCTCTATGAAGAGACTATACCTCTGTCTCGGCTGCCTGCCTCTCACTTTGTGCTACCTGGACCTACACCTGTAACACATCCCTCCCTACCTCCAATACCTCCATCTGTGCTTGCGCCACATCTCTCTCTGCCTCCACTATGCGCACCCTATCCCTAAGCTTAGCTAGCTCCCTTTGCACACTCTCTGCATCCCCTGTCCCCTTGCTGACAACCTGTTGTGTCACCCCCTCTCCCACCAAACCCAATCCCTCCATCTGCATCATCTGACTCTGCACCTCCACCCGCAATCTCTCCACCTCAGCCCATAGGTTCATAGCCTCATCGCGGCTCTCATCTCTCTCTCTCACCAATCTCCTCTCCTGCTCTAATACTAGCCTAACCAACTCTGTGTAGTCTCTCACACCCTAAGAAAATTGAGCCTGCCACTCATCCCTCTCTACTCCTACTCCAATCTGCTTTGCCTCTATCTCCCGCACTCACTGCTCGCTTCATCACAGTCTCTCCACTGTCTCTCTCAGTACCACCCTCAGATCCTCCCCTGTGGGTGGTGTTGCTGCTACGGTGCTACATCATGCACATCTGAATTGACCTCCATCTCTCACCGATGGTACCCCTCACTCTCTGTTGATAGCTCCATCTCGTCCACATCTATCACCCCGGGGGCTCCCTATTGTGGCTGTCCTCATCTGGCTCCATCTGCCTCCTGTCCTCCGATGGCCCTGGCTGCCTCCTGCCCCCCTCCTCCCCTCTAGCTATCTCATATCCCCCCTCCTCCCCTCTGGCTGTCTCCTATCCCCCTTGCCCTCCTAAGTCTCTTTCCATCTCCTCTCCGACTCTGGCTGTCTCCTGTCCTCCAGTAGTCCTGGCTATCTCATGTCCAATCTCCTCCCCTCCGGCCCCACTGGCCTCACCCTATGTACTCTGCAGCTCTCCTCCTTGGGCTCTCGACCTCCTCTCCTATTGATCCTACCCTTAGGCTCTCGGCCTCCTCTCCACCATCTCCTCAGCCTCATCCTCTGCCACCTCCTCAACCTCAGCTCCTCCCCTCTCTACTCTATCTCCTCCCTGACCCCTCCGCTGTCGTCTCCTCCTCCGACTGCCTATCACCTACTCCTGTCCCCCTTGTCCTCCTCTACATCCTCTTGGTGGTCTTTGCATACTAAATGCTCGCAATCACCTCTCATCCTCTGACCCAAATCCTTGTGCCTCCTCTATCGGCACCGCTGGTGTAATCCACTCGGGCGGATGTTACTTGAACAACTCATCATACCGCCTTGTCGTCCCTACGTCTCATGGCCCCTCTCGCCTATCAGGATAGGGCCTAAACACTAGACCCTCAATATCACTCCATACGCTGCACAAATTTATTGTGGCTCCCATGGCCGCTCTCGCGTCTATCGTGCAAATGTCACTCGGCCTACCGGAATATCCTGTCTCATTCTGAACTGCCTTGTCACCTGATCCGGTCGATACAACTCCACTACTCGTGGCCTGCTCCCAATCATGTAACATCACATAAAAAAGTAACCACTATGCAACCCCTCCTCTCTCAACCACCCCTTAAATCGCCGCATCATGTATGGCCTCCACACTATATCCACTGCCCGCACCTCATCAAACTGTCTCCTCCACACGTCTACCTCCTGCATCTCTCGGTACTGTAGTATAGCCCTTACCTCTGCTCCCCACCACCACGCTATGGGCTCCCTGTCATCATGCTCACCAACTCTCGCTATAATCGGCCTGGTCATGCGGATATGCTCCCAGACCCACACCTATAGTAGTGTGATGTTTGTCACACTCAACTGCTTCCTGTAACAAATCACGTGCATGTCTTGATACAACTGTGCTAATATGCAAGTCCCCCATGCGAACTGTCCCTCCTGCCCCTCGATGATGTGACGAATCACCTTGACCATCCTCATGTGAAGAAATTGACCACTCTAGTCTGGCAGAAGTATACCACTAATCAACCCTGCCAGGTACAGTGATAGTACCAGTACCCTACATGACACCATCCTATCCACATCCAACTGACCCCACTGCACTGGTAGCTCGTCACTACCAAAAAAAATATGCACCGACTCATCCAGCGCCTCATCCTCCGACCAACACTCACTAATCAGAGCTCTGATATCGGGAACCTCAGGATCCGCCATACATCCTCCAGTGTCACCATCATTTCCCCTGTTGGTAGGTGAAAGGTCGACGTCACTGAATCCCACCGCTCTATCAGTGCTGTCAACATGGCCCCGTGGGCCTTGATCATCAGGTATGCCATCATATGAAGTAGTCCTGCCTCTACTAGTCTCTGGTGATCCTCCCTGGTCATCCTCGCTATGCATCTTATCAGCACCTCTGATCGTCTCTCTCGCACCCGCAAAATACCCGTTTTCTGCATATACACAATAAACTTTTATCATTTTCATTTTTTTCACCCTCGTCATTCTTGGGTTTCCCATCCATGTCATTGTTTCCCCCCATCCTTCACCCTTGGCGGTCCCACCTAGTCGGCGGACCCGCCCCCACGGTGGCGGACCCACCCCTGCGGGGGCAGACCTATCCACCCACGCTGCGGTGGACCTATCCGCCTGTGGTGGTGGACCCGCCCCCACGGCAGCGGACCTGTCCACCCACACGGCCGCGAACCTGTCCACCCGCGGCGGTGGACCCGCCTCTGCAGTGTCGGACCTACCCCTCGGCGGAGACCCTGCCTCCGCGGTGGTGGACCTGTTCGCCCACGCGGCGGCGGACCTGCCTTTGCAGTGGCAGACATGTCCGCCCACGGCGGCGGACCCACCCCCGCGGTGGCAGACCTATCTGCCCACGGCGACGGACCCGTCTAAGTGGACAGCCACCCAATTTGTCCCCCCGACGCAAATTCTAAGAAATAGCAAATAGTAAAAATCTGCCTTCTACCCATTTTTCTTCCCGCCCTCTGGGACAAAACCCACGTTTTTGTTTTTCCCAAACACTTACATAAATGACTCAAAATTAAAAGTTAAGTTTTTGGCTAACCTGGCGTGGTACGGCATAGTGGGTGAAGAATATCTACCTCTCATTCGCCCGATAAATGATGTCGCTATCATACTCCGGCATCATGCCCGATCTCTCTCACCTCTACTTCTTCTTCTTCTCCTTCTCCACACTTGCCAGCTGTCACAATGGGCAAAGGTAATTCTCCAATTACCTTTTATTACCTTTTCCCTCTTTCTTCCTTTTTCAAATAAAAGTCTTTTTTTCCTTTTTTTTACCACAAATTCCTCCAACTAATTCATCCAGCCTCTTTCTTCCCGGGGCCGCCATTCGGACACTATTTACCCAATTGACTCTGTTCAAACACCATTCTTCTCATTTTTTCGTGCTCTTTCCAACAACATATACGACTCCTTACTTTTGAGAAGTTGACTAGGACCCCTTTTTCCTCCCTTGTCTGCCTTCTCAAGGGGGCATACCCTACCATCCTCTCCTAACCCGTCACTCTAAGCCTACCTTCGTTGGACTGGGGCATCCTCTCCACACTCCCTCCATTTGGGGCAGCTCACACATTCCCCCATACTAGAGCATCTCTTTCCTGATCTCTTCTTCTATAGGGTCATTTGCATTCTGTTTTTCTTCGAAACCCTATTATCCTAATAGTGTTTCAAAGAGGGGAAAATGTAGACATCTAATTTGACCACTTTCATATGATCAAAGACGTCTCCTTATTCATCCAGTTGCTTATCCCCTTTGTTAATATTAATTAAATAATTTATTTAATTAATACCTTGCATCTTACATAGGGTTCATAAAGTATTTAATTTAATAAATACTTTACCCCTCTTCCTCCTTTAAATTAAATAAATACACCATTTTATTTTATTTAGTCATATTCCCGTTTTGGAATTAAAATTTATTTTTTAATTCATCTTTTCTCTCTCATTGTCACATCCTCCAACTTTTGCAAGTTGGTCTCTAATCCATCTTAACTCCTTCATCTTCCTCTAATTAACTGTGGTTAACATATGCACACCCCTAATCATCATTAGGATCACATCCTCCATAATCTCCCACTTGCTTTTAATAAGTCATTAGTCTATATAATTAAGTACTTGCACAACCTTAATCATATGGTTAGTCCAACCTAATCCCCTTCCCATTTATGGCATGTGTCCTTAAGTCAACCTTATTAAAGGCTTTCTCCTTTTGGGCAAGGCACTCCACTTCCCCATGTGAATTTTAATTTGTTTTTAATCTCCAATGCACTCAAAAATAATTTTTAATTCCTTCACTTCTTCCCACATGTCCTCTCTTTATTCTTTATTCTTTCCCCTCTCCCCATAAGGATATTCAAGGAATTTTTAATTCCTCACATGTCCTCTCACTCACATAAGGACAAGCATCTCCTTTATGAGGAGATCTTGTCCAATCTCAAGGTACTTTGTACCTCCCTCCATGTCATATACCATCCTTCCACCTCATGTCCACTTCACCTTTTAGGGCTATATCACATGCCACATGTCAAGATGTAAGGGCTTGTGAGTTCTCAACTCACCTTAGCCCTACATCTTAATAGTTGGTGGCTCAATCTTGGCCATCCATTTCTTCTAGGAATTCTCAAAATTCCTATAAATACCCCCTCTTTTCTCTCATTTTGGGGTAGATCATTTTGCTAGCCAAACTCTTGCAATTTTATTTCTCAATCTACACTTAGCCATTTTCATGCTTTTTTCCATTTCCATCCATCCTCACATCCTCATCTAGTTTGCATATCTTGCCATCCAAGGAGCATACACATCAAAGATCGAAGGGCCAACCAAAGGATCGATTCGAGACAAGGTATAAAGTTTCATTTATTGCTTTTATCTTGTGTTGATTCCAACTTAGGCTAATCTTGAGGTGTAGGTTGTTTTGGTGTTTATTTGCACTCTTTAGTTTGTTGCTTATTTTCTAACGCATATATTCGACATATCACACGTATATCCAAAATTCTACAATGATCTAATGCATACTCTCCTATCTATAAAAGATGATCATATCCACATAGCACTTACTCTTCCATGTACCCATGAGATACTTTATGTGGATGGACACATAGATGATCTTCATTCAGAACAAGATTCCTTTACTCTTGATATTATTACACAAAAAGAGTAGGTTATTGATTCCTACAGTCAAACAGAATTATCAGCAGCATGATCAAATATATCCCAAATTCAAGTTGAGGACATCATGTATGAAGATATCTAGCATTATCCACTCAAGGAAACAAGTCAAAAAGAACAAGATATTCCAAAGTTAGTAGAGAAACAAATTGAAAAAATGTCATTTGCAGTGGTCATTTATTAGAGAATGCATTATAAACAAGAGCTCCCATAATAGGTAGAATAAAAGCATGAAGGTGCTACTACCAACATATTGGGGGCAACTATGTCTCAAGTAAACATCAACATAGGGAGCACAAAGAGTTCTTATGATGAAATTGATGCCAATACTACAACCAACCACACCATGAATCTTCATCCACCCATCACCCCATCCATGAATTGGGACCAACATCAAAAGAAGGTTTTGAATCAAAGCACAAAGAATGCTATCAAATCAAAAGAAGCTAAGAAGCATATCAAACAAATCACATACATATGGATACTAAAAAATACAAAGAAAGATTATCCCTATCAAAATCCATTAGTCAAAGAAACTATGGGGAAAAATAAAAAAGGGAAAAGTATCCATCAAAGATGTCCACAAAAGAAAAATCAAGCTTCTCAAGCAATGTAGAAAGTATATCAAGGAGTTGGTCCTAATTCCACATACACTTTTGTTGATGGGTGTTTTGCACACTTTCTCAACACAGGAAATGCATAGATGCATTACCTGTCTTGAAAGGAGAATTCCAACAAGTTGCTAAAAATCACCCCAAGGTCTCTCAGGTGTCAAGTCATGACTTGCATGGAATTCCTTAGTTGATGTTTTGATGTGATCTTGTTGGTAATCATAGGGTAGAATTGTGTAGACGGATGCAAACTAGATCTTAAAGTCTAAGGTTTATGAGATGGGAAGTAAGGTGCACTTTGCTATAGGTTTGAACAACAATCTAAAACTCCAGTGTCTTCCTTAAGTTTTGGCTTCACAATGTGCAATGAACCTTAGCATAGGTTGTTTCTTAAAAAAAAAGGAAAAGAGCAGGGAAAGGGGAAGGTTTTTGGATCTGTAACTATGAACAATGAGCATGTAGGTTCTGCTATGGATAGCTTCCTTCAAACAAGATTCCACTTAACCAAGAAACCTACAGTATCATGAAATTTGTGCTATCTTCTGAGGTCTATATATATTTTACCATTCATCCACCATATACATGCATGAATAAAGATAAAAGTTTGAAAGCAGCTTCAAGTTTTAGTCCATACTAACTTTACAAGACCATTTACCAGCAACAAATAGCAAAAAGTATGGACTGGAAGGCATCAACACAACATAAATTTTTGCAATCACAAAATAGCATCTAACAAATCTATCTAATCAATTAAAACTAACCAGAACAATAGTGTAAATCTAAATAAAGCATCTAACAATGGGAGATTAAATAATGAAACATGTGAAAAACCCAGAAAATGCACAAGTCAATGTATTTTCATTGGAAATTTTTGCAGCATGTCATTACAACAACTCAACTCTTTCCAAAAAATGAGAGGAGACCCCCCCATTTATAGTGTCCAAAAAGTAGTCCGAATGGCCAAGATTTAATCTCATTGTGTGGCCAAGATTCACTACAAACTAGGGTTCTACCTACACCCCCAATATATTACAATTTAAAATACAACTTTGTCTTTATCCCTATTTTTTCCTCTAGTGACAACACTGTAGCCTTTTGTCTTGTTGTTGATTTCCTTTTTGTTGTAGTTGTTCATTTAGAAGCTCTTCACTAATAATAGGGTTTCCTTCCTACTTCCTTAAAGTTGCATGCTGCATGAACTTCAAAATTATTGGTTGGAGTTTGTCAACCTCTAAAGTTTTGGATCACAATACTTGATAACTCCACTCCTTGGAGTTGTCCTCAAGCCTTTTCAAGTCCTCCTCATACTTGGCAGTTTGGTCTCTAAATAGTTTTTATTGGGAAAAGGCGTGGGCAACAAAACTCATCAAATTTGTGGTTATCTCCATTGGCATCCCATCCTCCATCCTTTTCAAGAAGTGGGGCTTACTTTATCAGGGTCCATTTGTACGATGGGCATCTCATAGCCTGTCATTAGCTTTAAATATCGAACACAATATGATCTGACCTCCTTGGCCCATTCAATATCTAGGTCCACTTTATCAATCACCTGCCCTAATCTTTCTTGTTGGTTCTCAAAGTCCCACCTCCAAACATCCACAAGCCAATGATCTTCCCTCTTGAGTGTGAGCTCCTTTTCCCATGTGGCACTTGATAGCTGGAGGATAGCCTCAATCTTTGGGAAGGTAGATTTATACGTCATAGGGAAGTCAGTGCAAAGTTTCTTCATGCTTTCCAAAGACTATTGTAAGTCCAGGAACTTGTTGGCTGTTTGAATAGCCTAGCTAATACCCATATTTTCGACGTATAGAACCTATTAGAACCAACTTTCTATGGTTTTGTCTAGGTTCTTTCTCTTTTCTAGCTTGTTTATTTGTTCCTTGGACAATAGTTGGGGCAAAGCCATTGATGTGGTGGGAATTTCTTCGGTTGAGGACCATTGTTGAATGTATGTCGTCAAGTCATCTACCTGTGCCTTTAGCTCCTCCTTTGAAACTTTATCTTCTTGTATCAAATGCACTATTGTGGCAAAAAACTCTTCAAGATGCTCAACCTTTTGTTCTTTGGTAGTTGTTACCAATTCAATGGTGGAAATATTATAGCTCACCCCTTCTTTTCCCACCACTGGCATTGCTACCTACATAGTTCGGGATCCAGAAGAGTCCATCGTTACCTTAGATCTAATTTTGGGCCTCTTCTCTTTCTTGGTAGTGATTTATGCATAAGCCAAGATAGCCTCCAATCTTGCTTTTGGATCCTTTGGGGCAAGAGTTTTCATCTCAAGCTATCTTTCCGACCATTAGGGCATAGTAGATTTTCCCTTAGGTGATTCACGATTACCCTCACCCTCCTTTGTTTAGATCTCTATTTCTTTATCTCCGAGAGCCTTTTCTTTTATTTTAGTGTCTTCTCCCTCTTCCTCATCAGAGTCTTGGACGAAAACAAGGCGTTTGATGGGAAGCTTAGTAGGAAATTGCTCCTAAGGACCTTCTTCTTTCTCAACTTCCTTTCCTTCCCTTTCTTCATCTTGTTCATCCTTATGCTCATGGTCTTCGAGCTGTTCAATTTCAAGGCATTTGTTAGCTTGAGTCTCACCCTCAGGTTTTTCCTTGTCTACATTATCTTCTTCTTCATGGAGAGGTGACACATCTTCCTATTGTTCCCCTGTAGGGAATTCCACATTTTCTAATGCCTTATCATCTTCTTGCCCTTCTTCTCTGGGAGGAGTCTTTTCTACCTCTTCTCCAACATCCTTCAATTGTTAGGCCATTTCCTCCTCAAGATCATCATCAAATTCTTTTATAATAGTTTTTCCACTGACATCTTGTTTCTTCTTCCTCATAAATCACCTTGTTGATTTGTTGTTGATCATATTCTGGATGTTCATGGTATTCATCAGCCTCCTCCAATGCTTTTGAAGTCTCCATCTCCCGCTTCTCCCATTCCTCTAAGATTAGCATCGTGGCCTCCATTGTTGGTGGTCCCGTCAGAGGTTTTGAGGGAAGAGCACTGGTGAGGACTTGTGCCAAGGTAGCTTGGATGGTGGGATCCAAAAATATCTGGGAAATCTCATAGGGGACATTTTGTATGTGTTGCAAGAAAACATCTGCAAATGTGAGTGTGGGCATTGACATTGTCATTGCTACTAACAAAAGCGATGTAGTGGGTGACATGGAGGCAAAGGAAAGTGGAGAAGTTGTAGCAGAGGAGGAGTCAACCAATATCATGGGCCTAATTGCAGAGAGGAGGTGAGATGGACCGAGATGTCCACCGCAAGTGGGGATGTGGCAATCATGGCTTGGGAAAGGGATGGAAGAGCAGCGAGAACAAGAAGAGCTAGAGGAGATTTTGGCTGATATGTTTTCCCCTCTTCACCCTTTTGAAGGGGATCCTCTTGAATTTTTGGCTGCCCTGCAATGCTCTCTATACATTTGTTCCTCTTCAAGGGTGAACCTTCTGAATCTTTTCTTGAATATACCTTTGGATCTAGCGACTGCCCCGCCTTAGTCTCTTTCCTCTTCTTTGATCTTGTGAGCAGAGGAGATTTGGATGTCCCTCCTATTGAGGTTGTAGTAGCAACATCCTCTATAGCACTAGGCTCATTCTTAAGCCCATCATATGTTAGGACAACCCCTTGTTACTTCAATCAGGCTACTTGTCTATCAACCCATTCTTTGGTATGAGCCTGAATTAGCTTGGTTATAATATCAAGGTCATCGACCTCCTCCTTATCCAAATCTATTATTGGTAGCAGCAAGTTAGCGACTGTGGTGTACCTAGGGTCCATGACAATGCTTTCATCTTCTTCAACTTGATCAGGTATAGGAAATAATTGTACTCTTTTTATGAAGTATGCAGTCATTCGCATGTAGTGCCTTGTGTGCACCTCCTTGTCATCCTGTAAATCTGCACAGAAATCTTCAACATGATGCACATGGGCATACCCTAGTCCTAATGCTTTCCTTACATTCCCATATGGTTCCATCTACAGGTGAGCAGTGTGTAAGAAAAAATGATACTCTGCCAATTCCTTCTCAAAATTCCCAGTGCACTGGGATGTTTGTAATTTGTACATCCCTTGGCCAAAAGTTAAGGGATAAGGGATCCCTGCCAAATGTCTATTGTCGAGGACTCAATGCACATGTTGTAGCTGCTAGGAGAGCTCTAATAGTATGATCCGGTCATTAGGGTAATGGAACAGCTTAATCGACCTCTTTTTGAAACCTTGGGCACAAATATATGTGAACTTGGGGTACTGAATGGATAGGAAGGTGTATTGTTTCAAGAACACCCGAGCACTATGGGATACCCTCCTTTCAAAATCCCCTCCAAGCAATCTAATGATGTGACTAACGAAGGCATCATTCACCCTGCAATATTCCTTCTTGAAATTCTTGAACTAGAGCTGGGGATACCTATCATAGACCTTCAATGCTCGACCCGGTTCCTCATCAGGTGCCACGAACAATCCACTGTACCACCTTTGGTCAGCTAGTGAGTATACAAGATAGGAGGTCATGTAGAACTTGGAGGTCTTCTTGACATTCATGAACTACTCATGGAAGCAGTCACTTATTATGCCTCCCCAGTAGAATGAGACTTTTGTGGTGACATCTTTGTCCCCACAGAGAATCTGCTCTATGAAATACACCATCCATTCCTAAAAATATGCAGCAGTGGGGACGCCCATTACTTTTCTTAGCATGGTGACCAAATCATGGTAATCTTTGTGAAAGTTATTGTGGAAGAGTTCTTAAGGAACCTTAGTAGCACTACCCTTTTTTTCTTTGAGCCAGTACTAGTTTATCAACTTCTTGCAGCCAATCAGGTACTCGTCCCATGTTGCTTTGCATTCTACTATGGTTGGCATCTCCATCTCCCCAAAGGTGGGGATGTGAAATTTTTTGTAATCGCCTCACCCGACATATTAGCAAGGATGTTTCCATCCCTATCAACTATTGTTCGCGTCTTTGGTTGATATTCCTTCCAGCAAGCCATGACCAATTTGGGGGCTATGAGGGATGGAGGGAAGCCTGCAACTTTAGCAATCCCACTTTTTCAGATCAGTCTTGCATTATTGGTCTTAGGATGAACTCTGACCCTTTGCTTAAATTCATCAATATTGATGTGGCTGATATTGGTATCTGTAATCTCCTTCCAGTCTATGATGATTTTCGAATGTAAAGACTCTCCCTAAAATTGGTACTTCATCTAGTCTTTTTCCTCTTTTCCACAAGGAAACTTTCCTATTTTCTTTCCTTTGTCCTTTTCTACAGCTACCCCCGAGGGTCCTGCCCCTGATTCCATATATCTGTGAACAGGGCATAGTGAGCATAACCAATCACAAAAATACAAATGTCAATTATAATCCAATAAACAACATCCAATTAGATGATATATCATTCTCAAAATCCAACATTTACTTCAAGATGTCATTAGTCATTTACTGGAGGGATTTTGGACAACCCGAGCCTAGAGGGTCAGACTTCCTTGGCAGAAATGTTGTTTTGAAGGGCGAACAGGGTAGGGAAATCCGGATGATTTCTCCCGACTTTAGATTTTGATGCTTTAAAAGGTTCATGTAGGAGAGGGTTAAATTTTAAAATGTGGGTTGAGATTGGTTTTCAAATTGGAGGTCAATTGGATCATTTTGGGAGCACTCGGAAATGCAAGGCTAGAAAGCTGTCAAGGCTTCACTGTTTGGAACAGTCAGAAGGAAATGGAGTCCTAGGGTCCATGACCCATGAGGTAAAAGGATGGCCAATTTTTCCTAAGGTGTTCAGGCCTGAAGGGGTGGGAAGTCATCAATTTTTTTTCATTCGAAACGGTGGGCGTTGAACATAAACCCGACGGGAGTGGCCTGATGGACCAGACCCAGCTTCGAACTGGGCTACAAGAATTCATTGCTAAGTTTAAGTGATCAGGATGGTGGGCCCCAAAATTTTAAAGGATGGACCCACTTTTCCTTTTGTACCAGCTGAGATGGGACAGAATCCCTATGGATGGGGCCCGGCGAGGGCAAGGATGCCTGAGCTCATCGTTAGTTGGTCTTCGTGGAAAATGGTGGCTCGGGACTCGGGAGGAAAATGGACGGTGTCAAATGGATGCTCTGAACGAAAAATTCACCATGGAAATCCGAAAATGAAATTCCACTTACCGAGGCCCAAGGGTATGATGGACAGTTCATTTTGGTTGTTTGATTAACCCTGAATGGTGAAAGGAGTGGCAGCAACCGGAGGGTGGGGAGACAGGGCCTTCATGCCATTTGGAATGGCAGAAGTAATGCAGAGTCCTAGGGATGGAGTCCCATGGATGGAGTCTCGTGGAAGTGAGCTCGGGAAGCTTAGGCGAAGGTCAATTATAAATGTTCAATTCTGACAGCGATCCATTGACGGAGGTTCGAAATCACGAGCCCGGGAGGTGGTCTCACTATTTAGTCAAATGGATGCTCATTTGCTAAGTTTTCAATGGTGACAATTCGACATAGGCTTAGAGGGTGTGAATTCCCTATGTGAAGAATGGTGGTGACAAGGCCGAGTTTTGACTTCATCATAGAGGGTGATTTTGGAGGTTCCTTAGAATTTCAACACATGGTTTTTTTAGATGTTGTCATGTTGTACCTAATTAAAGCATTTTAGCCCATGTTTGTTCATCATTTTAAGTGTAAAATCACTAAAAAACCTCATGGGAAGGTGAACAGAAAACCTACCTCAAAATTCTGGTGAAAGAAGTTGTTGAATCCGCCAATGATCGACAAACGAAGGCAATGGGTGTGAAGGCGATGGGCGGCGAAGGCACTAGACTCCTCAAAATCTCTCTGACTTCCTCTGGCTATCCTGACATATGAAAATGAAAAGTTGAGCCAGATATTTATACCCCTAATATGTATTTAATATCCTCATTAATGCCTGTACAAATGATAGGAGGGTTGGTGAAGTTCAAAATCTGGGCGACGGTGGGAGCTTTGGGGCTCGGGGAACAGAAAGATGCGACCTTGCGGCCACTTCAAAGTTCATTTCAGAAACCATCGGTGAAAGGGAGTCTAGGGCCTAGAGGATGGAGTGTCGTCACAAGTTGGTCATTCAGAAATAACATAGTCAACATGGAGTTCTAGGGATGAAAGTCCGGGGAGACGGGCCCAGCGGGGACGGAGGCAATTGATTTTCGTCATAAGTTAAACAAGGCAGCGAACGAGGAGCCAAGTTCTAGGGTTCAAGAAGGTGAAAGCCTTCCGACGTTTGAGACAATGAACACCCAACGGAATCCCAGCAAGGGAAACCCAACGAG
Source organism: Sequoia sempervirens (assembly GCA_007258455.2). Taxonomy (NCBI): domain Eukaryota; kingdom Viridiplantae; phylum Streptophyta; class Pinopsida; order Cupressales; family Cupressaceae; genus Sequoia; species Sequoia sempervirens. The sequence continues at coordinate 1,037,212,456 of VDFB02271358.1, read as the reverse complement.
GCAGGCCCACCAGGCCCCAAGGCTGCTGGCAAAAGCAAACTGCCAGGGAGACTCCGCAAGGAACTAGGACTTTGGAGGGGACGAAACATGGTCAGCTTAAGACAAGACTTTGGAAGCACGTTTGACCATTTAAGTCACCAAAATGGGGTACACAAAATTAGGCAGTGATAAAATGACCTGACAAGGTGAAAGAAAAGAGGGTCCCTGTTTCGAACGGGGCCTAGTGTCGAGGGCACAACAACTTTCATATCCACCCATCATTGCTCATCTTCCCAAGTTTGGAGAGTCAAAGGTTCCAAACTATCAACCAGTCCATCTTTTATCTCTAAACGCACTCCATCCATGCATCCATGCATGATATCTAATTCTCACATTGACCATGTGTTGGCATCCACTCTTCATCATAAGGATTCAGAAGGCACTCTATCGCAATGTGTGCACAAAGACAAAGTTAACTCTAGTACATCAACAAAGTCGATCAGGAATCTCAAAAGTTGTAGTCAAGTGCACGTATCTTGGTAAAGTAGCTTCTTCAAAAAAGATATCAATGGCACATTGGGTAAGTGCACCAAGATGGTTCCCAAAAAGGGGGCTTAAGTGGCCACTTTTTTTCTGAAATCAGGAAATCCTGACCTTGGACATAAAATTGAAGATAGTTACACTCAAAATTTTGAGATGGAACAAAAACAAGGATTGAAGTGCTTTGAGTGTACTTTCTAAACTACTAATTTATTTTGAAAATTTTTGAGATTAAGGGGTTCAAAAGAGGGATGTACACAAATTGGTGTTGTTTTTGTTAGAAAAACATAACATAGAAACTCTTGTATGACATAAGCATGGTGAAATTTTTTGTAGTATTTTTAAAAACGCTATGGGCAGAACTTAGCTAATAGTATCTAGTTGATGCACAATTTTTCTGATAATTTTTTAATGAATATTTCATTTTTTACTAATTTTCTAAGTGGGCACTTCCTGAAAAGTAGAATTTTGGCCATGCTCCCCCTAATTTTTTTTGAAAATAACTGATTTTTTTTTCTTTTCTTTTTTTAAATTTGTGGAATGGATTCTAGTTTCTAAAAATGTAATTTATTTGAAAATTTGAAGAACGGTTATTTTATAACAAAAAAAACACCAAACACTACTTTTTGGCAAAAAATAGACCTACAAACAAAAGAAATTATGGATGAAAGACTTAACATTGTCAAAAAGTGAAAAAAAATACATCGTTGGATAGCTAAGAGAGAACCTAACATTACCCATATTTTTATTTTGTTGATATTGAACTAGATGTAATCTTGATGGTGAGCACGGACCCGATTATGTGAAAAATTATAGAATTTGCAAAAACACATCTCTGGCCTTGTTGGGAATGCCCTCCAAGCCTTTGGATTGGTATTCCAAGGAAAATAATTTCACTTTTTTCTTTTTTTTTAACACGAAATAATGCAAGCGTGTTATAACGCACTCGCATTATAATGCGAGCGCATTTTGTAAAAAAAAATTCAAAAGTGGCCAGAAAATTGGTACCCAACCTCATGCACCCGCCCCATTATGAAAAGAGAATCTACATCAACACCACAAGGTGATTCAACATGATCTTAAAATCTTTCAAAAAAATCAAAAAAATAAAAAAAATATGAAAATCAAAAAAAGGATTGAAAATAGTAAAGAAAATCGTCCTCTAGTGAAAACCACTACGGTGGCACTTTGGGTAGGTACCATGATGAAAACTTCACAAGCAGGCGTCATGTGTAGAATCGAGCATCTACGCATGCCAGTTCAAGTGAAAATATTTCATTCCATCCATAATAAATCCATTCATCCATAAACCATTGATCCAATCCATTTTCATCCATCTTCCACATTATCTTGATCCTGATAAAATTTTGGTGCACACTTTACACTTGTTTATGGTAAAAATCTTGACATGAGTCATTTTCATTGATCCTATCCTATCCAACATTATCTGATCCATGAAGCATTATCCAATGAAGCATTCCTCTGTTCAAACACCTTATCCTAGCGCAAGATAATCCTTGGCATCCTTTGCATGCTTACCATATCCATCTATCCACACACCTATCCAAGCATCCACCCATGACATTCCATACATTGCTAGACACTGGGGGCATATATTTATATCTTACTTTGGGAATAAATCTTGATCTATATTTTCCAACTTATGTGGTGATCCAAGCATTGACAAACATGAAATCAAATTTGTCAAAGAATTTATGAGCCAAAAATCCAAATCACTAGCCCATGGAATATTTTGACAAGAAGATGTTCCTTATCAATTTTTATCTTTCATTGAACATTAATCCAAATAATTAATATCAATTTCATCTAACGTGTGCTTCAACCTCACATCAAACTATTCAAAACAAATTTTGTTCCAAATCAAGCTTCAAAATCTTGATCAATCAAAACCAATCAATCCATCATCTTGGGATATCCTTCCCAATCCTGGTGTTGCTTAACACTATCTTTACATTGTTGTGTATCATCAACAATGTTATCATCATCAATCCCTCATCATCTTGGGATATCCTTCCCAATCCTTGTGTTGCGTAACACTATCCTTACATTGTTGTGTATCCTCAACAATGTTATCATCATCAATCCATCAATCCGATCAATCAACCTTAGCTTGGTTTTCACCAAAATCCCAAAGAGAGCACTAATATCATCACACATATCCATATCCAAATCGTCAAAATCATGCGAAAATCCAAAACATTAGAAAATAAAAAATATCAAAAAACATCAAAAATTAAAAAATCCCAAAACATCATAAAATCAAAAATTCAAAAACAATCAAAAAGTCAGAAAAACATCAAAAACATGGAGTCTTAACTACTTCGTCTTTGAGCTTAAATGTAGGAAAGGCTAATCTTTGATCAACCCCCAACACAAAAACACAAAACATTCAAAAAACACAAAATCCAAAAACATTCATAAAATCTCCAAAAACCCCAAAACATTGAAAAATTCAAAAATCAAAATGTAGACATCCAAATTTGGACACTTAATTTATCCAAATTTATCACTTTTCATCTAAACATCCTCTTATCCGAGTTAATTAAGTAATATTACTATTATTTAATTAATATCTTTTTCTCAAATCCTAAGGTGTTTAATTGTAATTAAATGCCTTACCCTCCTTAATCCTCCTTTCATCAAATAAATTAAATAAATATTACATTTATTTAATTCCTCACATGTCATTTTCATCTAATTCTAATCCACCTTCTAATCTCTTCATTAAGGATGTGCACATGTCTAATCCTTGATTAGGATGTGTCACATCCTCCAACTTTTGCAAGTTGGCCTTTAATCCTCACAACCCTAATTATCCTCTACCTACTGATTAGTCAAACCTAATTAGTACCTTGGCCAGAATTTTTAATTCCTTTTTATTCCCTCCAAACCCTTTCCCATGTGAATTTTTAATTCACATTTATTTGTCCTAGATTCCTTCCTTTATATGTGAATTTTTAATTCACATTCCATCCCTAAGGCTTCTAGAACCTTGGACTTGTCACAATCTCCACATGTGACCAAGTCCCACCTTTTTGGAGCCCACCTTTTATCCTCTAGATCCTCCTAGGAATGTGAATTTTTAATTCGCATTTATATCCCCAACCACCTTTCATTTTCCCCATGTAAATTTTTGAAGAATTCCAAAATTCTTCAAATGTCTCTTTCACTCCCACTTAGGGACAAGAAATCCCTTTTTGTGGAAATCCTCTCACTCCCCAAGGTGCTTGGAAGGTACTTGTCCTTCCTCCACCTCATGTACCTTCTTGACACCTCACTTACACCTCATCTTCTCTTAGCCACTTCACCCTTCACATGTCAAGATGTGAGGGCTTGTGGGTTCTCAACCCACCATAGTCCTTCATCTTGGCCTTGTTGGATCAATCTTGACCATTGAATTCTCTAGAGAATTCAAATTCTCCTATAAATACCCCCTCCTCAAGGGCATTTTTAGAACACTTAACCATTTCATAACTGCATGCTGCCAATTTGCATTCTCAATCATCTACTATCATCTAGCCATCTCTTTTAATCATTTTTCACATCTAATCTTGCATCTAGCTACATCACAAACCATCTAAGGAGCACACAAAATCATTCCAATCAAGGGCCAACCAAGGAAAAATCAACAGCAAGGAAGGTGAAATCGTTTGTGCCTTATTTTGTCCATTTTTCTTATTGTTTATCACTCTTTTGGCTAATCTTGAGGTGTCCTTGGTCTTTTATCACTTGCATTTCTTAGTTATTTTGCACATTAGAAGAGGATAAAATTTCAAGGCATACATTTTTGGCATGCCCGGTGGGACCCACAAAGAGGTTCTTGCATTTAACGTCCCTTTTGGTTAAGAATTTTGCAGGAAAAGCTTGCAGAAAGGCGGTAGTGCCCTCTTTAGAAAGGCGGCAGCGCCCCACACCTAAAAGTTTTATTCTTTCTAACACGTTTGCTGCAATTAGGGATATATTTAGAAGGTTTAACTAACACTTTTCTTGCAGTGGGAGGGGCACAACTTTCCATTTTTTTAAATCTGACAAAGTTTATTGCAGAAAGGCGAAAAGGCCCTTGTAGAAAGGCGGCAACGCCCTTGCAGAAAGGTGGCAGCACCTTTGCAGAAAGACGGCAGCGCCCCTGCAGAAAAGCGGCAGCGCCCCCACAAAAAGGCGGCAGCGCCCCAAAACAACATAGTTTGGAAGGTAAAATAGTCATTTTGGCTTCGTTTTTGCTCTCTTTTTTTTGCTGTTTTCAAGTAATAACTCTCTAACCTTGTTTTGGCAAGGATATTGTTGTTTTTCACTAACATTTTGTAGCATATTAGGGCGTTATTGATCAAGAGCAAAGAAGAAAATAGCTAACATTTGCTTGTAGGACCATCCACTTGATCAGATTTTTGAAAACTATCTTTGCTGTTTTGGAATATAGTCTAATTAGAGGGAATAAAACTTCATTCTTTGCTATGATAGTTTGTTCTTGTGTTACCCAAGGGGGCATTAATTTGTTTTCGCTTTCCCCTTGCACTTCGTGTGAGCCTGGGGACTAGTTGGAAATGGTTAGTGTCTTCTTTTTAGTGGGACCTGCTTGGGGATTTCATCACCCCAAGGGACGATTCCAACCACGCATACCGGCGGGGTATATAAAGGGGGGAGAATGAAAGTTGTACCCCAATCCAGTCGCGTCGTAATTGGCAGAGCATCGAAGCTAGGGTGATACCTAGATAGACGTGAAGAGTTAGTCCGAGTCTTTCAGTGTCTCGCTGGGGTTCCCGACTCACGCTTGTGACAGACTGGTGTTCACGGTTGTGCCTCACATACCAAGAGTATATCGAGGACTCCCTAGAAGCCTTGTGCATCCTAGATTAAGACTTTGCCTTGCCATACCCTTACTATTAATCATAGGATTGTGCTTGCTTGAAGTGTTTCTTTGTGAAAAATCTATCAAATTTTTGGTACTTTGGCCTTACTTTATCATTTTGCGTCATTTCCATAGCTATTGCCATCAAAACCAAACTTTGTCTTATCACAGAAAGGCGGCAGCGCCCCTGATTTACTGCAGAAAGGTGGCAGCGCCCCTAATTTACTATAGAAAGCTGTCAGCGCCCCTGATTTACTGCAGAAAGGCGGCAAAGCCCCTGAATTACTGCAAAAAGTTGTCAGCGCCCCTGATTTTGCTGTCAATGCCCTGATCTTTGCTGCAGAGGGGCGAATTTTCCCTCCTGGACACCCGAAATTGCCTCATTTGGATTTATTTAGCCTCTAAATCACCATTTAATCATTCCCAACCATTATCCCATCATCCTAAGTCCATTTTTTTCACTTTAAGCCTCCTGAAGCCTCTATTTGATCCATTTAAACCTCTATTCTATTGTTCCAAATCTTCGTTAACCATTATAAATCCCCAATCATTCTACCCAATCAATCAAATCACATCCGTTCAACCAATGCTATCCTATTGATCTTAATAATCTAATTCAATTCAATCGAAATCCATTCTAGCAAATCAAAATCCGATCCCATCAAAATCCAATCCAATCATCCGTCTACTAAATCCCATCAAAATCAAAATCAATCCCATCGCATCATCCAATCATCCTAATCTGAGATTTTGTCTAATCTTGATCTAAGCTTGACCAAAATCCCAATTTGAGCTTTAATCTGTTCCCATCCAAAATCTTTTATCCGTCCTCTTTATCCTTTCACCATCATGAATCCTCATCCTCCATCAATAGTAGTCAAGGGAAACCCTAATTACGTGGACAATGATAATGAAAGTCTTGTCAATCAAGAAGAATATGGCATAGATCCCCTTGATGTTATCGTCACTAGTAAGCTTTCTCCACCCACTTTCCACAATCCAATCACCCCTTCCAGTTATCCTGTTTTGTCTTCATCCATGCCTAATCATGCTCCTTATGCCACCTTTGACAATGGATATCTAGTATCTTCTTCATCCCCATATTTGTCATGTCCTTCATCTACATCATCCTCTTATACAACATCTACATCCTCTTATCCTAATTTTCCATCCCATACTCCTATTACAATTCCCCACACATGACCCCCTATCCTAATCCTCTTTCCCAATCTTCCCATACTAATCCTACATCCACCCCCTTTTACCTTAATCCCACATCCATGTCTCCTCATCCTAATCCATCATCCCAATTCCTTTATTATAATCCCTCCCCCACATCCTCTTGTTCCACTACACCACCTATATCCTCTTGTCCTAATCCACAATCCATGTCCCTCTATCTTAATTCACCACTCCAATATCCTTACCTCAACCCTCCATCCAATCCTAGTCCTCCATCTACTCCTAGTCCTCATCCAATCCCATTCATCCATCCAATCCTAGTCCTCCATCTACTCCTAGTCCTACATTCAATCCCATTCCTCCATCTAACCCTCCTAGTCAACCAATCCATAATCCCTCATCCATTTCTACCACCCTATCCAAGTCAAGCACATGCAAGTCTCTCATTTCAGAAGTTCTCCAAGGACTCACAAAGAAGCCATCCCCAACTCCACATCTTGAAGTCATGGAACCATGCCATCCCAATCCATCATCCACGGTAACTAGTGATGAGAGCCTTCTCCATACCACACCTATCATTGTTGTTACCACCCCTAGCACTAATCAAACCATTGAAACCATTGAACCCACTAAATCCATTGAACCCCCATCTCCTACTCCGAGAACCACCAAATCTATCGAAGACACCCAATTCTAATCCACTCCCTCTACTCCTAGATCCACCCAAATCCAATCCACTCCTCCCACTCCTAGTAGCACCAAAACCCATTCTAATGAACCTCATGAATCTTCCATCCCTCCATCTTCCCCACTTGAAGAGTCCCAACAAGACTCCATTATCATGCCTCCCCCACACGATGAGTCACACCAAGAGTCTAATCCAAAGCATGCAAGCATATCCCCTTCTCCAGATCAAGATCCTACCATCCCATCTAGTCCACCTCAAAATCACAGTCCCCCATCCATTCCATCCCAGGATCCCCTTGTCATTCAAGCTTCCATTGCTCCATCACCATCTCCATCACATGAGCCTACTACCACAAATCCATATCCTATCATGGCCCCTAGTCCCTCTCCTGATGTTGCTATCCCATCATCTTCTTCTCATGATCCCCCATCATCACCTAAAAATGCTATCCCCACACCACTTGCATATCCCCTTGGTCCTCTCACATTCCTCCATGGTGGTCTCCTCGTAGAAGAAAAAAAAAGCATATACACCAACCCTCCTCTTCCACCTAATAATGAACTCACCTCATTCTTCCAGAATAACAAAAATCCTGTCCTAGATCGAATGCTCAAGAGAATGAACTATCAAGGGAAAGGTTTAGGCCTTCATGAGCAAGGTATTATAGAGCCCATCCAAGCTAAAAAATATTTGTATCCGCAAGGTCTTGGATGTACTACTCACGACTCGCAATCCAAAAATGTTGGTACAACCTCTAGACGTCCTCAACGAGCCTTTTCCAAAAGAAATGTCAGCCCTTCCCATCGCTCCACCAGATCATATGTTGCCATCCCTTCTCCTCTATCATATCACCTCAAAACAACCGTCCATCTTCCTCCTTCATCTGCTCCATCCATTTTGGGTCCTTACATCCCTCCATCTACCATCTCCAATCCTCCATCTACCATGCCCTTGTTTCCTCTAGGTCTTACGTCTATTTTGGGCCCCTATATCCCAAAATCACCTCCTCCATCTCATCCTATCCATCTTTTCATCCATTCATCACCTATCCATCTCATCCATCATAAACATCCCTCTCACATACCCCATAGTCAGGATCAACAAAGGCACATACCTAAACATCCTCCATCTACACATAATCCCCATACTCCTACCTCCATCACTCCACATCATTCACCTCCTCACACCCATCCCATTGCTACTAAAAGCACTTTGGCTGTTAAAGAAAAAATGCATAAATCTAAGCATCCACATGAATCTATGGCTCCCCATGTCCTCTCTAAAAGACATGGTGAAGAGAAGAAAAATCTAAATCTACATCAAATCCATAGGCCACAAAGGCCCACCAAAGCAAAGATCAAAACCATGTGGATCCCAAAGAAAAAAGATGCAATGCCATCACATAAAAAATTTGTAAGAACATCCAAAGTCGCTAATCCAAAAGCTCATCATACACCCGTTTCATCTCCTAAGTTTGTTTTGGGTCCTTATGTCTCGAAATTCACCATTCCATCTCCTCCATTATCCCCACATTCTCCATCCCTTAATCCTATTATCTTTCCACATCTACCACCACATGTGCCAATGTTGGTCCTGAACACATCTCCCCATCACATATCCACCCCATCATTCTATCCATACCCTTTCCAACATCCCATCCATTATCCCATGTATCAACCCCATCAAATCCCTCTAATTCATCCTCATGCATAATCTATTTATCCTAATAAGGTTGTACCAACATCCAACAGTCGGTTCGAACAGGGGCTCTTAATACCTCGTATGGAACTTAATGTTTGAGTCCTTCATCCATATCCTTATCGCATGTCTTCTAAATCCCCTTATCAACATCTCTATCCTTATCCATTTTCATCCCCCTACTACCCAAAAAATTCAAAAAAGTCCAAAAATCCATAAAAATTCAAAAATTCAAAAAAAAAATAGTAAAGAGAAATAATCCATCCAATGGTGAAAACTTGGCAAACAAGCGCCTTGGATAAGTACCATGATGAAAACCTGGCAAACAGGTGTCATGCGTACATTCCCATCTGCACTTGGGGGCAACTTCCTGATATGCATTCCCTCCATCCGCTATGCTTCCATCTATGCACCCGTCTTCCTGTTATCCGTCCTCTTCATAAGTCCCCCCATCCCACCTATCTTCCACATCCTACCATCATATCCCATTTATCTCCCATTCCCTCCATCATTTTTGTGATCTTGATCAAAATAGGGGCACCTATCTATGCATGCTTTGGACATCTACTGGTATACATTCCCTTCATCCATGCTCTATCATATTCCTTAGCCCCCCATCCTATCCTCATTTAGTTATCTCCTTTATCTTCCCATCCACTTGTCTTTTATCTCTCATGCCTCCTCATATGTGACATATCTAGAGTGGGGGCATCTACTTCCTTTGTGACATAGTCCTTGGAGACATCATCTATCCTAGCATCCCTTTCATCTCCCCATCCATATCTTCGTATCCATCTATCCTAGCATCCCTTTCATCTTCCAATCCTCCTATCCCTATCCATCTATCACAACATCCTTTCATCTCCCTATCCCTCCATCCCTTCATCCTTCACCAATTCCCCCATCCCTTCATCCTTTTTCATCAATCCCCCATGTATCTCTTCCCCCTTTCTCTTAGGAGGCCACCGAGGCTGCGGTAGCCAGTATACCGGTACAGGCCGTGGCCTTCCCTGAAGTGACAGCGCCCACAGCGGCGGCACCCACGGCCAAAGCGTGGAGTGCCCCGCCTGCAGAAGGCAGCCGATACTTGTGATGGGGCTAAATAGCGAGTAGTAGGAAGGCGGCGGCGCCCATAGTGAGCCGAGGCACGCCGTGAGAGTGGCGCCAGGCGTAATGCCCTAGGTGCGGTGAGGAGCGCCCCAACAGGCGGTATTGCGAGGCAGTGTGACGCCCGATGAGGCGGGGCTCCCGGCCAGAGCGGTAGCGCCCCGCCGTAGTGGGGCGGCGGCGCCCCTACTGCAGCAGGGCGGCAGCGCCCCTACCCCGCCAACCTTTGACCCCAAAAATTTGCATTTTTGCTATCTTTTTTTAAAAAATAATTCCAACCCATTTTCTAATTTTCTTTCATGCACAAAACCCATGTCTTGAAATTTTCAAAATTGATTTTTGATTTTTACATTGACACTTCCGAAGGCCATAACTTTTGACTCGGGTGTCTATTTGAGCTGAAATTTGATGGGTGGTTGCGTTATGAGATAACGAGTGAATTTCCAAATGGTTTCTTTGAAAGTTGTTGGAACCCGTTTTGACCCATTTTCGGGGCCTCAATCTTTCATCTTGACCCTCAAAATCCCACTTTAGTGTTTTTTTCCAGCATTTTGAAAAATTGTTTTTGCTCATAACTCAAAATGCATATCTCGAATTTGGGATGTTAGTTGGAAATTCCTCCTATCTCACTATTGGGTATTTTTTGAAAAAAAATTGGACTCCCAAAAGTCTATCCATGAGGTTTCCTAAAATGGCAAAATTTGACAATTTTTTAAAAATTGCCAAATTGGGAAAAATCTGATTGTCAACACTTTACGCCCTTTAAACCCCCGAACTCGGTGTAGAATCAATCCAATCATATCCTTCAATCATTCTAGTATTCAATCCAATCCTCATCTGAGCTTTAATCTTATCCCAATCTGAGCTTAGCCAACCCCTAATCTAGGCTTTCATCCATCTGCAGTCAATGTCTTTGGATACCGAACAAAGTCTTAAGATCCCTCCCTCCATCTTCTTCAATTTTGTCCCATTCATCCATTCTAATAAATCCATTCACTCATTCCATGTAACCATTCATCTACTTCGAACCTTCATCTATCATCTCAACACGTCATCGAACCTCCTATCATCTCAAACATTCATCAAACCTCCTTCTATCATTTCAAACTCTCATTCCATAATCTTGATCAATCATTTACTCATTTTGAGTAATCTTCCACCTGTTCCCACCCTTCACCTTCTAGTTCCAAGAATTAGTTATCTATCCATCTGGTCAACTTTTCCTCATCCAAATCCTTATCCCTCTATCCAATCCACCCAAACAACCCTTTTCCTCCCCCCATCCTCTCCCCTCATCCCATCTCATAATCCCTTGTCATTGGTATCTAGCTATACGCTTTTCCCCATGCAATCCAATGTCATCTATCTTATCGTCATCACTTTTGTTTCTTTTGCACATCTTTTCTATCTCATCGTTCATCACTTCATCATTCATCTATATGGCATGTCATTCCCCCACTTCATCTTTGATGATTTGGATAGCTATCCCACCCCTGAGCTTTATATAGTCACTATCCTCCAATCCAATCCAATCCAATAGGTCTATCTTGTTCCATCGTGTCAGTTCCATCATTTTAACCCCTTATCTAGGGTTATCTCATCATCTTTCATCCATCACTTGTATGTGGCCTTTTGTCAAACTACGTTGCCCCTGCGCTTTCACGTAGGCAAGGTTGATCATTTGATCCGCCCCCGGGGTTCCATCCATCATCGATCTATATTGTCCACTTTTCTCCTTTTGTCCATCCTATCTTTACCATCCATCAAGGTCTCCATCTTGGTCACTCGTCAGCCTTTTATCGAACTACGAGGGCTCTGCGCTTTCACATAGGCAAAGCTAATCTTTGATTGGCTCCCAAGCCCTTAGATCTTTAGGGTGTGTCAATCTCATGTCTTATCTCCCTTGTGTCATGTCTTCAAGCTATGCCCTTACTTATCTAACTGGTTCTCAACAAACAAGAGCCAATTGTATCATCAAATCCAATCAGTTTTGAATATCTTACGTCATATCAATCTTTTAGCTTAGTACCCATCATCGGTCTCAACAGGATGCATCCTTCCTAACAGACCTCATCAATCCCATCCCTCCCCTTGATCCTATGGCAAAGGATGTTTGAAATTGATTGTGATATTTTGATACTTTGGGATTTTGTTTATTATTTGAGCTCTCTATCATCACTTGTCAAGGCCGCCATGATCCATCATATTATGGTGTGTTTTGATTGGTCAACATAGGGGCATATCTTGTTTTTTTGTTTGATTGTGTCTTCTTGGTTGTCCCACGTAGTACCCACCAAGATCCCCGAGGTATTGTGTTATGCTGGGGCATCTTTTTGTGCTTGTGGTTATCTCAATACCTGGCCCGACCAAGGTCTTTGTGACTTTGGGGTGTTAGGGTAGCCTTCTTGTCTGTTGTATTTGTTTTATGCATTAGACACTAATTCACCTTGGTTCCACATACCCTAGCACTTTGTGTCTTATGCTATAGAAAAACTCAGTGCTCTGAAGATGAAAAATTGCATTAGGATTGTATTTCATTTTCCATTCTATTGTCTTGCAAGTATCCCCCCATCCATTCATCCTTCATCCTTATCTCACATCTCTATCCAATCCCCATCCATTCCATTTAGCCTGAATCATCTAATCATATCCTTGGTCTTGTTCTCAGTCTTGTTACCAGCCTTGACCCATCATCATCATCATCCATTAGTATCCTTTCCTATCCCTTTAGTGTTATTTTCGGATGTATCCTTGCCTCATCAACAACACTTTCATCATCATCATCGGGAGGTATTCTTCCCTATCCTTTAGTGGTGTTTTGGGATGTATCCTTCCCTCATCAATACCACTCAGTGGGATGTATCCTTCCCTATCCTCGTGTTGTTTCAAGATCCTTCATTCCCTCATTGACAACACTCCATCCATCATCAACCCATTTTGGCTTGTACCTTGATTGGGGCAACATCACCTTTTGAAATCCATTTGTGCTTCATCCATCTCCATATCACTTACTCTCTTACCCATCACCTTGCATCATCTTCCTCATCTCCCCTTGCATCACATCATCTATTTCGAGAGCACACACGTGTTCTCTTCAACCCGCATGTCCTCTCGAGGGGGCATCCTCAATCCCTACTCTTCATCTTCACCCCCATCGTCTTTCTTTTCCTAGTCATCCCTTTGATGATGGGGCATCTTTTCCAATCTAACCATCTCCTTCGGGTTCTATATTTTAATATTCTTTGAAATGATGCTTACTGTAACACCATCTCAAAGAGGGGCAAAATGTAGACATCCAAATTTGGATACTTAATTTATCCAAATTTATCACTTTCATCTAAACATCCTCTTATCCGAGTTAATTAAGTAATATTACTATTATTTAATTAATATCTTTAATTCTGCCAAATCCCTAAGGTATTTAATTAATAATTAAATACCTTACCCTCCTTAATCCTCCTTTCATCAAATAAATTAAATAAATATTACATTGATTTAATTCCTCACATGTCATTTTCATCTAATCCTAATCCACCTCCTAATCTCTTCATTAAGGATGTGCACATGCCTAATCCTTGATTAGGATGTGTCACATCCTCCAACTTTTGCAAGTTGGCCTTTAATCCTAATTAACCCCTAATTATCCTCTAATTACTGATTAGTCAAACCTAATTAGTACCTTGGTCAAAGGAATTTTTAATTCTTTTTTATTCCTCCAAGAACCCCCTTTCCCATGTGAATTTTTAATTCACATTTATTTATCCTAGATTCCCTTCCTTTATATGTGAATTTTTAATTCACATTCCATCCTTCCAAGGCTTCTAGAACCTTGGACTTGTCACAATCTCCACATGTGGCCAAGTCCCACCTTTTTGGAGCCCACCTTTTATCCTCTAGATCCTCCTAGGAATGTGAATTTTTAATTCTCATTTATATCCCCAACCACCTTTCCTTTTCCCCATGTAGATTTTTGAGGAATTTCAAAATTCCTCAAATGTCTCTTTCACTCCCACTTGGGGACAAGAAATCCCTTTTTGTGGAAATCCTCTCACTCCCCAAGGTGCTTGGAAGGTACTTGTCCTTCCTCCACCTCATGTACCTTCTTGACACCTCACTTACACCTCATCTTCTCTTGGCCACTTCACCCTCCACATGTCAAGATGTGAGGGCTTGTGGGTTCTCAACCCACCATAGTCCTTCATCTTGGCCTTGTTGGATCAATCTTGACCATTGAATTCTCTAGAGAATTCAAATTCTTCTATAAATACCCCCTCCTCAAGGGCATTTTTAGAACACTTAGCCATTTCATAACTACATGCTGCAAATTTGCATTCTCAATCATCTACTATCATCTAGCCATCTCTTTTAATCATTTTTCACATCTAATCTTGCATCTAGCTACATCACAAACCATCTAAGGAGCACACAAAATCATTCCAATCAAGGGCCAACCAAGGAGAAATCAACAACAAGGAAGGTGAAATCGTTTGTGCCTTATTTTGTCCATTTTCCTTATTGTTTATCACTCTTTTGGCTAATCTTGAGGTGTCCTTGGTCTTTTATCACTTGCATTTCTTAGTTATTTTGCACGTTAGAAGAGGATAAAATTCTTAGGTTCACACAAAACATTCATAAAATCTCAAAAATACCAAAAATAGCCTCAAAACCTTTCAAAAATCTAAAAATATCCAAATATTTGAAAAAAAACCTGCATCCATCTCATCTTTCCTTCACCGGAAATAAATATCACTCATAATAAATCAATCATTATCCCCAACCTTTGGTAAAATAGTCATAAAAAAGTCTAGCAGATTAAAAGTGAAAACTCAAACATCAAAGTCTCGAGTCTAGGTCAGTAAGTAAACAAGTTGGTCAACTCTTTATGTCAATAGCCCACCATCTAATCGGTCCCAAATCAACCATCCGATAACATCATGTCCTAGGATGTATCCTTCCTACAATGGGCATTATCTATTGGCAACCATTTCGGTTCTTATCCTTAAAAACACATTTCCTTTTGGTTAGAGGTATGAAGAAAATTAGCTTGTTTGTTTGCTTTATCTTTGTCTTTTGACTTATTGCGCTCATTTCGATGACCTCTCGATGATGTCCCAAATGAAAAGATTTAGAGAGAAATTAATGGGGCAATGATCATTATCTTTTATTTGTTGTGTTGGTTGGATATTCTTGTAATATAACCTTGGTCATGTGTGCTTTGTTTGGTTTGTAGGGAAGGTGTTTCAGGTGTCTTGTTGACCACATAGGAAGGCTCACTTTCTATGTTTTGGTCTGAGATATTTGAAATATTTGAACTATATTCTGAATAAGGTTATGTATGGTAGGTGTGAACAGGAGTACTCATATCTGATTGTTGAGTCAAAGTCCATCACACTAAGTGCAACACCATCCTAGTTCTTTATACCTTGATTCATCATGCTTATGTGTGTTATCAAACATAAGGTAAGTGGCCCTTTTAAAATCCCAAATTCTTGATAAGCAAATCATCCATTTCTCATCATCATCTCTAATAAAGTTGACTTGTTGAATCCTCTTGTCATCATCTCATTTCTTCTTTCTTATTTTCTACGCTATCATACCTAAATAGTTAATCATCATTGCTAATGCATCCATTCTACATCCACAAACCATCAGCATACTGCATATCATATCATATCATCATCTCACATGCATTTTTCATCATCATAATATAGATCTATTAGTCTAAGCATCTCATAAAACCATACATTTGCATAAAACATCCATTGCATAATCATATAGACATCATCACATCATCCATCTCAAACGCAGTATATCATCATTTAAGTTGTTTAGGATAATATAGATTGGTTATTCCAAGCATCTTAAAACCATCTCATTTGCATCATCATCATAACCATCCATATGTCCATCTTGAACCTCTTTATTGCAAGATCGACCCTTAAATCGAATCTTTTCACTTGATCTCTTCAGGGGGCAATGCACCAGTATACTTCTTTCTGCTGGGGCATCCGACAAAAATCAGAGAATTTTTTAATTTGATCACAGTAAGATTATTCTTTGAACTAATGCAACAAGTACATTGCTTCAAAGAGGGAAAAAATGTAGAAAAACAAAATTGGCATCATGCATTTAATTAAGTCATATTTGTCCATTCATTAAATAAATCAAGTTTATTTGATTAATCTCTAAAGTACTCCATTTAAATTAAATAAATTCATCTTTAACACTAACATCATCCCCTTTAGCTAAATAAATCAAAACATTTATTTAACTAAGTCTAAATCATTTTCCATCTCCTTTTGATTTATTTTAATTCATAAATCTAAATCAAATGAGTCAAATCACCTAACCTCATCTTATTTAATCAAATCACGATTAAATCTAATCTTAATCGATGCCACATCCTCTAGCTTTTCCCACTTGCACAAATAAATCAATTTAATTTATTTATTAAATCTTCATTTTCTCTCAATAAGGCATAAAAGAGGAATATTCCTCCATTTCAAATCTCCCTCCAAATGGGATGAGTCCTCCCAACAAGGCATTTATTTCATCTTACAAGTCCTTTTGCCTTGAGCCAAGTGTCCATAACTCCATTTGACTCTCCATCCACCTTGTCATTTCACTAATTTCAAATTTCAACTAATTGCATTTATGGGAACATTCATCAAAACATGCACAGCCTTGGCCCATTCACATGGTGACAAGTGGCTTTTCCTATTGGATGGGTTTTTATCCCACATTCACCTCTTTTGCCTCTTCTCTCATCAAATTCTTCTATAAATAGAGAGGCTATCCTTTATTTTTATCATCCACAACTTAGAGCAAAGTTACTCTCTTCACATTGAGAGCTAACTTTGTCCACTTCATAGCATAGCATCTTCAAGGAATTTTATCATTGAGCTTGTCAAGGGTTGGGAAAGGGCCACTTTTCATATCAAAGTGGCACCAATCCACTATTGGATAGGTATACTTCATGTTCTCATATGCTTTGATCATTTTTGTCATTTATTTGCATTTTGAAACATGTTGAAACATCTCATATGGATGTTGAATGTTTTCTTTGTTTTAAAATACTAATCATGCTAATTTGTGTGTTAGAGTTTAAGCCATTTGCATATTTTGACATCCACACTATGTTAATTCTAACATGTGGATTAATGAATGTTCTTTAAGATAGTTATAGATATGTGATTATTGTGCATACTAATATTCCCATGCAGATATGATTTGAGGCCACTAAATTAAGAAGATTCCACCAACTATTCATTCACCATAATGGTTAACAAAGTGGTCATGCGAAGGTCAACAAAGGGAAGACTATCGAAGGCTGGAGATTCCTCATGCAAACTGAGTTGTAACTGCCTTGTAAATGATCTTTATTGTTGTTGAGCAAATATAGGTGTTACTATTGTGCTAAATCAATTTTGAGGCAAGCACGTCTGACTAGATTCCATGCATGTGTAACTTCCTCTCCACTTTCTCTACTTTCCCTAAAATAGCATCCTCCCAATTCGTGGATTTGACCACCTTGCTTAGTTATTAGCTTCTTTTCTTATAAATAAGAGTCCAATGCTCCTTCTTAGGAGGTTGCATGATCTAATGATGTACTTGTATTCTTAGTTTTTAGTAATACAGTTACACTGCTCTATTGTACTTGTGTTTTCTAATGAATAAGATGAAGTTATAAGTCTGTGCATCTGAGTTTACATTAGTTTTAGAGGATACTCATCCAAGGGGGCCACTTGGTGATCATTTCATCCTTTAGCTTAGTTTAGTTTAGTTATTACTTTCTATTTAGTAATTAGTTAAGAATCTAACACTGACTGTTCCTACAGCCACTAGAATTCCATTTTGTGATTGTTCCTATAGCCAAAGCAAACAAAGTAGTTTCCTGTTTGTTTGCTCAGATTTTTGTTTTTGTCATGCATTTCAGCTTAGTATAATTATTGGTTGATGTTTAGTACTTATGTTATTTCTTTCTAAGCAATTTACCTTCCGCGTTATGTTTTTCTTAGTTGTAGAATGAGTATGGCTACTTTGGATCCTTAGTGCACATACTCTGCTGACCCATTTCAAGTACACATCCCTGGGTTGACAAGTTAAATGCACCTTCATGATGATTGAAATGGATATTTAGTTTAGATGTCCAATCTCTGAATCATAGTTGTAAGGGCTTAGTTGTTAGATCATTGTAGGAGGCCAACATTTTTTGCCAACATTTTTGGCATTGTTGTTAGGAATGGTGTCAAACTAGGGAGTTCTTTGGAGTCATTGATAGTTTTTCTTGTTGTAATATTTCTAAAAGTTTGTTCTTAGTATACCCCTCATTTAGGAATACATAACCCCCCTGATTTTTCAATGCACATGGTATCTATGCATTTATGGAAAGAAATGCAGAGAAGGGAAGAAGAATGGAAGGAAGAGAAACGTAGGCTAAAGAAATAAATTCAAAAGAAAGATGAGGAGATTGAAGACAAGGATGCAGAACTTGCTACTTTAAAGAAGAAGGTGGATGATATGACAGACTTAGTACCCAAGATAATAGAATGTAGGGTCCCTCCAAGGGTCTATTCTTTGCATTTGAAGGAGAAATATCTTTCTTTTAAGCTGGAAAGGATTGTATGAAGTTTGATCCCTTCCATTGAGACTCCTATTGAAATTTTTCAGTGCTTATCAGATTGCTTCCCATGAGATGAAGAATTTTTTGTGTGAATTCTATTTGCACAATTATGTTGTGACTCAAGACCATTATTGGAATCCACTATTATATGTTGGGTATTTCCAATTAAGAGCATTTATGACCTGGGTACAAAATGAGATCAATTGGGGACAACAATACGGGGCTTATAAGAAAATGGAATCCAACATCCTTCTGCCTATCATGGCTGAATTAAGAAACCCAAGGGACATTTACAGGGATTGTCACATAATGCTTCTCAGACCTAGCTATGGTAATAGGATTATGCCTTGGATAGAAGCAATTTATAGTGAATATGAGGTGGTGGAAAAAGAAAAAGAGGAAACTATGAAGAGATACTTGTCACAAAGATGGAACAACCTAACTAATGAGCTAAAATAAGTTGAGCCCCACTCTATATAGATATATACAGATTGGAAGGACGAAAGGATGATTCTAGCTTCCACTAAATTTTCAGCCACCCATCCTGATGGGCCCATGCCAAATTACAGGTTTTACCACTATGATATTGTTGTAGAGAGATAAAGATGGAACAAATTGGGCAGATAGCAAGGGTTCTATTGGGATCCTGATTCTCACACAACAAACATTGATGTAGGATAGTTGGCAATTGCAAACTTCAGGGCTTTGACTAAGTAGAAGAACAAATCTTCCCCTGTTGGGGACCAACAAAACCTTAGGTTGGGGGGAATGATGGGTCTATTTTATGGTTTAATTTTGGTAGAATTTATGATCTATTTGCTGAAGTTATCATGGACCTTGATGTTTGAATGTTGATATTTCCTCAAAACCATAGACATTCGACCTAATTTTACCTTTAATGACATTGACATGTTATACAAACTATCTATGTTAATTCTACATGTGGATTAATGAATGCTCTTTAAGATAGTTATAGATATGTGATTATTGTGCATACTAATATTGCCATGCAGATATGATTTGAGGCCACTAAATTGAGAAGATTTTTCCAACTCGTCATTCACCATAATGGTTAACAAAGTGGTCATGCAAAGGTCAACAAAGGGAAGACTATCGATGGAGGGAGATTCCTCATGCAAACCAATTTGTAACCGCCTTGTAAATGATCTTTATTGTTGTTGAACGAATATAGGAATTACTATTGTGCTAAATCTTTGTTGAGGCAAGCATGTATGACCAGATTCCATGCATGTGTAACTACCTCTCCACTTTCTCTACTTTCCCTAAAATACCATCATCCCAATTCATGGATTTGATCACCTTGCTTAGATAGTAGCTTCCTTTCCTATAAATAAGAGTCAAATGCTCCTTCTTAGGAGGTTGCGTGATTTGATGATGTACTTGTATTATTATTTTTTAGTAATACAGTTACACTGCTCTATTGTACTCATGTTTTCCAATGAATAAGATGAAGTTATAAGTCTATGCATCTAAGTTTACATTAGTTTTAGAGGATACTCATCCAAAGGGACCCACTTGGTGAGCATTCCATGCTTTAGCTTAGTTTAGTTTAGTTATTACTTTTTGTTTAGTAATTAGTTAAGAATCTGGCACTAACTATTCTTGAAGCCACTAGAATTCTATTTTGTGACTGTTCCTATAGCCAAAGCAGACAGAGTAGTTTCTTGTTTGTTTTCTCATATTTTCATTTTTGTCATGCATTTCAGCTTAGCATAATTGTTAGTTGATGTTTAGTACTTATGTTATTTATTTCTAAGCAATTTACCTTCAGCATTATGTTTTTCTTAGTTGTAGAATGAGTATGGTTACTTTGGATCCTTAGTGCACATACTATGTTGACCCATTTCAATTACATGTCCCTGGGTTGACAAGTTAAATGCACCTTTATGATGATTGAAATAACTATTCAGTTTAGATGTCCAATCTCTTAATCACAATTGTAAGGGCTTAGTTGTTAGATCATTGTAGGAGGCCAACATTTTTGCAAGAATGTTGGCCTCCTACAATGATCTAACAACTAAGCCCTTACAGTTGTGATTCAGAGATTGGACATCTAAATTGAATAGTCATTTCAATCATCATGAAGGTGCATTTAACTTGTAAACCTAGGGACGTGTACTTGAAATGGGTCAGCACAGTATGTGCACTAAGCATCCAAAGTAGCCACATTCATTCTACAACTAAGAAAAACATAATGCCGAAGGTAAATTGCTTGGAAAGGAATAGCATAAATATTGAACATCAACCAACAATTATGCTAAGCTGAAATGCATGACAAAAATGAAAATTTGAGCAAACAAATAGGAAACTACTCTGTCTAATTTGGCTACAGGAATAGTCACATAATGGAATTCTAGTGGCTGCAGGAACAATCAGTGCTAGATTATTAACTAATTGTTGAACAAAAAGGAATAAGTAAACTAAACTAAAATAAAGGATGGAATGCTCACCACTATACACAAACCACCATGCCTTGCAATACAAAAATATTCAAGGTACGTTAAACATTAGGAATATGAAATAGGTGGAGTTCTTGCAAAGTTACTCTTTTGTTTTGAAACATAGGAGTGGTAAGTCAAATAGGGTAGTAGATGTACTTAGCAGAAGATGTTTACTGATGAATGAGGTAAGACTTGAGAGTCAATGTTGTTGGATTTGATTCAATGAAGAAGTTATATCCAAAATTTCATGATTTCAAGGAAGAATGGATAGCTAGTAGAAGTCTAGTAAAAAAAGGCAGGACTCTATGGTTGGAGTATTTTATTTAGGATAGTTTAATATTCAAGGGGAAAAAGTTGTACATCCCTAGGGGTTTAATGAGAGATAACCTCATAAGAGAAAAACATAGTAGAGGCTTGAGTTGACATTTTGGATTGGACAAGACATTGGCACAACTAAGTGAAGGTTATTTTAATCTAGTATGAGTACAAATGTGAAGAGGCTAATACAAGGTTGTAGAATTTTCCAACATGTTAAGGGAGCAAGATAAAAACACAAGATTATATCAGCCATTTCCTATACTAGAGAGGTCATAGGAAAACATAAGCATGGATTTTTTTTGGGATTGCCTCAAACACAAAGAGGTAATGAATCATTTTTTTCCATATTAGATATATATTGGTTCATTTTATATATGTTATTTATGTTGGAACGTATTGTCATTGATGTAAAATGGTATTGTGAAAGGAATGGAAATCATCTAAATTTGATAAAGTTTGGTGCCCATATTGGTGCATTGAAAGTGTTATGGTAAAATTCAAGCTATGTTCAAATTGATTTATGGGACACCCCTTCTTGAAATCGCCATCCAAGTTGAAGATAAAATTAAATAAAGTTATTTATTTTGAAGGCTTGACCCTTATTTCTTGGCACCCCTATTTGATGGTTTAAAAAATATAATTAATTTATTTGTTTCGATGAGGTAGGCCCCTATGTAGAAGTTCCGCATTTGGTAATAAAAAATAATAAATTTATATTTTCTTAGAAGGGACCGACCCCTCATGGTGAGCGCCAACATTTGAAAATGTGTATACAAATCAAAAAAATTCTCTCTTTGTCATTCATAAAGTCACTTCTTTTTCCAAACAATACATCCCTACACATAGAGACACATCCCTTGAGTTGATATAAAGAGTAGAAGATATGTGGATTTATAAGCAACAAATCAATGATATATTTATGAGTATAAAGAAAAGTAAGAGCAAAAAAATAAGAGTAAATATGATTTATTTTGAGAACCTATGTGTAATAAAGAGCATATTTAAAAGGGAAAAGAAGTATGAAGAATGTTTCAGACTTGTGTTAAAGAATATATACAACCCATGTATGTAGATGAATGTTGATATGTATGAAGAATATATGTGAAAATTAAGAGTAGATTTCCAATGAAAACATTGATATATTAGTGATCAAATTGAAGGAAGGCATTGACAAAGTTAGATTAGATTTTTTTATCAAAGCTAGAAGGAAGATTGTGTGTGACTATAATCAAGTTTGTGATTCGATTTGGAAGGAAGATTGCATATGACTATAATCAGATTTGTGAGAGAAGGTTATTGTGTGGACTATGATCATATTTGTGAGAAGAAGATATTGGGAAGAAGCATACAATATCAACCATTTAAGGATTAATAGGTTGGATCCTATCAAATAGAGTTCAGAGCCTCTTGTTGGGTTCGAGCTCAGTTTGTATGGGGGTTGGAGCCTTCTATAGGTTGATGCCTAAAATTTTTTCAAGTGGAGATTGGTGTCTCCAGTGAGTTGATGTTGACTATTTGTATGTGAGGTAGGTTAGAGACTACAAGAAATAGAAGATCAATAAGATATATATAAGAAATATTTTGTCATGGTTTTCTGATGTAAGGGTTTCCACATAAAATTGTGTGTTGTCTTTGTGCTCTAAATTGCTAGATCTTACTTGAATGTTTTATTGTGATTGGTTAAGTTTTGAAAAGTAAAAGAATGTTAGATACTAATTCACCCCCTCTTAGTATCACCATGTGCTCATCAATTTATCCCACATAGCTACATTTTTTTTAAGGAGGTAGTTAGGTTGTATAGATTTCCCAGAAGCATTCTCTCAGATAGGGACACTAAGTTTGTTGGTTATTTTTTACATACACTATGAAAGAATATGGGCATGAAGTTAGGATTCATCTCAGTCTATCATCCTGAAACTAATGGAAAAATAGTCGTGAACAAAAGGTTGGGAAACTTATTAAGATGTTTTGTGGGAGACAAACCACATCGATGGGATCTTATCTTGGCACAAGAAGAATTTTCTTACTAAACAATTCAGTGAACAAAATTGCAAGAAGGAGTCCCATTTTAGATAGTTTATGGATACAACCCAAGAGGTGTTGATGAGTTGAGGGATAGTCCATATTTGAACAAGAAGAGTGCAACAACATAAGATTTTGTTGAATTAATCCATGAGTCACACAAGGAGGTGAAGGAAAATTTGGAGAAGAGTGTTGTTGGAGCCTAAAATTTCATGAAAATTTTAGGTTCCCATGTGAAAAAATTGATTTCATCACTTAGAAGTACAGATGAAAAATCTACTCAAAAGGTTCACTTTAAAAAAATCATAATTTGAATCCAGAGTAGTTCCATGCAAAACCACCTTGCAAACATGTTTATCTAACATATATGAGTGTGCATGCCAATTTTCAGCTTCATACAATCAGTTTTGACAAGATTTGAAAAGGGCAAGTTGAAGGGTTTTGTGACGGTTTGCTAACTACACACAATAAAATCTGCCAAGTAGGTCAACTTTGGAGGATAATATTAAGCAATTGAAAGGGTTTCATGAAAAACCAATCAATTCTCTTGATTCTCCTCATCTCAATGTGTGTCCATGTAAATTTTTAGATCTTTAGGACATCGTTTGGTATTTTTCCAAGATCATATCCAAATAGATTTTACACAATTTGGAAACTACATTTCCAGAATAGCTGCAAAATGGTCAACTTTGATGTTAGATATTTCATGAATGAAGATGATTGGTGAAAAACCATCTTGCACATATGTTCACCATGCCTAAATGAGCCATTCATCAAAATTACTGCTTCGCTAGAGAAGGTTTGATATTTTTTTAAAATGGCAAGTTGGGATGCTTCAGATAGTTTTCACGAGTGCAGTTTCAGAAAGGGATGATTTAGCTACTTTGAAAATCAATATCTTTCAAATCTGATGACTTCAATCCAAACCCTCCTACAACCACACTCCCCTACCATCCATTAACATACTAGTGAATTCTCATGACTTTTGGAGATCTTTTGATTAGTTTTATGAAGTGGCTTTGGAAGCAACTTGATTCATTTTGATCATAGTACAAAATGCCTGAAAGTAAAATTTTGATAAGAACCCACTTCAAAATTTTCACTCTAGGTGCACACACAAACAACATTCAACATATAAAATGAATGTAATTATCTAGATACAAGAAAGCAGAGTTGGTGGCATAATCTCAATAAAATTTGGCAGATTGTATTTTGTCACCTTATAAGCAAAAGGGAATATAGGAATAGGTCACTGAAAAGATAATTCTTACTCCTTGTTTGAAGAAAATTTTAAAACTTTCTTGTTGGTTAGTTAATTGTAGTGAAGAAAAGGTGCTTTCATTAACCTATGACCCAAAATATTATTGGGAATTTCCTATTGAACAAGAGATGCAATATGGTGGGTTGAGTACAAATTTGTTTTTAAGGAAAGGATGAAATGACAATAATATAACTTGAGGTTTAGATACATAAGAAAAAAAGCAACTTGCTACTGAACCTAGATCAAGTGACTAAAAAGAGTATGCATTTGAGGGTTAGAGCAATTACTGCTAGCTTATATGGATAGTGGGGTTGTAGCCAGCCTTGATCATGTTCCATTCTCATAGATATAACTCTCAACACTGATGATATTATGGCAGATTATATGGAATTCAAGCAACTCGTGTGGATAATGGTGAGATACTCTGTGTTGGAAATGCTTGGATTTGTCAAGAGGATGATGACAATGCAATCGATATATAATTTTTTTTGGAAATGCTCCTATTGATAATATTATGTGTCACTATATAGTTTAGTCAAAAATAATTGTCATGAAGATGTCTTTAATCCAGCCAAATATGCTCCCCTTGTTGATGGTTTATTCCAAGGATACTATGCCACAGTTCTCACATATGGGTAGACTGGTTTAGGAAAAACTTACACAATGGGACTGCCTACACAGTGGGTAGTAGTGTAGAAGGAGTAATTCCAAAAGTTATGGAGGAAATTTGTAAGAAAGTTGAGGAATTGAGGCACAAAAGAGAAATATTGTTGAAGGTTTCTTTTATTGAGATTCTGAAAGAAGAAATTCATGATTTCTTGAAGCAAACCACTCAAAAGGGCCTATACAAATTCATGAAAAGGGTAATGGAAGGCATCAAAAACCTAAAATTTTGCAGAGGCATTGGAATAAGATTCGCACAATTACATATAAAAGGGAAGACTTCCAATTTAAAAGAGAATTCGCGGACTTTCTACAGGCTCCTCACATTCTTGAGGTCATTGAACATTTCCACCATGGAAGGCATTGTATTTCAAATATGACAGGTCGAGCCCCATTAGATACGATATGGATAAATATAAAGAAAGAAATTTAAATATTGCGGAGTAATATGAAAGTGAACATTTATAGAATAAAGGTGGAGATATAGAATACTTTCTTCATGAAGTAAAATATTTTCACCGAAAAATATGAATTATTTTAACCAAAGGAGTTAGAGGTGAGTAATTTCTACTGATGGAATATTTTAAATATGGTATGGGTAAAAGAGAAGTGAAAATTTAAACGAATGATAATAAATCAAAATTAATTTTCACGAGGCAAATGTAAAGGGAGTTAAAAGGGGATAAGTGTTTTTACTCGAGGAATGTATTAAAGATACATGCATGTAAAAAATGAAGTGAAAAGTTCCAATAAAGAAAGATTACTATTGAATTAAATTTCAGGGAGATGATGAAGATTAAAATATTTATTTTTCCAAAGGAAATTAATTAAATATTTTATTTTCGCAAATAGATATGAGGGGTCATAACCCTAAAATAATGTATACATGCCAAATGAAATCAAAGATTAGAATTAGATTAGAATTAGGAGTTAGGTAGTTGGATAGGTAGAACAGTTGCCAAAACAAAATATCATGATGTGTATTGCAAAATATTTTGAAATAATGTAAATGGAGAAGAAGTTTTAATCTGGTGGCTAAAATCTGGTGTCAGTTGTTTGTTGAAAATATACAATTATTTGGTTGTCTCCAACTTAATATTTCCTTATTATTTAAATTGGTGTATAAGGCACATTTGTTGTTCTTGTGTGGTGGGATTAATTGGTTTCTTTAAAATAATTAAAATCCTTCTAGTCAATCATAGTAATCTAGAAGTGTTATTTGGATTGATAAGAAGAGCCCTATAATCGATAAAATTATCACACTATCTCTAGTTTGGCTCTATCTCATTATTCAAATCAGAAGTATTTGATTTGTCAGGGCACATTTGTTTCTTTTGTGTGATTCAATTAACTGGTTCCTTCAAGGAAGGATTAAAATCTCCTATTAATTAATCATAGTAACTTGGTAAGAATCATTTGGATCAATAATAAGAGTCTGATAATTACATCCTTCCACGTTTATACAACGTATAAACAATCACAAGTGTCAAACAATTTGAATTGTAGCTAGTAAGTAAGTCACATATCATTTACCTCTTGACTCTGTTAGCCCAACAAGAGTAGGCACTGGTCATACCAATTCCTTTTTAGAATTTCATAAAATATTATATCTAGACATTCACATTTCAAATTTTAGTAGGAGTAGTTAGCAAGCTTTCATCTATCCCACACTATTTTCCACTATGGATGATCCATAAATTCAATTAAATCACATAATTTTTAATCTGCTTCAGCTATCAAGGTCCACCCACCTAAGTTTAGCATAGCCTGAAGTAGAGGGAGTCATCAACCATATAGGTTAACTCCATTCATTGGTTCAAGAACGTTGTAAGTCTGATCATAGAGCTTGGAATCCTCTTAGGATTTGTAACCTGCATTTTTGAGATCCAACAAGTGCCATGAAGTATAAGCAGCATGTTGATATACATAGAAAGGGAACAAGAGTTCCAAGTAGGTGACTTAGTTTTGGCACATTTGAGGAAGGAGAACTCCCCATTGGAAACACACAAGAAGTTAAAATGGAAGAAAATAGGCCAATGCAAAGTGTTGAGGAAATTATCATCCACTAATTATGAGATTGACCTTTCAAATAGGATAGATATATCTCTCATTTTCAACATTGTTGATATGTATAAGTTTCATGAAGGAGAGAAAAGTTTACAAGGAGGTACACACCCAATTTTTCATGATGTACAAGGGTGGATGGATCGGTCTTATGAGAAGAAGATGGAAGAAATAGACAAAGTGGTTGACTTTTGAGTGGCTAAGAAAACCAAAGGAAAGGACTACATGGAATACTTGGTTGATTGGGGAAACAAAATTGCAATTGAAACTTCTTGACTGAGTGCTACAAAACTAGTCAAGTATAAAATTTTGATTCTAAGCTTATCAAAATGACCATGAGTTTTCAACTCATCGAACATTTCACATACCCAACATGTCTGATCTAGGAGCGTCCAAGTCCATGAGAAATCCTACATCACCCAAAAATATTTGTCTATGCTTTGCTTGTTTTTTTTTCTTCTTTATTTTTCTTTTGAGAATGGATGATGCAACTTTTGAAGAATGGTGGATGGTTCATCGGCATATGACTGCTTCATCTTGTTAAAAGGCCAATTGGGTACTCATTTAAAATTTGAGGAAGATTTGAGTTCATTATGGAAAGTTATGCAATTGCAAGATTTTCCTAGCATATGGGATGTCACATTTCAAATTTGAGGAAGACCTGAGTTCATTTGGGCAAGTTATGCAATTATAAGATTTCTCTAATGTTTAGGATGTTATGTTTCAAATTTGAGGAAGATTTAAACAAAATTGTGAAATTTATGCAATTGTGGAATTTTCCTATGCTTTAGGATGTTTTGATATTATAGAACTTTATATGCAATGTGGATATTATCCACATACCCTTCAAAAATCCATAACAGGCTTGACTTCCTTCAAAATCATGAAATTGCAGAACTTTCTAGTCAAGCAAATATATCCTTGTACCCCTTGAATTTTCACAACTACTACCAAAATGAAAATTCACTTGAAAAAAACAAAGTGACAATTTTAACCACCTATATACATGGATCCTAAAGGTCAATGGGGACTTGCCACATTTCCTATCATGAGCAAACCATCTCTACTTTGTTTATAAGCTATAAATAAGGATCTTTTAAGCTCTTTTGATACTATTTTTTGGAGACTTCTTTTGCAAGAATGAATTAGAAAGAAGTTAGTGAGTGTTTGAAGATTGAAGAGGATTTCATGGTGAATGTTGAGGAAATTGTCTAGGTCAAACATTTGTGATTATGTCTTATTACTGAGTCATGTAAGGAGACACACATATGTGTTGAACTATAATGTATTGAATATCTGATACTCCTATTGTAATGTTTTAGTTGCAAGTTAATAAAGGGATATTAAGAGTCTTTGTCTATAATATTCATTTGTTGCATGACTCAATGGCTTGTCAAGGTCCTTGAGTCTTGACTTGCACCATATTATCATCTAAAGAACATCCAAATTGGGCAAAGAGAATGAAATTTGCTTGTCTTGCCTCACTTAAGTGTTAATACAATTGTGACATATGACATTAGGTTTTAAATAGAGATTAGTGTTTATGTTTGATTCCAAGAATAGGGTATGTGCAGGATCATCATGGAAAAAACAAGCCCTTAAGTGGCAAAAAATTCAAAAAAATCAGAGTTAGGCAACTTGACATAAAAATTTGAATAAGTTATCTATATTATTTCAAAAATATGTAAGAATAGAATCCATAGCAAATTGAATGTAGTTTCTAAACTACCAGGTTTGTTTAAATATATATATATATATTTGGTGAAAATTTGAAATTTCAATGCAGTAGTACTTAAATTTCAAGGGAAAAAATAAGAAGTAGGTGTCTGTCTAACCACCCTAACCACAATAAAATGATAATATTTTTTTAATTTTAGATATAAGCAGAGGACTCATGTCAATGTGATGCATATTTTTTTGTAATTTTTTTCCAAGTAAATAATTAATTATGATTTTTTTATTACAACTTTTAAAAAATATAAAAACTTGTATGTCTGACCACCTTAACTTGGTCAAAACTTCATGAAATTCAATTTTTTTTTTTTAATCCTATAGTATGTGAAGCATAGAATGTGACGCATGTTTTGGATTCAAAAAAAATGATATCATTTGAAAGCTATAGATGTTTTTCACCCAGCCTATCAATCGGGACTTTAGTCGTAATTTCAATAGAAAATGAATAATAATTACTTATTAAATTCAAATTAAAGCATAATTTATATTGGTGGAAATCTGAGAATCTCCTTTAAAAATCATTTTCATTTCATCAATTTTGGGTAAAAAGAAAGTCATCAACCACATACCCATCATATTGCCACTTTTTGGCCCATCATGATCCTGCACATACCCAATAATTGTGTATATGTTAGTATGGTAAAAGGAAATGAATTTTTCCAAAATATATACTTTAGTTTGTATGGAATTTATTCTAAATGTGGAACTTAAATTAAAAATGATTGAAAATAAATAAACACATCCTCAATATTGAATGTGTCCAATACATAGTTTGATGCTTTAACCATTAATATTTATATAGCTCTTGATGTATAATGTGGAACATTCATAGATAGCAATAACCCATGAGTAACATACCCAAAACCCTCTATTTCACTATGACCTACTAAAATACTAATAAATTTCATTGCAATCTACCATCAATTGAATATGCAAACCATTGATTTTTTTGTTATAATCAACACTTAGTAAATCAATAGTAGCACTATGAAGTTTCAATGCACACCCTGTAAATTTTGAGCAAAAACAAACCTATAAAGTGTTGAAAACCTAACAAAAAATCAGTTTTTGTTGTAGTTGTGATTCAAGATAATTTTCTATGCACTTTTGGCAAGTCATTTTGAAAAGCCAATAGGGATTTTTATGTATCACTTGGAACCGAATTTTGCTACAAGTTACTTAGCAACATTTTAGCTTACAATTAATTACAATTATTTTCAAATATGGTCTACCCAATAAGGCATTTTATACATCTAAGGGCATGGCATGACACCATGTCTCATCATAGTATGAACCAATCTGAAATTACTTAAACATTACTCATTCACTACCATTTGATAGCCCTTATGAAGCCATGACACTTTGTAAGGATTTGGATGCACTACTCTTTTCAACCCATGTTTTTCCACGAGTTCACTTAACACCAAATTATCAATACTACCACTATCAACAACCATTTTGCAACACTTAAACCTTGACTTGCAAATGTTTTTGAATAGTTTTTTCCTTTGTTCAAGTTCCTTTTCCTTCTCAAGTGTTAGTAAGATATTTCTCAATGTGAGATTCTCTACATATTCAAGTTCCTCAATTTGATTTGGGGACACCTCTAGATCCTCTTCAACTTGTACCAAATTTGTGCTTGTCTTGTTTCTTTCTATGCTACTATCATTTTGAGCATGAGAGCACTTAAAGCCTCTAAGACCTACTTGTCCACATCACATATTAAAGTACTACTAAAATGATCTCCCTCTTCCTCTACCATAGTTTTTGTTGGGATTAAGGTGTCTCAACCTTTGTAAGACCTAGTATTTATTAATTGATTAATTATTCATTTTATCCTAAGTATATTTGTCTACTAATGTCAAGTTATTTTGTGGGACCTACCAAATGAGGTGGCATCCTACATGGAAGTGACTAGGATGGAATGCAAGCTAACTGTATGGAAGTAGGCATCCCACTTGGTAGATCCCATCAAGAAGCTAATTTTATGGCATGTGTCATGTTGTAGGTCTTGATGACGGAGTTATGGAAAGATCATGTCATGTAGAAAAAGATGACATTGTAAGAGTTGAGACTATGACGAGTTATGACACTTGGGATCCTTGCATGTAGGTAGGAACTTTGCATGTCATGTGGGACCTTTTGCATGCATGCACACACCTTGCATGTCAAGTGGATCCATTGCATGTAGTGAGGGTGAATGTAGGTAAGTTGTTGGGTTATGCATGCATGCAAACTATATAGTGGTCTATCATGTGGCAATATTAGGTGTCCGCTTTGGATGTCTATAAATATGTTACATTTTGGAGTGGTTTGTCATACAAGTTTGAAGATTTCAAAGATACCATTATGCTACCAACATCACTCTAGAAATCATGTTGCAGTTGAAGACTCTTGAATGAGATTAGCTTTTTGATTGTATAGTAACCTCTTTCATATTATTGATAATACAAAGAGTTGTGCTTTTGGAGTGTGGGGTTTTTCTCCCAAAAGGATTTTCTCTTGTACATATTGTGTTATGGTCATTGATGTTTCTTGCATGTATTTTATTAAGTTAAATGTTTGTGCATCTGAATTTGTAATGATTAAAGATTTAATTTTAAATTTTGTGTTATCTCCCCCACTTCGATTGGTGTAGGAAGTTGTTTTCATTTTCTCAGCTTCATTGTAGTTGGTATCAAAACCTAGCCAATTTTGATCTCATTATTGAGTTGGAGGATTTTTGTACTAATCTTTGTTTGAGTGGGATATTTTGTAAAAGCACTTTTTGTGACCTTGTTGGAGGAGAAATATGGAAAGAACATCTAGAAGGATCAAGATGGAAAATTTTAGTGGTGACAATTTTGAGTTGTGAAAGCTTAAAATGGAAGATATGCTCGTAGACAAAGATCTATGGGTTGCAATATCCAATGTAAAACCTACCAACATGACTCAAGAAATCTGGGAGTTGATGGAATGTAAAACCAAGAGTTTAGCAAGACTCTATTTGGCAGATTTTGTGTTGTTGAATGTCCATGACGAGAATACTACAATGATCCTTTAAAACAAGCTTGGAGAGATTTATCAAGCTGAATCCATGGTAATCAAGTTATTTCTAAGAAAAAAGCTACATTCTTTGAGGATGGAAGGACGATCCATGGTTGATCACCTAAATTATTTTAATATTTGTGTCGACAAGTTGGGTTTTGTTGGTGTAAAGATGGACGATGAGGATGATTGTCTAAAACTATTGTGTTCTTTGCCAGACTCATAAGATCACCTTTTCATGGCCATTAAAATTACCACTACCAGCTTCAAGATGGATGAAGTGGTTGCATCATTTCTCTTTGAAAAGATGTAGAGAAAATATTCTAAGATGGATAAGGAGATTTTTATTATTCATGGAAAATCGAAGGAGAAAGGAAAGAAGGACAAGAAGTCAAAATGCAAATCCTCATGGAGATCTAAGTCTCTTGGAAAGTCTAAGGAAAATTTTTGGAACTATCACAAATTTAGTCACTTTCACAAGGAGTGCAAGGAGGAGAGAAACATGAAAAATTTATCTAATTCTAACTCTAAAAGTCCTCTCAATATGATGTAGATACATTTGTCACAACCTTAGCAATGCATACATTTGAAGATGTGTGATTGATAGAATTGGGCGAATATTTTCACATGACCTTGCATAGGGGTTGATTCTCAAAGTATGAAGAATTTGGCAATGGGAAGGTGTATCTAGGTATTGTTGGTTGTGGAAGATTCAAGATCTAATTCCCTGATGGTAGAGTGAAGGGGATCAATTGTGTGTTGCATATCCCTGGTTTGACATAGAATTTTTGTTTAGTAAGTTGAATGATATGGATGTGCAAGTTGTTTTCTCAAGTGGAGAATGTAAGATGATTAAAGGTGATATGGTTTTGACAAAGGTTATTCAGATTGGCACCTTGTTCAAGCTTGATGCGGGCACTATTTAGTGTAATATTTCTTCTAACATGAAGAAAAGAGCTACAAATTCTTCATCCACACCATTGGAACCGCAATGAATAAATCTATTGCATCAAATTTTGATCGTCATGTAGTTTGGGTACCTAACGATTCTCATTCCTTGGACATTAAGCTTCCAATAGGTAAGACAATATTATGACACCAAAGACTTTGTCGTATTGGTGAGAAGGGTCTTAGAGCCCTCAAAAATAAATGTCTCATTGAGGGGCTTGATGATTGCAATCTCGAGTTTTGTTTTTGTGAACATTGCACCTATGAAAAGCAAAGCCCTATTCAATTTTATTCTAGTACTCACAAATCTTTTGGGGTTTTGGACTATATTCATTCAAATGTGTTTGGTCTTGTTAATGTTCCTTCATTATCAAAATCTATATATTTTGTTCCATTCATTGATGATTACAGTAGGATGTTTTTTAATTTTCTCAAGAGTAAATTTGAAATCTTTAGTTAGTTTAAGGATTTTAATGTCTCGGTTGAAAACTAGATTAGTAGAAAGACTAAGTATTTGAGGAATAATAATAGTGGTGAGCTTTTTTTGGTAAATTTAGACACGTTTTATAAAGGGCGTGAGATTGAGAGGCATAAGATGACTCCATACACCCATAAGTAGAACAAAGTTGTGGAGAGGATGAACAAGACATTGATGGAGAGGGCTAGGAGTATGTTGAGTGGAGCTAGCCTCAAACAAAAATTATGGGTTGGAATTTTCACCAATGTGTGTTATCTACTCAATAGATCTATTACATTAGTGCTTGTTGATAAGACACCCATTGAGGTGTGGTCAAGAAAAAAATTCTCCAATGAGACATCCAAAATATTTGGTTACAAATCATATGCACATGTGTGAAATGAGAAGAGATCAAAGTTGGAGAGAAAGGTTGTTAAGTGTATCTTCATTGGCTATCATGTTAGTGTGAAAGGGTACAAGCTTTGGGATTTAGTGGCTAAGAAGATTCTCTTAGAAGTGATTTTCAAAGAGTTGAAACCTTTTTATATTGTTTTGGAGCCAGAGAAAAAAGAGAAAGAAAAGGATGCAATTCATGTTCCACCTACTCTAATGAAAAATGAACTGCATACACCTGTTGAACCTGATGATGAGAGATATAGTAGCTCTAAAAGTTCTAAAGAAGAAGAAGAATCTCAACCTCAATTGTTGAGGAATTCTACATGAGTTAGACAACACCCTGATAAGTTTGGATATTCATTGCTGGATTCGAATTGTATGATTGCTTTGATTGCTAACATCGATGAGCCTAGGATTGTAAAAGAGTCTATGGGTATGAGTGATACAAATTCTTGGATGAAATCCATGGACGAAGAGATGGTTGCATTATAGAAATATAGCACATGGGATCTGGTACCTTTTCTTGAAGGAAACAAAATTGTTGGTTGTAAATGGGTGTTCAAGAAAAAGTGTGGTCATGATGGTGATGTTAAGAAGCATAAAGCATAGTTAGTCATGAAGGGATATTCATGGGTGGAGGGAATTGATTGTGGTGAAATATTCTCTCTTGTAGCAAAGTTGATATCCATTTGGTTTTTGTTATCACTTGTTGCATCATACAATTTAGAATGAGTAGATGAGTGTGAAGACAACATTCCTTCATGGTGATTTGGAGGAAAAAATCTATATCACATCTAGAGAATTTTGGGATAAAAAGTTAAAGAAAATATGGTTTGCAAGTTGAAGAAGTCTCTATATAGTCTAAAATAGTCTCCTAGGATATGGTACCAAAAGTTTGATACCTATGTGTTGAGTTTGAGATTTTAGAGGTCTAAATATGATCATTGTATAAAACTATAAAATTGATAATCGTTGCAATTTAGATCATTGTATTTACTATAAAATTGATAATCGTTGCATTCTCATAATTATATTATATGTGGATGATATGTTATTTTTTTGGGAATGGTAAGGGTTTGACTTCTGACTTGAAGTCTCAATTATCAACATAATTTGAAATGAAAGATCTAAGTGTGGCTAGGTACATCTTGGGAATGGAGATCAGAAAAGATAGAGCCAGTAGAAAATTTTGGTTAAGAGCAAGTACATGAACTTGGTGTTGGAGAGATTCAACATTATAGTTTGTAGTTCCTTTGTAGTTCATGTTCTACAAATAACGAAGCTATCTATGGAGGATTGTCCAAATTCCCTATTTAGATGGTCATGACCAAAGTACCTATGTGAATGTTGTTGGAAGTTTGAAGTATGCCATGGTTCCTACAAGGCTAGAAATTTTCCAAGCAGTGGGAGTCGTAACTCAATTTATGGATAATCTTGGATGGGTACATTGGGATGCAGTTAAGCAAGTATTCAAATATTTGTGGGGTACTTTCAAGTATTGTCTATGTTTTCATGGTTATCCTACTGAACCTCAACATTCAGTTTGTATTTGTGGCTATTTTGATTCAGATTGGGAAAGTGGCATTGACAATAGAAGATCAACTTGTGGATATGTTTTCACAATTTTTGGTGGTGCTATTAGTTGGATGAGTAAGCAGCAAGTTATAATCGCTTTGTCCATGATAGAAGAAAAGTATATGGAAACTATTCATGCTTGTAAGGAAGCCACTTGGCTTAGGAGATTGTGTTTTGATGTTGGGATTGATGCAAGGATGATTACTATCTGTTGTGACAATCAAGTGTCAGTTACTTACCAAAGAATCCTACTTTCCATGCAAGAAAAAAACATATTGATGTTCAGTTCTATTTTATCTGAGACATGGTGGAAGATGGGAAGGAGAAAATAGAGAAGATTGACACTTTGACAAATGTTGTTGATGCTTTGACAAAGCCTATGAGCACAAAGAATTTCATATGGTGTTCCAGTTCCATGGGTCACATAACCTCTAGTAGTTGATTGTTGATTGATTCTTAAATGTTCTTTGACAAGTAGGAGAATATTGGGATTAAGGTGTCTCAACCTTTGTAAGTCCTAGCATCCCTTTAGAGTAATAATGTATTAGCTAATAATTAATTAATCTAATTAATTATTAGTCTAATTTATTCTCATGCACTTAAGTTAAACTTAGGGATTTTTTTTTATGTTAATTGAAGTGATTTATTATTAGATCATTTTATCTCATTGCATGTGATGTTGACACTTGTCATGATCTAATCCCCTTATCATTTAGGGTTGCTCCTATATAACACTCAACCATCATTGTATTAGTCATGCCTTTACTAATATTTTGACAACCTTTGATGCCTCTTGATCTCCTTGAAGACTTTTGAGGTTCATTATGTAGTTTTTTCTTGTTGAGGATATTGCATATTATTGTTTGCAATTATCTTGCATGGAAGGTGTCTTTGTTCGTTGTTTGATCCTATGGCTCATGTTTTTCACAATTCTAACATGGTATCAAAGCTTGGATTCAGTGAATCCCTTCTTGATTTATGAGTTTTTTTCTTCAACAAGGGTTATAGACTTCAAATCTAGGATCTCTTTTGCTTTTTTTTTAATAAATTTTGGAGTTGGATGAATTTTAGGTGCATTTTGGCACAAAAAATACCCCATTGTTGTGTTTGGAAGGCCAATTCGACAAATTTTTACTATAATTTTTTCTATGTTCTCTATCAGGTGTTTCTAAGGAAAAAAAAATTGTACAAAAGTTGTACAGCCCTTGTATGACTAGGTACAATGATTTAAAAAAATTAAAAATAGTTTTTTAATTGTTTTTTTTTAATTTTTTAATTTTTAAAAAATAATATATTAATTAAAAAGTAGGGTTGGATTTATTGTTGACGGTACCCACATGGTACCATCACCCTGTAGGCCTTGTACCTAGTGCAGGTCCCACCTACAATGCCAATGGATCTATGTTGGTCATCTGGCAGACAAAGACACTACAACCGTTAGCTTTTGTTTGTTGACAACAACCTCAGCTGGTCGTCTGATGACCCTAAGTTTCCCGATGACCATACAAATATTTTCCAACACCCAAAATATTTTCTCGATGGTCAAATTCTCTTTTTCAAGCAGTGTGCAATTTTCAAGTCAGCATAGTTTATTTCTAAAATATTCTCTTTTTGCTAGAATATTTTGTCAACACCTTTTCTATAGGGAACTAATTTTTTGGTGATGCCAGTGAATATTCCCTAAATATAACATAACATTAGCAATACAGATGCAAGGCAAGGGCCCCTTCAAGCCCTCTTTGGCACTAAAGAAGCTATTTTTTTCTTTTAGCCATAACTTGGGTGTACACTATCGAAATTGGGTGAACAAGATATCATCAAAAAGTTGGTTCTATCAACTTTCCAATGGTGTGGGTCTCATCACCATTTTTTATTATTGGTGCATTCTACAACCTATTGAAATTAGAGGTGTTATTTTCACTCTCGAGCTCATAACTTTTGACTTGTTTCTTCAATTTTTGTAATTCCAGCGAAATTGGGATGATCTCTCAAAGCTCTTCACAACCATCCATGTAATTTTTCTAGATTCTCTCTAGGTACATTTTATTCAATTTTTTGTGTTTTCACATTTTGGTGAATTACTTGGACATCTTAGCTCCTAGAAACTTTTCCTTTACATGGGATGACTCGTCTTTTTTGTTCTACATGTATTTCTAGTATTCTATCATATTTGGGCATTGTAGACATATTTTGTATGTCATTTATCTTTTGTAGATGCATTGAGATAAAGTGTCATTCTAGTATATATTTTTTGAAGATTTTGCACATTTTGTTGTGCTTTTTGTACTTGCACTATGATATAAAGTGCCATAGGGGTCCGTTGATGTTTGAACTTGTCTTACCATAACACCTTTGTCAAGTGAGTGTACCTGCTACAACAACAGTGAATCTCAATGATTCTTGCCTCATGTGTGTGTGCCTTAGTTTGCACACCCTTTTATTTGTAGGTACTCTTCAATTGCATGTTCATATATTATCCTACATGCACTTATTGGTTTCACACAGTTTTAGTGTACCTATCTTGGCTCTCCCTTTTCGTATTATGGGGGAGTTTCTACTATTGGTGCCAATGCGTCCTTGATTTCATTTTTTTGATTGATCTATGTATCTAGTTCTTGTTCCTATGTACTATGTGGGTGCAATGTACATCAGTGGTTGGTTACCCATGCATTTCAATGAGATGGAGCATTTACCATATGGACACTCATGCATTCCTATTTTTGGAGGTTATTCATTTCAGCACTATATCAGTCATCTTTCAATGGTTGTCTACAACTTCTTCATGCTTCAGTGATGTTCTACATGTTCTTATTATTTTGGGACATTGTTTTTGGTTGGAGGCTTCTTAGTCCTTCACATTGCTTTGGAGGATTTTCAATCCTTCATTTTCCTTTCTCTCTTTTGGAAAGGATTTTTTCTCTTGTGGTTTTCTCCTTTTCTCTAGTTGTGAGAGATTAGATTGTTTGTACATGGGTACCTCACCAAGCCTTGTTTGTCAAAACCCATCATGCATTCTTTTTCTAGGGTTTTTAGCTACTCTCTAAGTTCATCTTAAGGGGAGATGTTAGAGTAATCATGCATTAGCTAATAATTAATTTATCTTTAATTAATTATTAGTTTAATTTATTCTCATGCACTTAAGCTAAACTTAGGAGTGTTTTTTTTATGTTAATTGAAGTGAACTATTATTAGATCATTTTGTCTCATTTCATGTGATGTTGATATGATCTAATCCCTTTATCATTTAGGGTTGCTCCTATATAGCACTCAACTTTTATTGTATTATTCATACCTTTGATAATCTTTTGAAAACCTTTGAGGACTCTTGGTCTCCTTGAAGACTCTTGAGGTTCATTATGTAGCATTTTCTTGTTGAGGATATTGCATATTACTATTTACAACTCCCTTGTGTAGGTTTCTTTGTTTTTCGTTTGATCTTGTGGTTCATTTTTTTCACAATTCTAACAATCTTTAATTGATTAATTATTCATTTTATCCCATGTATATTTGTCTACTAATGTCAACTCATTTCGTGAGACCTACTGATTGAGGTGGCATCCTACATGGAAGTGACTAGGATGACATGCAAGCTATTATATGGAAGTAGGCATCCCACTTGGTGGACCCCATCATGAAGCTAATTTTATGGCATGTGTCATGTTGTAAGTCTCTATGATGGATTATGACAAAATTATGACAAGATCATGTAATATGACAAATTATGATAATGTAGGAATCAAAGTCTAATAGATTATGACAAGTGGGACCCTTGCATGTAGGTAGGAACTTTGCATGTCATGTGGGACTTTTTGCATGCATGCACACACCTTGCATGTCAAGTGGGTCCATCCCATGTAGTGAGGGTGAATGCATGCCAAGAGTTGGGTTTTGCATGCATGCAAATTATGTGGTGATATCATGCGGCAATAATAGGTGTCTGCTTTGGATGTTTATAAATACATGGCATTTTGGAGCAGTTTGTAGTACATGTTTGAAGATTTTAGAGATATTGTTGTGCCGTTGAAATCACTCTAGAAATATTGTTGTAGTTGAAGACTCCTAAATGAGCTTAGCTCTGTGATTGTATTGTAACCTCTTTCAAATTACTGATAATACAAAGAGTTGTGGTTTTGAAGTGGGGTTTTTTTCCCAAAAAGGTTTTCCCAATGTACATATTGTGTTGTGGTTATTGTTGTTTCTTGCATATTTGATTAAGTTAAATGAATGTGCATCTAAATCTCTAATTGTTTAAGGGTTTAATTTGAAAAGTTACACCATCTCCCCCACACAACTTCACTTACCTGGCTTCCTTTCAATTTCCTCCTTTAGATGGCTAATTTTGGTCTTATATGGTACTAGACTCACCTTGCCAATTTTGATATTTCATGGTGCCTTATTGAATTCTACTTCTACTAAATCTTCCTCTACCTCTTGGGGTACTTTAATATTTTCTAGAAAACTTTTCCTCAAGCTTTAAAGCTTATTGATATGCCTCGTTCATAGTACTCACCTTGACTACAGAGATCATCTTGGTGCTAAAATCTTAGTCCATTGAGCTACCTAGAAATTGGTTTATACTCTTCTTACTATACATTTATTTTGATTTGTAAGCATAAGCATCTTTTTGTTAAACAGGCACAAGACAACTGAGAGGGGGGGTGAATCAGTTGTCACACAAATTCAAACTTAATTTTTTTTCACTTATCAAATATTCAACCAGACTATTCTATTATTAAATATAAGCATGAAACATAAATAGTAGAAAGTAGATCAACACAATGAACACCATATTTTTACGTGGAAAACCCAATAAGGGAAAAACCACAGTGATGGTTAAAACTCACAATATAAAGATTATAAACTGAATACAAAGGCTCATTGCCCAAAAGAGGACTCACTGTCCAAAAACAAAGGCTCACTTCCTACAAAGGACTCACTATCCAACAGAGAGGCTCACTGCCTACAAATACAAAAGAGAACAAAAGATCCACCACTACAATTAAAGCACATTCGTAGGATTACAGAAACCTTTAGTTCACTACCTTCAACAAACTAAACAACTGCTATCACAACTCACTCACACACACTTATGCTCTTAAGATTTGTGGCATTCTTTCGTCACTTTGCATCACACTATCATACATCTCTTCACAATTCGACTTGCTTTTATACTATTCTCAACCTTAGAAACTTTCTTCAAAGTCGGCCACAATACATTGTTTCAAAAATTCAAATTAGGTTGGCAACTCTAAATTCCCACAATGGAAAGGGAATAAGAGTGAACCAATAAACATATAACCAAGACCACAAATAATATTCTTGAATATTCTACACGCTTTCTTAATTAATATTTTATTCCTTGAATGAAGTGTAAACACCAAATCGGCCAAACCTAATGAAAACATAGATAAACATTGATGTACACACTTCCCAACAAGAAGATGACACGCAGATGCCACAACACACTTCATTAAGCATGAGAATACATCTCAGAACCTTCCAGATACATCCACAGCAAAAACAACAGGCTTCAATCACTGAATACCTTCAAGAGTCCATCCGAACAATGCAAACTCACACAAAAATACTGAAACATGACTTCTGGATTACCAAACTCCAAACTTCTTTGCCAAAGCATGGGAAAGACCTCCACAAGACATATTCCAGATCCACAAGATCTGAAATGAAGTAGAGAAGAATTGCAGAGCAACAATATTTCTCTTAGTCCATAGAACACTGACTCTTCCAGTAGAACACACATACCAATGGACACAGCCTTCACAAACCATCTCACCAGGAGCTGAAACTCAACATATATCACCACTAAATCACCTTTATCAAACCTTCAGGGCCACACAAGCATAGAATCAACATTGGAGAAATGCGGAACACATATCGAAGTTCAATCTAGATACATTTCTTTATTAATTTTCTCAAAAGCACTTGGAAACTCATCAAACCCGCATATCTATAACACCATAAAGATAGCTCCATGTACTTGCAACATCTCACCAGCATCTCAACCATACATGTACAATATGCAACATACTGAACTGTGTTGATATCAATAGCACCACCAAACTAGCTCATACTTGCAACACTTTAAATGTATTGTTGCACAATCAACTCCTTTTGTCTCAAATTTGGAAATAGCTTAGATAACTTTTGTTGATGATTTGAGGTTATAAACTTTGCCTTAAGATGCTTTAGCATTTTAGGCCATAACTTTACTTTTGCTTGCCTTGTCTACCATATAGTTGTTGAGGATTATCCTACCACAAGATAGCATGTGACTTCATTTTAATGACAACAAACTTGACTCATCTAGGTTCATCTTCCTCCAAGTTTTCCACATCAAAATCCCTTTCAAGCTCCTTCACCCAATCTACAAAGGGATTGGGGTTTAACTCTCCTTTAAAGCTTTAACACATTTGGCTTGACCTTGGCTTCCTATCTAGCTATAGCTTGAATTAATCTTTCCATGGGATATTGGCCCATATCCCAATGGAAGCCCCTTGTGCCTTTGCTTCATCCTCCAATTCTTCATGTGGTAGTCTAGCCTCCAAGGCCTCCATTTTCCTAAGCGGTTCTTCACTTTGGATTTCTCCTTGGCCTCTCTCTCATAACCTCATCAACATTAAATTTCCTTTGGGTCATATTTCTTTACTCAATACCCAATTGGCTCTGATATCAACCCAATGCAACCAAGGTTGGGTTGTCAAAGTAATGACAACCTTAACTTGTAGGTAAACCAACTTACTAATAACTATTAGAAACAAACTAAGATGATCGACGTTTGTTATTTTTTCCCCTATGAAAAACATACAAATAGAGCTTGCAATGAGTTAGAAACAAAAGAAAAATAATCATGACGATTGTTATGATAATTCTTCAGACCTCTAGATGCCAAACTACTCAAACAGGAAAGCAATCCACTCACTAAGCAAGCAAGAAAGAACTAATCTCTTCTTCAAAAGATTCTGTCAAACATTTAGCCTCACTTTAACAATCAAAATCTAACCAGAATATATAAATTTTCTGAATTCAAAGATGTATTTTTCAATAAAATGAAAAGCAATGCAACTAAAGCAGATCCAGCTACCCTTGAAGGACTCTTCGGAGGACTGAGAAAGTTAACTCTTGATAATTCTGGTAGTGATCCTGGCATAAATTGAGGGGCAACATAAGGGTGAATTGAAAGCAAAAATTAAGGGACTGCAAATGGAAAATTCATGGAACAAATTAAGGGACTGCAAATGGAAAATTCATGGAACAAATTAAGGACTTCAGATAAGTGAATTCAGGGCACAAATCAAGGGATTATTGACAGTTGAATCATTAAAAATTTAAAACCATCCTTTTTTTTGTTGAGAAGGATTACTATTTTGGTGCATCAATTTTAGCAAGAAATCTATTTATTGTATTGAACAAAGCTGGCATGTCAAAAATGGGGAAAGTTTATTTCTTGTATTTATCAAAGTTGGGAAGTCACAATCAAGGGGCATGATTGTGACATCTAAATTACCAATGGGATTTGAAGACAGCCTCAATTATGACAACTTGTCATTTCACTGCACTCACATATACTCAATCACCCACCACTAAACAAATTTTTTTGTTATATGGCCTTCTTTGCATGGCTTTGCCCCTTCGCAAGAATCAATTTGATAGTATTGCA
This sequence comes from Sequoia sempervirens, assembly GCA_007258455.2. Lineage (NCBI taxonomy): Eukaryota > Viridiplantae > Streptophyta > Pinopsida > Cupressales > Cupressaceae > Sequoia > Sequoia sempervirens. The sequence goes on along the minus strand of VDFB02271358.1, from coordinate 1,037,169,167 downwards.
GCACCAAATGATCAAGGTGAAGTTCTCAAAGTATACTAAATGCTTTCGACAAATCATAAAGCTCTTAGTCTACTATGATTAGGTCAATATCATACCTTACTTCACCTGTATATGTAGGAGGGATTTTATAGCTCTGCCATGGTTGAGAAGAAACCTAAACAAATACCACTATTGAAATCAAGAATGCTTCTGGATAGAACTCTCACACAGTTGCATCCAGATGCATTCTTGATTTCAAGAATATCAACTGTGGAAATATTATGTTTCTTACAAACACCCCTTATTGCAATAAAAATAAACATAACACATGAAGGCAGAAACGAAAGCCATGCAATTCACTCTAACTACTATCATCTCCAATAAGAGCTAAACAGGATTGTAAATCTTCCAACCAAAATCTAGAATATTATGGCTTGAAATTGCATGCCAAAGAGAGGTTAGATATATTTTCTAGTTTTGTTAGCCAATAATGAATTGGTTACAATACTATATTTGAATTTGCTTCCTTCTTAATCATAGGGACATAACCTATATTCCTAAACTAGTGAACTTCAGAGTGAAAGACTGTAAATGCATCCTTACATTTAAAATTTGATTCCTAAAGTTTTAGATTGAATATTCTAAAACTGTAAACAAAACAAAATTTTGCAGAATTAAAATACAGAATCCCTACATCTGGCTATTAGAACTGAAAGTAAAAATCTATTGCTGACCATATTTTGAGACAACATTTTCCTGTGTTGGAGAGTTGTTTCATAGAAATTTTTGCCCAAAATTACTTGACTTTGCCTCTACCATATTTTGGGTAGAGTGTTGGATGTTTCTTTATTTTGTTTGTCGAACCCTACAGTTCAAGGGATGATGTTTTCCCAAAATCCCTGCAGAGCAAGGGGAAATTTTTGTGCAATGTTAAGGACCCTTTATAGTATTATACTATTGAATTGAATACCTAGCATTTGGCTATTTCCTTGTCTATTGGGTAGCGTTTCTGTATTTTTTGGGGGTGAAAATGTGGTGATACATGAATGTGAAAAACTTTTTTGGAGTATAGATATACCAATTTGGGAGGTGTCACATTTGTAATCTGGTGAAAATCTATTGATGAACTCGATTAGATATTCAGTGAATTAGGTTATAAATCATCTTAAATGATAAATTTTATAGGTAGCTCTAAGAACGATTTATCCTGATTTGTTACCCTTTTAACCATTATTTCAAATTATCAGTCTGATTGTATTATGATTTTTATGCATGCCTATATTATCATAGGCCATATATTATTAAATCGAGGAGACCATAACTTGTAGTGATCTAGAATAAGGGGAATCAGGAGGTGACCAACAAGTGTCATCTGGTGGTTGGTCCACTCATGATTTTGGATACACTCCCAAATCATTTTTATTACTATTACGACAAGAAGTTTATCAAATATATATGCGTTAACAGTAAACTATTGGGGTGGTTGGCCTAGCTCAATTGGTGAAAGCATCCTGTTGTAGGAAAGAGGTCATGAGGTCTAGTCTCCCCACCATCCCCGTGGTATTGAAGGGCGTGTTGTGCCAGCACCACCATTCACGCGAATTTTATTTATTTATATGACTTTGTTTATTCTATCAAAATAACCATTTCTCAAGTTGGGCATGGCTATGTTGTGTAATAATAAGTTGTTGAAGTTTGGGCTGCTTAGACACTGTATTTAATTCTCTTTTGGGACAAGGATGTGGTCCCTAATTGTGGCCTCCCCAACTTAAATCAAAACCAAAAAAATACCATTTCTCAAGCCAGTTTCACTTTCAACTCACCTTAAAAACATGACTACATCAGCTACATAAGGTCCTTCTTTCAAACTCATATTAGCATTGGCTAGGTAATTGAAATAGAACAACATTGTAATCCAAATCTATGTTGTTTCTATAAGGGGCCATGATCGTCACTAACTGGAAGATCAAATGGACGAACATGAGAATTTGCACCAACATCTAGAGAATCAACATAATCAAAGGACTCATGATCGAATCTAACACGTGACTCTTTTAGTAGAAGCATATAAACAAAGTTTCAACGAGTATCCTGTGAAAATTCTATTGTAGTTACTAATTATTAATCTCCTATCTAATATAGACTATTTGACTCTAGAAAATTAATTCACAGCAAATACTGAAAAATAACACAACTGCAACTTCACCAATAAACTCACAGGAATAGAGAAGAAAACATGCACAATAATAAACATAATATTTTTGGACAAATTGTCCGTGGAAAAACCCCGAAGGGAAAACCACTGCTGTATATGAGGAACTTATATTAAACCTCAGCAAATTAAGAGATACAAAAACTACTTGCCTCTTACTAGCAGAGCTCTGACAATCTCCCAATTTCTCCTGTCGAGATCCTACAACTGCTATCCCCAACGCTATCACTGTGCCCTTGCTATCACTGCAAGACTTATTTGCTAACGCTGCAAATGCTTCTCAAACTTGTTTTTCTCCAAATTCCCAATGACCTCCTTTTATACTACTCTCATTGGAAAACCAACGACCGAGATTTATTCTCAATCAACGGCTGAGATTAATAACACCTAAAAAAACCTTAACTAATTAGTTTTATAGGCATCCCTAAAAGAGTCATCTAAATAAATAAATAGTTGTCTTCATCTCAACAAATTGACGAGAGAAACAATTATTTACTTATATCTAGCAAATGGACAAACAGCTATCCAAGCTAACAAACTAACACTCCCTCTTAGCGAGGAAGTTGTTTTGCATGACACCCAACTTATCTCTGAAGAAGATGAATTTTTCCTTCCCCAATGCCTTAGTCAGAATGTCTGCTACCTGCTGCTCTGTAGGTATATATTGTAGTTGGACAATCCCCTGCTGTACACAATCCCTGATGAAGTGATACCTGATGTCTATATGCTTAGACCCTTCATGAAACACCAGATTCTCAGACAACTTGATACAACTCTGATTGTCATAGTGTATCATTGTAGTATCAACCCTCTGACCTAACAAGGCTACCAGCAACTTCCGAATCCATATCGCCTCACACGTCACCATGCTAGCTGCTATGTATTCTGCCTTTGCAGAACTTAGAGCCACAGACTTCTGCTTCTTGTTGTACCAAGAGACAACTCCTGATCCCAAGCTAAAGCAACAGCCTAAAGTGTTTTTCCTATCCGCTGTACTGCCTGCCCAATCTACGTCAATATAGCATATCAACCTTATACCATCACATGAGCATATTTGATCCCATACTCGATTGTACCATGCAAATACCGCAACACATGCTTTGTCGTTGTCCAATGCACTCTCTTCGGCTCCACCATGAACTGACTAAGAGAGTTTACTGCAAAGGATATATCTGGCTTGGTGTTGACCAAATACATGAGAGACCCAATCAACTGCCTATATAAGGTGGGGTCTACATCCTTCTCCCCGGATGTGTCTACCTTCTTCCAATTCTTGATCATAGGAGTAGACATGGCTCTGCAATCCTCCATCTCAAACCTCCTCAAGATTTTGATACAGTATTTCCCTTGTCCAAGGAAAATCTCTCCATCTATCTACCCTACCTCCATGCCTAGAAAGTAGTGCATAAGCCCCAAATCCTTCATCTCGAACTCTGCTGCAAGGTCCCTCTTGCACTCCTTTATGAGCCCCAATGAACCTGTTAAAAACAAGTCATCCACATATAGAACAAGAATGAGAATCTCACCTCCAACCACCAAGTAGTAGAGGTTAGCATCCGCTTCACTCTTCACGAAGCCCATTCCCTGCAAGTATCTATCAATGCGCTCATACCATGCTTTGGGAGCCTGCTTGAGTCCATACAAATCTCTCTTCAATCTGCACACGTGGGTTGTACTGCTGTGTGCCACAAAGCCCTCTGGTTGTTCTATGTATACCTCCTCTTTCAATTCACCATTAAGAAACACCATCTTGACATCCATTTGATGGATCTGCCACCCCATCTATGCTACAAGAGAGATTATAGCTCGTATAGAAGTATACCTGGCCACTGGAGCAAATGTCTCCTCATAGTCAATTCCCTCCTTCTGAGAGAACCCCTTGGCCACAAACCTTGCCTTATATTTCTCGATGCTACCATCTGCACCATGCTTGATCTTATAGATCTAGCGTGATCCAACCACTACCCTATCTGTTGGTCTAGGCACAACCTCCCACACATCATTCTGCACTATTGAGGTATATTCCTCAACCATCGCATCTTGCCACACCTGTTGCTGTGCAGCCTCTTGATAACTAGAAGGCTCACTATCTACCAACTGACTAACTAAAGCCATATAGTCATCATACCTGGCGGGTTGTCTTCGCTGCCTACTACTCATCCTAGGAGCTCCCACAAACTCCTGAGTATCCCTTTGTGACTGTTGGTTCCCGCTACCAACTGTCGAGGATGAAGTATCAACCTCCATGTCTCCTTGATGCATCTCTTGGATCTGTTGCATCTGCTACTCCATACTCTATGAACTCTCAACACCTAAGCTTGTGCTTGTACTAGTAACTGTACTCGATCTTTGTTGTCCTTGATTTGGTTGAACAATCCTTGGATCTTCTGCTGGAAAACCTCTAGACCTCCTGAATGCCTTGTCCTCCATGAACTTGACATCACGCCTGACTATGATCCTTTTGGTCCCTAGGATAAATATCTGATATGCCTTTGAGGTTTCACTGTACCCAACAAAGTACCCTCTCTCTGCAGTCTGATCTAACTTGGAACATGTCACACTTGGAATGTGACAATACACCAAACTCCCAAATATCCTAAAGTGGCTTACATCTGGCTTCTTCCCTGAGAACACCTCCTCTAGTGTCATCTTGCCCAATACCTTATGTGGAACCATGTTTTGTATGTACACTGATGTACTACATGCCTCTGCCCATAAGTAATGTGGCATATCCTGGTCATGCAGCATAGCCCTTGCCGCCTTGATATAGACCGATTCTTCCTCTCAGCAACCCCATTTTGCTGCGGATTGTAAGGAACAGTCCACTCTCTCTTGATTCCTTCCTTGGTGCAAAACTCCTGGAACTCTTTCCCTTTGTACTCACCTCCATTGTCTGACCGAAGAACCTTTATCTTCCTTCCTATTGAATTCTCCACAAGAGCCTTGAACTCTTGGAAGTGACTGAAAAACCTCATCCTTGGTCTTTAAGAAGTATATCCAGGTCTTCCTGGAGAAATCATCAATAAAAGTAACAAAGTATTTGTACCTTCTGAGAGACTTCGTCAACATTGGTCCACATATGTCTGAATGTACTAGATCAAGAACACCCTCAAATCTGGTGTCACTCCTTGGAAAAGCTGCTTTGCAAACTTCCCCAACACACATCCCTTACATACATCATCATGCTCTGTGCTCACCTCTGGAACACCTGTCACTATCTCACAAAGCAATTTAAGTGCTCCATGATGTATATGGCCCATTCTCCTATGCCATAGCTTTCCTTGATCTCTAGAACTACTACTGCTCATCAGTGCCTTATGAGTATCAAACTGCAACCTATAAAGCTAGCCGCTCCTAACTCCAATAGCTGTGGGTGATTTCCAATCCTTGTGCTTGATTAACACATTTTCCCCTCTAAAGAGTACATTGTAACCTTTATCCTAAAGGACAGATACAAAAATCAAATTCATACCCAAGCCTGGCACATGCAACACATCATGAAAGGTAATCCGCTTGCCATTCTCCCTCTGAAATATAACAGTCCCTTTCCCAACTGGATTGAGTTTGGACATGTTCCCCATAGAAATATGTATTCTGATGTCCTCCTCCTTATAGCTGGAGAAGTACTCTCTAACTCTTGTCATATGAAATGATGCCCCACTATCTATATACCAGACACCTTGTGAAGTTGAGCTAGCCATACAAGCTATGAGAGCAAACTCATCCTCCATTCTACTAGAGAGCTCATTTGCACTTGCTGAAGCTGTTGTCTGCTCCTTACCCTTCTTTTCGTTCTTCTTCCTTTGAGGGCAATCATTGACATAGTGGCCAAACTCGTGATAGCCATAGCACTTGGCTTTAGACAAGTCCTTTTTCTTCTTCTCACCTTGTGGATTTGATCCTTTGCTAGACCTCTTCTTCACTTTCCCTTTTCCTGCAAGGGCAATGCTTTCCTGTTCTGCCTTACTTTTCTGACTCTTGCTGCTGGTTCCACTAACAAGACTAAGTCTAAGCTCCTCCTGAGTGAAGTCACTCCATAGTCTATCCCAACTCGGCAAGGTGTATCGTCCATTAAAAACTTGAACAAAGACATCCCATTGCTTAGTAAACCCATTTAGGGAAATCTGCACTAGCTCGTCATCATCTGGTTTATCTCCAATAGCTGCTAACTCATCCTTGACAAGTCTGAGTCTGATGAGATAACTTGTCACGTCTTCTCCCTTGTTCATCCGAGTATTCCTCAACTTTTCTCTAAGAATCAGCTTCCGATTAGTGGTAGCATTTTGGTACAGATTCAAAATGGCGTCCCACATCTTCTTTGTTGTATCTAACAATGCGACATGCGGAACAATATGGTCCTTGACACCATCAAGGATCATCCTCCTCGCCTTGACATCTTCCTTCTTATGTGCTAAGAGTTGTGTTGGATCTGTAGGTACAGGTACAACACTGGTCACATATTCCTTGATCCCATTCTCTTCCAGCAATAAGGAAATTTTGGCTTTCCAGACACCAAAATTTTAGGCTCCATCCAATCTGTCTTGATCTCTCAAACCAGCTAAGGCCATCTCAAAGGATAAAAGAAATAATAATTCGAAAGAGGTCAAACTAGGTTTTATAAACCTTCAATTTTCCTTTGCCTAGAGTAAACCTTTTCTACCCTCAACTTAGCTCTGATACCATGTGAAAATTCTATTGCAATTACTGATTATTAATCTCCTATCTAATATAGACTATTTGACTCTAGAAAATTAATTCACAGCAAATATTGAAAAATAATACAACTGCAACTTCACCAATAAACTCACAGGAATAGAGAAGAAAACATGCACAATAATAAATACAATATTTTTGGACAAATTGTCCATGGAAAAATCCCGAAGGGAAAACCACTACTGCAGATGAGGAACTTATATAAAACTTCAACAAATTAAGAGATACAAAAACTGCTTGCCTCTTATTGGCAGAGCTCCAACAATCTCCCAATTTCTCCTGCCGAGATCCTACAACTACTATCCCCAACGCTATCACCGTGCTCTTGCTATCACTGCAAGACTTATTTTCTAACACCGCAAATGCTTCTCAAACTTGTTTTTCTCCAAATGCCCAATGACCTCCTTTTATACTACTCTCATTGGAAAACCAACAGCCGAGATTTATTCTCAATCAATGGCTGAGATTAATAACACCTAAACAAACCTTAACTAATTAGTTTTATAGGTGTCCCTAAAATAGTCATCTAAATAAATAAATAATTGTCTTCATCTCAACAAATTGACGAGAGAAACAATTACTTACTTATATCTAGCAAATGGACAAATAGTTGTCCAAGCTAACAAACTTACATATCCCATATCTTTATTTAACAGCAGCATCTGAAGGACACTTTATAACTTTAGAATTCTTGACCAAAACTAAATTTATACTTATGATTAGCCGTATCCACTGGGCATTAGCTCTGACCCTTTCTTTATCAATCACATGTTTCCCTATGTTGGAAGAAGGTAAATTAATTATATGTCGGCAACCGCCGAAGTCTGGAACCTTCCTCTTTCTAGATTATTCACGAGTCCTATTTCAATTGCCCCTAATAAATATCACAGCTAACTCGCATACTACAGTGTAATGGATTTGATGCTTCTTGATATATAAATTTATCAGATGGGCCTGTGTTTAGCAGCGCTCCAATAGCAAGTTATGTGTCTGTTAGTTTGTGCTCTACCTTCAATCTATCAAACTGGTATCAGAGCCTAGGGAGAAAGATAGGTGAGGATCAGCCAAAGAGCCTAAAGACCCTAGAGAGTGAAGAATCTAGGGAGTGTTCAACCACTTGTTGATGTGTTTTTCATGACCGCACCAACGTAGAATAAAGTCGCCAACGGCTACCCTATTCTCTCTTGATCAAAGTATTCCGCACGCTAAGATTGCGAGAGAGTTCGTGCGTTCAACTCCAAGGTTCTTTCAATGCGAATAGTCTCAGTTGGCTCAATGTGATTTGCTGGTATTTCAAGGGGACTTACGGAATTGTTCAACCGCTGAGGAAAGGGGTTTTCACAATTCGACAGATTTATCAATGAAGTGCGAGTTTCCTATTCTAACCAGAAAGTACTGAATTTAAATTGGTTGTAGGGTTTAGAGAGTCTAAATCTATTCTAAGGCGTGGGACATGGTGATCAATTCTCACAAGCTTCAACCAGGCTCTGCATTGCCTCGCTTCGGACAGCCTCCATAGAACTGGTGCAATCTTCAGAGGAGTAGCTCAAGGTGTTCAAATCACAACTTAGCATGAAAATACCATCACAACGACGCATATAAACATACAAATCATGATCGAAGTTAAGTATACAATATTCTAGTTGACCACACAAAGCACATTCACCATCAGCGAACACACTAGTGGTATGGATAGACGAAGTTTGCTCAAATTGAAGACCACATTCCACAACTAACATCTACTTGCATAAAAATGAAATTACGCTACTCTACGCTACTTGAAGTAGAAGGGATGAAGAAACCTCGCTAGCTATCCATAACAAAGATGAATTTTCACCATCAATGAAAAGATATTTTATTATGAAAGTTTTACACAACAATCTCTTGCAAAAGTTTTCAAAGGAAAACTTTCCTTCTTCTTCAACTACACTATCAATCTATACTAAGCTACTTCTAAGTTGTCCTTCTACTCTATGTCTATCGTCTAACTCTAAACTCATGAGATACAAATGAGGGGGACTCCCCCTTTATATAGCTGGCCCAGTCCAATGGACGGCTCAGATTACAATCGGCTAGACGGCCCAGATTGTGCCACCTCAGCCCTAAACAAGATTCGCCCTAAAAACCGCCACCAAGAGGAGTGGGGTAATAAATAAACCATTAATGTCCATCATCCTTCTAGAAGATTCCAGCCTTGAAATGTGTTCACACTGCTCTTGATCTTCTTCTTGACATTGTTCTTCAACTTTGCTCAAGCTTCCATTATTTTCTCCATCTTGAGTTTTGAAAACATTTCTTCATTGTTACTAAGCCTCAACACTTAGCCATTTTCTTGCAACTTTTCTTCCTTCATGAGTGTATCATGTTGGGCTATTTGCTTCATTTCTTCAAGTCACCGTGCTCCAGCCTTGGCGTTCATCCTGCAAAACAGACAAAAGGAAGAACATCAAAACACCTCATAATATAAACTCACCTTACTTACCTGATTTTCGTGCTCCGATCTCCAATGTCCGATTGATTTTTGGAGCTGATAGAGTTCATCACTTTTCTCTAGCCAACTTTGCTTTCTTCATGATTTTTCAAAATCTATAGGCTGGGGCATATAACATCTGCGCAAAAAATTTCATCATCAAAGGGAGAATTTAAGAGATGCATTTTAAAATCATCTTTCGAGAGTGTTAACTTCAACTGCATCATCTTCAAGGAATACAACACCGAAGTTAAAGCTTCGAGCTTGCAGCACTTCAATCTCAGCACTCTCCCAAAAGAAAAATTGATGATAGCCCCTTCATTTCAGATTTTACTTCAGCAACTTCAGAAATTTATCTTCAGCAACTCGAACTTCTTCAACTTCAGAGATTCTTCAGCAACTTCAGAAATTTATCTTTAGCAACTTGAACTTCAGAAATTGCAGCCACAATGTAAATTGATTTGAGCTTCAGCACACCACAATTCTTCTTTTTCTTCAAGTTGAACTTCTTCAATAACCTTCAGCTTGCACTGCAACTTCAAGCAAATTCAAACTTCTTCATTTGGTGGAGAAAAAAGAATAAACTTCCAGCTTATATAGGCAAGTCGAATTCTAGAAGGAAGCTAAGTTTAGCAAGAATTTGAATTTCCCTCTCTCTGGCAATTTTGACACTTGTCACTTGGCGGCTGGAATCTTAGAATTTGAAAAGATTGACTTTGACTGGCGTACTTTGCATTTAACTTTATTTTAAAGAAATTTAATTCACCAGCTAAAGCTCTGACATTTTAATTTTATTCACCTCTGATTCCGGAAAATTCATCTCACGAAGAATTTGATAAAAATCATCTAGGCAATCCATTTTAAATTCATCCGCCAAGGCATTTTATCTTCAACAAAACATTTTATTCCTTGCCTTAGAAAATTTTAAAATTTTCCTTAGGAAATTCATCAATCCTGTGCCCGTCCAAAAATCCCCAACCTGAAGGCCTCGGCAAAGTGTGGAAGACTTTGAAATCCATTCCTTGTTGAAGATCTTCAATACCCAGAAGAAATTTTTCTTCAGAACTTGTCGGATTCATGGGTATACAATGAACGGGTTCATTTAATTTTTTTGAATTTTGAACCTTAGAAAAATAATTCCTCGTGAAATTTAATCCATTTCTTCATCCCTGTGAGTATTTTCTTGCTCTGACTTGAAAATTTCCTTATCAACCCTGTGAAGCTGGCACTCTGACTCATCTGCCGATTTTATTCATGCCTTGGTGAATTTCTCTTAGTCTTCTCCAACTTGGGCATTTTTCCTTAGAAATTTTTTATTTAAAATGCCTTGAGTGCACCTCGTCTTCAACGCCTTAGCAATATTTATCATCATTGCCACCTTGGGTGCATTTTATATGTCATGGAGAACATTTTAATTTCAATGCCCAACATATTTTATTCACATCACCCTATGCGTACTTGGGATATCAAGCTTCAAATACTTAAAGAATTTACATGCCAGTCTTCTCTTTAGGCGCAAATCAACTCTTATGCTCTCACTTTTTAACACTTGCCTTAGAAAATTTTAAGTTCTCTTCTTTTAAGCTCAAGGCGCAAATCATGGGGTCTTCTTTCAATTTAAGCTCCACACTTAAATTCTCTTCCAGCTCACCCCTCCAGTCAAAGGCGCATTTGACATAGCCAGCTTCCATTTTAGAAACTTTCAGCCACCTTCTTCTTCCTTGGGCGCAAATGACCCCCTTCTAGTTTCATTTTTCAACACTTAGAAAAATTTCCAAGTGACTCCTTTTACCTAGGCACATTTGGAAGGTTATACTTCAAGTCCAAAAAAATTTCTAACTCCATCCACAAGTGAAGGCACATTTCACCCCCTCTACTTCAAGTTTTTATACTTAGAATATTTTTCCATGCTTCTTCAAGTGTAGGTGCATATGGAAGGGGCTACTTCTAGTTTCAGCATTTAGCATTTTCAAAGCTCTACAGGCAAGTTCAGGCGCATATAGGAGGGTTGACTTTCAATTTATCTCATGACTTAGTAAATTTTATGCCTCTTTGATGCCTAGGGCTCATTTTAGGTGTCCTACTGCCAGTTTTGAGTACTTAGAAAATTTTCAAGGCCTTTTCTTTACCTTGGGCGCAAATAAGGCCCTCTACTTTCATTTTATTTGCCTTAGTCAAAATTCTTGCCTTCTCAACTCCTCCTCCCTCTCAAGGCGCATTTGGAGGGTAGACTTCAAATTTCAGCACATAGAATATTTTTCAAATCTCCTCCCAGTCAAGGGCGCACATAGGGGTGCATGCTTCAAATTTGTTTTACTTAGAATAATTTCAACCACTTCTCCCTCTCCTTAGGCGCATTTTGACCCCAAAGCTTTCAATTTACAACATTTAGAACATTTTAAGCTCCTTCTCAAGTTTGGGCGCATATGAAGGTCCCTTCTTCAAATTTGAAACACTTGAAGATTTTTAAGTGCCTTCTTCTCCTTAGGCGCAAATGGGGGCTTGAGCTTCCAACTTTTATACTTAGAAAAATTTCTTCATGGCTTCCTCCAAGTCAAGGGCGCACTTTACCCATGGAGCCTCAAATTTTCATGACTCAGAAATTTTTAGGGTCTACTCCTCACCTAAGGCGCATTTGAGGCCTAGAGCTTCAAATTTGAAGGACTTAGAAATTTTTAAGACCTCCTCTTCAACCTCGAGGGCACATTCAAGATGCTTAGAAAATTTTCATCAACCTTCAGCATTTAAAGGTGTTTTTCACTGGTTGGACTTGAAAATTTATCAATTTCAGTGAATTTTATGCTCTTTGCCTGATTTAGGGTGATCCGATCATGCTAACCCTAATTTGCTATTTTTAGAAAGTTTGTCAATTTTACACTTCAAGCCAATTTTAAGCTCCAAAAAAGGCTGGATTTTGCTTTGTTCTGAACCTCGGGATGTGATTGAGCTGTTGGGGCCTGATGCCTGCCTACACCTGCTATTTTTAGCAACTTACTAAAAATAGCAACTGTTCAGAATGTCCTCAAATTTCACATGTTGTTTGCCTGAAGTGTGGTGATCACGGCTGGGTGCCGCATTTGTACGATTGTCGTGTTTTTCCCCTGAATTTAGGAAACCCTAATTCCTCTGCACCAGCCTTCTAAAAATAGTAAGTGTCTAATTTTCCATTCTCTGCAACTCCATTTGCCTTGAAATTCGTGCCATGGGGTCTTTATCAATTGCTTGACTTGTTCATACTGACGCCTCGTGCTGACTTGCTATTTATAACACATTTATGGAGGTGGTTTACTATTTATAGCAATTGCCTGTTTTTGAGACCTCCACAACTCCGTTTGACTTGAAATTCGAATGGCGTGCTCCTCACCAGGTGACGTGCCTGTTGACACTGACGCCTGACACTGACGCCTGACACTGGTTTACTATTTTTAGCCAGTTTCTGAAATGACTTACTATAAATAGTAAGTGCTCCGTTTGCCTTCAAATTTTACCAGCGGATAGCTTGAAAGACGCTGATCGCAGTGGTATACACCGGTTTTCAAAAATTCTGACTTTATACGCCTCTTTTTGGGTCTCGAAGTTGGAAACCCTAATTTGACTTGCATGTGTATCAAATGACCTCTGTTTGTCTTCATTTCTGTTGCATAGCGATCAGTTTGTGATTCTAAAGTGCTGGGAGGCAGCCACCGGAATGCATCTGCTAAAAATAGTAAGTTCTTGAATAAGTGATTATCTCTGTTTGCATGTCCCATCACTGTTAAGCTCTCGAAAAACCCACAAGGAATATGCAGACATGCAACGAGAACCTTGACATGCAAACCCTAAAAATGGCCTCGGAAGGTTGAACTCTGAAAGTCGTTATCTCACTTTGCATGTTACACCGTTGCGAAGGTCTTTGAAAACCCAGAAGGAATCTTCAGACATGCATTGAAAAATTCTTCATATAACCCCTGAAATTTGCTTTGGAAGCTAAACTGCTAAAAATAGTAAGTTGTCCGTTTCGGCTGAAAATTTGCAGACAAGCAGCCTGACATGTTCTGAATGCAGTGTGACAATTAAAACTCCGAAAGTGTCGAGAAAACACCCTGAATTGCACACTTACTAAAAATAGTAAGTTGCCAGATTTCAATGAAATTGAGTTGGGAACCTGCTGGAAGTATACTGACAGCAATGCCAAGGTTAGATTTCAACTTGATTACTTCATTTGATTTTAAATCGGCTGGAGAGTTCAAAACCCTAATTCTCAAACTTAGCCAAAATTTCAATTCAAGCTCAAAGACGGGCACATCCCCGGAAAGACAGACAAAAGAAAAGAGAGACAACGACAAAACGACCCAAAAGCAAAGCCAAAATTTGGGGGGTCCCCATTTGCAATGGGGCGATGTGTGAAAAAGGTCACAACACCACTGTCACCAAGTGGAGCCATCAGCGGAGTAAGAAGCTGCCAAAATAAGATTGATTGCTGAAATTGTCAGAGGTGCTGCTAAAGCTATAGTGTATATGGTAGATTATGTTTTTGCAAGGGGATCGTAGTGGCCAGGTTGCAGTAAAGCTGCAAAGCAAGGGGCCGTAGAAGTAAAGAAAACGCCAAAGACTGAGAGGCGTAGAAATTGGAGAAAGGAGGCAGCACCGTTAAAGCCCTGGCAGCATCTTGGTGAAGTGTTTTCTCATCCAACGTTTAGAAAAAAAATGAAGATATAGCTGGTTAGAGAATCTGCAGAAGTCTGAGGAGAATCGAAGAGCTGGAGCTGAAGATGAAGAGATCGTTGTCCAAAGAAGATCAACGATAAGCTGGCTACTGGAGAAAATAATTGCAGCGCTCTGAGTTCTCCCCTGTCTTATCTTTATCTCTCTGTCTTTATTTCCTCTTCTCCGGGTGTCTACAAACTGGTATCATCTTAAACCTTCAAACTTTGATTGATTACTATAATCTTTCATATATGAACATCTGTACTTAAATAACCTCTTGAACATACCTATAATTTTTTGCCAATTTGATCCATAGCTCCATCGACAATCCAATTGCATGCATTTTTTCATATATTCATTTTTCCACTCTCTATTCTAACACGTCTTTTCAGAATGGTTTTTCAAACCACAAATTCTACATGGATGTAAATCCCAAAATATGTTTTTCCTTTGTCCTCTGTTACAAGGAACACTGCATACATTGCATTACTTGAATTGATTTGTTTGAATTTGTATTACTTGTAACATCATTTTCCATACATGTTACATATCCAAGACCTACATACTTTGGCCTCATTATTGTCTCAATGGACTCTCTGATTCCTTGCTCATACTTTATTAGTCAGTTGAGGCAAGGAATCAAAAAGCCCATTGAGGCAATAATGAGGCCAAAGTATGTAAGCCCTGGATATGTAACAAGTAAGGAAAGTGATGTTACAAAAAGCACAGATTCAAACAAATCAATTCAAGAAATGCATACGAAATGCAATGTATGCAGTGTTCCCATTGTAATAGAGAAAGACATAGAAAAACCATGTGTTGGGATTTACATCCATATGGAATTTGTGGTTTGAAAAACCATTTTGAAAAGATGTGTTGGAAAATAGAGTGGAAAAATAAATATGTGAAAGAATGCATGCAGTTGGATTGTGGATGGAGTTATAGATCAAATTGGCAAAAAATTACAGGTATGTTCAAGAGGATATTTAAGTATTAATGTTCATATATGAAAGATAATACTAATCAATCAAAGTTTGAAGGTTTAAGATGTTATAATCTTGTAAGATGTCAAGGAAAATGGAAAGCTATAGATAGTGAGAGTACTTCTAGATTGAAGGATTGAAGTATTTGAAAAGCAAAGGTTTAAAGGACTGTCGCAGCACTTGGTGACAGTTGGAAAGAGATCTGCAAATCTTGAAGATAGTTTGAATGTTCAAAAAAGACTAGAGATAACTTGATTCGAAAAACATCATGAAATTTGGAAAATTATAGTTAGTGAGTTTACAGAAAGGGTACATCTAAGGGATATGAAGATCAGCTGGAGGTGAAGGTGCACAAAGACACCAAGTTCAATTGTCATAATCAACAACAGGATGGAATTAAAAATTTTGCAGTAGAGTGCAGTAGCATGAGGAAGATTGCAGATCAGAAGATCAGATTTCAAACAAGCAAGGAATTTGCAAAGAATAATTTTCAAGGATAGAATTTGAATGTTTGATGGCCATCATTGTATTAGTGGATAAGCGATTGTAAATGGGTATCCAACAAGGATTTAGGTTGGGACCCATCTTTTCTAGATTATGGGGGGATATTTAGAATAATTAGCATGATTAATTTATGGAGGATGTTGGAAAAAGGTAAATTAATTATATGTCGGCATAAACCTGCCACAGCTGACCAAGCGCCCAAGTCTGGAACTTTCCTCCTCCTAGATTATTCACGAGGAGTCTTGTTTCAACTTCCCCTAATAAATATCACAGCTAACTCGCATACTACAGTGTAATGGATTTAATGCTTCTTGATCTATAAATTTATCAGATGGGCCTGTGTTTAGCAGCGCTCCAATAGCAAATTCTGTGTTTATTAGTTTGTGTTCTGCCTTCAATCAATCACCCTTAATAATTTGTTTGAATAAAATAATCATTTTTAGGTATCCATTCTGATTTCTCGTCCATTTCAGAAATCATGTAGCAGACTAGAGGTATAAATTGTCTTATCAAATTTATCAGCTAACTCCCACTAGCAAACTAATTCCTTGCACTGTCTTTCCCAACAGCAGCCTCTTTGGTGCTCTTTCTACACTCAACTACAAAAAATTGGGCGTCTTCAGTTAAAAGCCTCTCATTAGAAAAATTCTGAAGCATGGGAATAGAGACTGAAGAAATAGAACTTAAAACCTGATCTAATGTTTTAACCTTTTTTTAATTACAAACTCTTGACCTGAACACGTGCAAGATTAGCTAATAAAGCATAACTGCAAGTTTCCATACGAATGGTTAGTAATTGTTCAAACAGACTCACCATTGCTCCTACTATTAGTTTTGCTAATCAGTATCTGATTAGCCTGCTCTACAACTAGCACCAGTGCAGGTATAATTATGTTCATCAGTTAATTAATTTCCTATAAATCTTGTTGAATATTTCCTTTGTTCTTTCATTTGATAACTATAATGTTTAGATCATACAGTAGTCTTTAACATATAGATTTAAATGGAAGACACTAAAACTGCACCCTTTGGCAATCAAATAAACTGCAAATGGAAGGAAAATTGAGAGCAATAACCATCGCAGCAAAAGACACAAGTATCTTACTGAGGACAACCTGATTTCCAGGAGAAAACTCCAGCAAAAGTTGGTAAAAACACCTCCTTCCTCACTATCTGCAATGGCAGATACAATCTAAGGCCTCCTAGACACACATCCAACCTGAAACAACTTAGTTCAGTCCCTAAGATCAGACAACTCTATTACACAATCTCTTCTAGTTCGAATTCTCCTAGTACAGTCTATAAGGAAATAGAAATCCTCTTGGAAACTCATTTCTAATTCCTTCTATTATGCCTCTTGTGCATTTACAACTATTAAATATAATCATACAGACCCTTAAGGAATTTCTTAAATTGCCAACAATTGAAGAGTAAAAGGAATTCAAATTGTTTCAGGGTATTAGAAAATATTTATAGACTGACAAAACTGCCACTTGTCTGACAAAACAACCCGAACATATTCAAACTGCCTCAAAGGCTTGAAACCATCATCTAGGTGATCCAGCGATTTTGCACAAAGCTGTCAAAACCTTCATTTTTCTCCTCTTGATACCTACACCTTCCTTAAATATGTCCTCTGAAATCTTTTAAACTTCCACCCTGAAGTGTCTGAGATCAATCTTCCCCACTTGTATCCCATCAGAAAAAAATCTTCTGCATTATGTTCATCTCACTAGAGTCCTTGAGTCTACTCCTCAACAACATGGCAGCCATCTCCAAAAGATTTTCAATTTTTTTCTCCACAAAAGTGCTTTTCCACTGCTTAAGAAGAGGTATTGAATTAACTTGAGCAGAAAACCATCTTACAACTGGTCTAAGGACTTCATCTTGGGTTTCCTCTCAAGGAACTTCATCAAATGAATCATCAAAACAAAAGTCTTTCAACAGACTCTTCACATGTTTCTACACTACTTTCAACTTGCCTTCTTTGCCATTCAATAAGCTCCATTATGGAGTCTTCATATGTCACATGAACATTGCCATACACCATCATTCACTGATTGAGAAGGAATTTAATTATTTCCATGAACCTGACCATCTGTATATATCCATATTAACTAATCAAAATATTGTCATTTTCAAGATTGCTCACCCAATCAAGAGTAACTAAATTCAACAGTCTCCAACCTGGAAGTTCTGGAAACAAACATCACTCTCTTGAAAATAAGTTTCCCTGTAAAGGAGGCCTCTAAAACCTTCCAATCTAGTGAAATTTTCCCTATAAATCATCCATTATTGAGAAGATAAATGAAATATTTCTCTTGTGCAACTGACATTGAAGGTACACCTGCATAACATGTTGAAGGATGACACTGGGGAAACCACAAGGGTCGCTGCTTTCGTTTTGAAAAACATGATTATAGCTTTTGTTCTACGACCACCATAAAACATTAAAAAATGGTTGATTAGTATGTACAATGGAACTAAGAGAAACCATCCCCAAAGCGACAACCCTTTTTGCAAATACAGATCATCCATAAAGCACCCATTCCAGAACATGGGCAAAAGACTTATACATAAAGCAAATGTGCCTATTATTTTTTGGTGGCCACATACCAAATAACTACTGACAACACTTAAAAGTGCTGTCGAATAGCTGATAGGCACAAATATTTCTAGCCTTGTTGGCAAGCCCTACACATTTATGTTTTTTTTTTTTTTGGCAGTCAATCTATGTAGTGCTTGGCTCACAAGACAATAAATATTTGTGCCTATAGGCCATTCAATAGCACCTTTAAATGTTGTTACTTGTTTAAATACTGCCTCTTATTTCTCAGAATAAAAAATACACAGTGCATAAATACCCAATAGCTTCTTATTATTTGTGATAGTGAATCACAAGTTACTTGATAATGTACAATAAAACACATATTGTGATAGCTCCATTACATATTGTTGAATTTAAAAACAGCACGAAAGAAGAGATTTAGAAATATAAAACAGAGCTCAACTATAAAAGAACACAGACACAAGAAAATTACAGTGGTTCACCCAAATGGGCTACGTCCACTCTTAACAGGGATAATCCACTTTATTTTATCTCTGGTATTAGATTACATCTCATCAACTATGAGCAGCAGCAATCAGAGTAATATTCTCTACACCATATCCTTCAAGCTTCACTGATTGAAAAGGGCAACCACCACCGGTTACTAAAAGAAACGTTTTTGTCAGCATCAGGAAGATGCTGCGGTTACAAAAGGGGTCAGGCAAGTGTAACTGCCAATGCAGGCAGCTGTTGGGATTCACCGACCCAATAATCTTCCACTTGAAGCTCAACGAGAGCTGCAAAATACCAGAGAATCCCTGTGAAGCCAGTTACATTCAGTTTTTCAGAATCGTGAGAGAAGCTCTACAAAATTCAAACTTCTCTCTCGACACAACCTTCATCAAGGCATCTGCTGGGTTCACTTTGGTATCAATTTTCTCCACCTGTAGTTTACCTTCATCAAGGGCATGTCTGATAAAATAATATCGCAGCTCAATGTGCTTTGTCTGACTGTGAAATGCGGAATTTTTAGCCAAGTGAATAGCACTATTACTATCACAAAATAGAGTAAAAACAGATTGCTTACAACAAAATTCGCCAAACAACCACTGCAACCATATCATTTCCTTGGCTCCTTCAATTAGAGCAATATACTCAGCCTCGGTAGAAGAAAGTGCAACCACCTGTTGCAACTATGAAACCCAACTAATCGCTGCCCTAGCAAAAGTAAACACATAACTTGTAGTAGACCTACGTTTATCCAAGTCTCCAGCCATGTCTGAATCTACAAATCCACACAACTGAATATCCTTTGTACCAAAACATAAAACATAATTCGATGTACCCTTCATATATCGAAAGATCCACTAAACCGCCTACCAATGTGATTTACCCGGATTACTCATAAATCTGCTCACAACTCCTAGTGCATGAGCAATATCCGGATGAGTAGAGACCATGGTATACATAAGACTACCAACAGCTGATGAATATGGAACAAATTTCATGTGTTCTTTATCCTCTTCCATTTTAGAACACATAGCTGAAGATAAACGGAAATGATCAGCCAAAGGAGTGGTAAAAGACTTGGCATTCTTCATATTAAATCGATCCAAAATCTTAAAAATATATTTCTCTTGAGACAATCTGATTTCTCTTTTATTTCTGTTCCTAATTATATCCATACCAAGAATCCTCTTCGCCGCCCCTAAATCTTTCGTGGAAAAACAGAGAGCTAAATGTTTCTTCAATTTACTAACAATCTTCACACTAGTTCCAGCAACCAACATATCATCAACATAGAGTAAAAGAATAACAAACTCACCATTAACAAGCCATTTATAATAAACACACGGATCTGATTCACAATGAACAAATTGTTGCTAAGTCATAAAGCTATCAAATTTCAAATACCATTGTCTTGGGGCTTGTTTGAGCCCATATAAACTCTGCTTCAATTTGCAACACAAGTGTTCTTGACCCTGTTGAACAAAGCCTTCAGACTGCTCCATATATAATTCCTCCTCAATATCACCATGAAGAAACGTTGTTTTAACATCGAGTTGCTCAAACTCGAGATCCCAAATAGTTGCCATACCCAAAATAAAAAGAATTATTTGCATTTTGACAACTGATGAAATTTTTTTATTAAAATCAATACCATTTTGCTGATCAAAAGCCTTCACCACTAGTCTGGCCCTATACCTTTTTTTCCCTCCATCTTTTTCTTTCACACAGCAAACCCATTTATTCTTCAAAAGTTTTCAATTTAATGGAATTGAAACCAAATCCCATGTATTAGTTGCACGCAAAGACTCCATTTCTTCATTCATCGCCTCCATCCATTTTAAAGAATTTGCATCTTTGCAAGCTTGTTTAAAAGTTGCAGGCTCTGTTGTATCACAAAGTAATAATTCATAATTGTTAGATAACAACAACTCATAGTCAGCATATTTAGTTGGTTTCTTTCTTGGCCTGGTAGATCTCCTGAGTTGGGGACCCTATTGCTCTATATTTTCTTCATTACTCTATGGTTCTACATTTTCAATATCGGATTGAAAATTGGCTTGAGTACCCTGTATATCGACACTCCCCTACACACTTCTCAATTCTCTGTTCTCATTATTTAATTGTCTCAGAGTAGTAACAGGCTACAAATCAAGGTTTTGTGACTGATTTAAACATTTCTCCTCATCCCCACGCGTGGCAGAGACCAAAGGGGAAGGCACATTAAAATGTACATGCCCCACACCAAATGTGGAAGGCTGCGCGGTAGGTGTTAGTGGCTGCGTGCTAGGTGGGAAAGGCTGCGCTGGAGTTTCGAAAGGCAGTGTATAAACTTTAAGAGGTTGCGCCCCATGTAAAACACTCTGCCCATTGACAAACAAAGGTTGGTCAGTAAAATTCGAAGGCAGCATTTGTTGATTAAGTAACTGTGTGGTTGTGAAGAGGGGCTGCGTACTATGTGAAGGCTGCGAATGAGCCAATGAAGGCATATGTATATCATGTAAAGGTAGCGTCTCAACATTTAAAGGCTGCGAGTGGAGCATAAGAGGAGGTGTGGCATTTATAATAGGCTGGGTATTTCCAAAACAATGTTGCATACTAATAACAGGGGCGCCAATGTTTAAAGGCAGAGATGTTAAATTAGATGACTGTGTAGAAACAGGGGTGGTATTGTTTGAAGAAATTACTAAAGGTTGGGAGAATGTAACAGAAGTTTATCTAACACGACCGTTATCAGATAAATCAACATCAAAATATTCATCTGAAGATGTGTTCTTAGGCTGCAAACCTGGGAATTTTTTCTCATTGAAGACAATATTCCGACTGCGAACAACTTTCTTTGCAACAGGATCCCACAACCTAAAACCAAATTGAGCTTCGCCCTAGCCAAGAAAAATGCACCTTTTGATTTGAAATCAAGCTTCATTCACTACTTCTTGGGGATGTGCACAAACGTTTCACAACCAAACACCCGCAAATGGTGATATGAAATTCTTTTTCCAAGCTATCGCTCCTCTAGAATGTCAAAATCCAAATGGGATAATAGAGCACGGTTGATTAAGTAAACTGCAGTGTTACATGCCTCTATCCAAAACTCTTTTCCTAAACCAGCATTGGAGAGCATGCACCAAGCTCTCTCTAAAATAGTCTGATTCAGCCTCTCGGTTGCACCATTCTCCTGAGGTGTGAATGGTACCACTTTGATTCTTCGAATGCCATTGTTTGCGCAAAACGTGTCAAACTCCGAAGAGCAAAATTCGCCCCCATTATTAGTTTTGAGACATTTAATTTTAGTTCCAACTTGATTTTCCACAAGAGCTTTAAAAGGTTTAAATTTCGAAAAATACTTCTAATTTTTTATGCAACATATAAATATAAATTTTGTATGTGTAGTCATCAAGAAAAGTCAAAAAAAAATTTGCACCACCAAATGATGTTACCTCAATGGGACCAGAGACATCAGAATGCACAAATTCCAATGGAGTGGTTTTAGTATCATGGCCCGGTTTTAAAAAACTGCTCCTGTTTTGTTTGCCATAAAGGCAATGTTCACACAAATCCAAATCAATGGATTTTAGGCCAGGAAGTTGCCCTCCTTGCAACATAACTTGTAATCCTTTCTTGCTCATATGTCTAAACCTTTTGTGCCATATTTCAGAACCATTGTCTACCACTATCAAAGCTGCTCCCACTTCATCGTTGCATTCTAAAACATACAAGCTTCCCAATTTCTTTCCCTTAGCAAGCACCAATACACCTTTTGTTACTTTCCAAAAATCTAAACTGAAATTAACATTGAACCCTTGAGCATACAATTGACCTACAAAAATTAAATTTCTTTGGAGTGTAGGAATATGCCTTACGTCCTTCAATAACCATTTATTACATTTCTCAAGGACAATAACACG
>VDFB02271358.1:1037128870-1037139781 GCA_007258455.2 Sequoia sempervirens | reverse complement strand
CGAGCCCGGGAGGTGGTCTCACTATTTAGTCAAATGGATGCTCATTTGCTAAGTTTTCAATGGTGACAATTCGACATAGGCTTAGAGGGTGTGAATTCCCTATGTGAAGAATGGTGGTGACAAGGCCGAGTTTTGACTTCATCATAGAGGGTGATTTTGGAGGTTCCTTAGAATTTCAACACATGGTTTTTTTAGATGTTGTCATGTTGTACCTAATTAAAGCATTTTAGCCCATGTTTGTTCATCATTTTAAGTGTAAAATCACTAAAAAACCTCATGGGAAGGTGAACAGAAAACCTACCTCAAAATTCTGGTGAAAGAAGTTGTTGAATCCGCCAATGATCGACAAACGAAGGCAACGGGTGTGAAGGCGATGGGCGGCGAAGGCACTAGACTCCTCAAAATCTCTCTGACTTCCTCTGGCTATCCTAACATATGAAAATGAAAAGTTGAGCCAGATATTTATACCCCTAATATGTATTTAATATCCTCATTAATGCCTGTACAAATGATAGGAGGGTTGGTGAAGTTCAAAATCTGGGCAACGGTGGGAGCTCTGGGGCTCGGGGAACAGAAAGATGCGACCTTGCGGCCACTTCAAAGTTCATTTCAGAAACCATCGGTGAAAGGGAGTCTGGGGCCTAGAGGATGGAGTGTTGTCACAAGTTGGTCATTCAGAAATAACATAGTCAACATGGAGTTCTAGGGATGAAAGTCCGGGGAGACGGGCCCAGCGGGGACGGAGGCAATTGATTTTCGTCATAAGTTAAACAAGGCAGCGAACGAGGAGCCAAGTTCTAGGGTTCAAGAAGGTGAAATCCTTCCGACGTTTGAGACAATGAACACCCAACGGAATCCCAGCAAGGGAAACCCAACGAGGCAGGCCCACCAGGCCCCAAGGCTGTTGGCAAAAGCAAACTGCCAGGGAGACTCCGCAAGGAACTAGGACTTTGGAGGGGACGAAACATGGTCAGCTTAAGACAAGACTTTGGAAGCACGTTTGACCATTTAAGTCACCAAAATGGGGTACACAAAATTAGGCAGTGATAAAATGACCTGACAAGGTGAAAGAAAAGAGGGTCCCTGTTTCGAACGGGGCCTAGTGTCGAGGGCACAACAACTTTCATATCCACCCATCATTGCTCATCTTCCCAAGTTTGGAGAGTCAAAGGTTCCAAACTATCAACCAGTCCATCTTTTATCTCTAAATGCACTCCATCCATGCATCCATGCATGATATCTAATTCTCACATTGACCATGTGTTGGCATCCACTCTTCATCATAAGGATTTAGAAGGCACTCTATCGCAATGTGTGCACAAAGACAAAGTTAACTCTAGTACATCAACAAAGTCGATCAGGAATCTCAAAAGTTGTAGTCAAGTGCACGTATCTTGGTAAAGTAGCTTCTTCAAAAAAGATATCAATGGCACATTGGGTAAGTGGACCAAGATGGTTCCCAAAAAGGGGGCTTAAGTGGCCACTTTTTTTTCTGAAATCAGGAAATCCTGACCTTGGACATAAAATTGAAGATAGTTACACTCAAAATTTTGAGATGGAACAAAAACAAGGATTGAAGTGCTCTGAGTGTACTTTGTAAACTACTAATTTATTTTGAAAATTGTTGAGATTAAGGGGTTCAAAAGAGGGATGTACACAAATTGGTGTTGTTTTTGTTAGAAAAACATAACATAGCAACTCTTGTACGACATAAGCATGGTGAAATTTTTTGTAGTATTTTTAAAAACGCTATGGGAAAAACTTAGCTAATAGCATCTAGTTGATACACAATTTTTCTAATAATTTTTTAATGAATATTTCATTTTTTACTAATTTTCTAAGTGGGCACTTCCTGAAAAGTAGAATTTTGGCCATGCTCCCCCTAAAATTTTTTGAAAATAATTTGATTTTTTTTTCTTTTCTTTTTTTAAATTTGTGGAATGGATTCTAGTTTCTAAAAATGTAATTTATTTGAAAATTTGAAGAACGGTTATTTTATAACAAAAAAAACACCAAACACTACTTTTTGGCAAAAAATAGACCTACAAACAAAAGAAATTATGGATGAAGACTTAACATTGTCAAAAAGTGAAAAAAATTACATCGTTGGATAGCTAAGAGAGAACCTAACATTACCCATATTTTTGATTTTGTTGATATTGAACTAGATGTAATCTTGATGGTGAGCACGGACCCGATTATGTGAAAAATTATAGAATTTGCAAAAACACATCTCTGGCCTTGTTGGGAATGCCCTCCAAGCCTTTGGATTGGTATTCCAAGGAAAATAATTTCACTTTTTTCTTTTTTTTTAACACGAAATAATGCAAGCATGTTATAATGCACTCGCATTATAACGCGAGCACATTTTGTAAAAAAAAATTCAAAAGTGGCCAGAAAATTGGTACTCAACCTCATGCACCCGCCCCATTATGAAAAGAGAATCTACATCAACACCACAAGGTGATTCAACATGATCTTAAAATCTTTCAAAAAAATCAAAAAAATAAAAAATATGAAAATCAAAAAAAGGATTGAAAATAGTAAAGAAAATCGTCCTCTAGTGAAAACCACTACGGTGGCACTTTGGGTAGGTACCATGATGAAAACTTCACAAGCAGGCGTCATGTGTAGAATCGAGCATCTACGCATGCCAGTTCAAATGAAAATATCTCATTCCATCCATAATAAATCCATTCATCCATAAACCATTGATCCAATCCATTTTCATCCATCTTCCACATTATCTTGATCCTGATAAAATTTTGGTGCACACTTTACACTTGTTTATGGTAAAAATCTTGACATGAGTCATTTTCATTGATCCTATCCTATCCAACATTATCTGATCCATGAAGCATTATCCAATGAAGCATTCCTCTGTTCAAACACCTTATCCTAGCGCAAGATAATCCTTGGCATCCTTTGCATGCTTACCATATCCATCTATCCACACACCTATCCAAGCATCCACCCATGACATTCCATACATTGCTAGACACTGGGGGCATATATTTATATCTTACTTTGGGAATAAATCTTGATCTATATTTTCCAACTTATGTGGTGATCCAAGCATTGACAAACATGAAATCAAATTTGTCAAAGAATTTATGAGCCAAAAATCCAAATCACTAGCCCATGGAATATTTTGACAAGAAGATGTTCCTTATCAATTTTTATCTTTCATTGAACATTAATCCAAATAATTAATATCAATTTCATCTAACGTGTGCTTCAACCTCACATCAAACTATTCAAAACAAATTTTGTTCCAAATCAAGCTTCAAAATCTTGATCAATCAAAACCAATCAATCCATCATCTTGGGATATCCTTCCCAATCCTGGTGTTGCTTAACACTATCTTTACATTGTTGTGTATCATCAACAATGTTATCATCATCAATCCCTCATCATCTTGGGATATCCTTCCCAATCCTTGTGTTGCGTAACACTATCCTTACATTGTTGTGTATCCTCAACAATGTTATCATCATCAATCCATCAATCCGATCAATCAACCTTAGCTTGGTTTTCACCAAAATCCCAAAGAGAGCACTAATATCATCACACATATCCATATCCAAATCGTCAAAATCATGCGAAAATCCAGAAACATTAGAAAATAAAAAATATCAAAAAACATCAAAAAATTAAAAAAATCCCAAAACATCATAAAATCAAAAATTCAAAAACAATCAAAAAGTCAGAAAAACATCAAAAACATGGAATCTTAACTACTTCGTCTTTGAGCTTAAATGTAGGAAAGGCTAATCTTTGATCAACCCCCAAGACACAAAAACACAAAAACATTCAAACAACACAAAATCCAAAAACATTCATAAAATCTCAAAAAACCCCAAAACATTGAAAAATTCAAAAATCAAAATGTAGACATCCAAATTTGGACACTTAATTTATCCAAATTTATCACTTTTCATCTAAACATCCTCTTATCCGAGTTAATTAAGTAATATTACTATTATTTAATTAATATCTTTAATTCTGCCAAATCCCTAAGGTATTTAATTAATAATTAAATACCTTACCCTCCTTAATCCTCCTTTCATCAAATAAATTAAATAAATATTACATTTATTTAATTCCTCACATGTCATTTTCATCTAATTCTAATCCACCTCCTAATCTCTTCATTAAGGATGTGCACATGCCTAATCCTTGATTAGGATGTGTCACATTCTCCAAATTTTGCAAGTTGGCCTTTAATCCTAATTAACCCCTAATTATCCTCTAATTACTGATTAGTCAAACCTAATTAGTACCTTGGTCAAAAGAATTTTTAATTCCTTTTTATTCCTCCAAGAACCCCCTTTCCCATGTGAATTTTTAATTCACATTTATTTATCCTAGATTCCCTTCCTTTATATGTGAATTTTTAATTCACATTCCATCCTTCAAGCTTCTAGAACCTTGGACTTGTCACAATCTCCACATGTGACCAAGTCCCACCTTTTTGGAGCCCACCTTTTATCCTCTAGATCCTCCTAGGAATGTGAATTTTTAATTCGCATTTATATCCCCAACCACCTTTCCTTTTCCCCATGTAGATTTTTGAGGAATTCCAAAATTCCTCAAATGTCTCTTTCACTCCCACTTAGGGACAAGAAATCCCTTTTTGTGGAAATCCTCTCACTCCCCAAGGTGCTTGGAAGGTACTTGTCCTTCCTCCACCTCATGTACCTTCTTGACACCTCACTTACACCTCATCTTCTCTTAGCCACTTCACCCTTCACATGTCAAGATGTGAGGACTTGTGGGTTCTCAACCCACCATAGCCCTTCATCTTGGCCTTGTTGGATCAATCTTGACCATTGAATTCTCTAGAGAATTCAAATTCTCCTATAAATACCCTCCTCAAGGGCATTTTTAGAACACAACCATTTCATAACTGCATGCTGCCAATTTGCATTCTCAATCATCTACTATCATCTAGCCATCTCTTTTAATCATTTTTCACATCTAATCTTGCATCTAGCTACATCACAAACCATATAAGGAGAACACAAAATCATTCCAATCAAGGGCCAACCAAGGAAAAATCAATAGCAAGGAAGGTGAAATCGTTTGTGCCTTATTTTGTCCATTTTCCTTATTGTTTATCACTCTTTTGGCTAATCTTGAGGTGTCCTTGGTCTTTTATCACTTGCATTTCTTAGTTATTTTGCACATTAGAAGAGGATAAAATTCTAAGGCATACATTTCTGGCATGCCCGGTGGGACCCACAAACGGGTTCTTGCATTTAACGTCCCTTTTGGTTAAGAATTTTGCAGGAAAAGCTTGCAGAAAGGCGACAGTGCCCTCTGCTTTACCGCAGAAAGGCGGCAGCGCCCCTACAGAAAGGCGGCAACACCCTCTTGGCCACTTTAGAAAGGCGGCAGCGCCCCACACCTAAAAGTTTTATTCTTTCTAACACATTTGCTGCAATTAGGGATATATTTAGAAGGTTTAACTAACACTTTTCTTGCAGTGGGAGGGGCACAACTTTCTATTTTTTTTAAATCTGACAAAGTTTGTTGCAGAAAGGCGAAAAGGCCCTTGTAGAAAGGCGGCAACGCCCTTGCAGAAAGGTGGCAACACCCTCGCAGAAAGGCGGCAGCGCCCCTACAGAAAAACGGCAACACCCCCACAAAAAGGCAGCAGCGCCCCAAAACAACATAGTTTGGAAGGTAAAATAGTCATTTTGGCTTCGTTTTTGCTCTCTCTTTTTTGCTGTTTTCAAATAATAACTCTCTAACATTGTTTTGGCAAGGATATTGTTGTTTTTCACTAACATTTTGTAGCATATTAGGGCGTTATTGATCAAGAGCAAAGAAGAAAATAGCTAACATTTGCTTGCAGGACCATCCACTTGATCAAATTTTTAAAAACTATCTTTGCTGTTTTGGAATATAGTCTAATTAGAGGGAATAAAACTTCATTCTTTGCTATAATAGTTTGTTCTTGTGTTACCCAAGGGGGCATTAATTTGTTTTCGCTTTCCCCTTGCACTTCGTGTGAGCCTGGGGACTAGTTGGAAATGGTTAGTGTCTTCTTTTTAGTGGGACCTGCTTGGGGATTTCATCACCCCAAGAGACGATTCCAACCACGCATACCGACGGGGTATATAAAGGGGGGAGAATGAAAGTTGTACCCCAATCCAGTCACATCGTAATTGGCAGAGCGTCGAAGTTAGGGTGATACCTAGATAGACGTGAAGAGTTAGTCCGAGCCTTTCAGTGTCTTGCTGGGGTTCCCGACTCACGCTTGTGACAGACTGGTGTTCACGGTTGTGCCTCACATACCAAGAGTATATCGAGGACTCCCTAGAAGTCTTGTGCATCCTAGATTAAGACTTTGCCTTGCCATGCCCTTAATATTAATCATAAAATTGTGCTTGCTTGAAGTGTTTCTTTGTGAAAAATCTATCAAATTTTTGGTACTTTGGCCTTACTTTATCATTTTGCGTCCTTTCCATAGCTATTGCCATCAAAACCAAACTTTGTCTTATCACAGAAAGGTGGCAGCGCCCTCTACCTTACTACAGAAAGGCGGCAGCGCCCCTGATTTACTGCAGAAAGGTGGCAGCGCCCCTGATTTACTGCAGAAAGCTGTCAGCGCCCCTGATTTACTGTAGAAAGGCGGCAGAGCCCCTGAATTACTGCAAAAAAGTTGTCAGTGCCCCTGATTTTGCTGGTAGCGCCCCTAATTTATTGCAAAAAGCTGTCAACGCCCCTGATTTTGCTGTCAACGCCCTGATCTTTGCTGCAGAGGGGCGAATTTTCCCTCCTGGACACCCAAAATTGCCTCATTTGGATTTATTTAGCCTCTAAATCACCATTTAATCATTCCCAACCATTATCCCATCATCCTAAGTCTCCATTTTTTTCACTTTAAGCCTCCTGAAGCCTCTATTTGATCCATTTAAACCTCCATTCTATCATTCCAAATCTTCGTTAACCATTATAAATCCCCAATCATTCTACCCAATCAATCAAATCACATCCGTTCAACCAATGCTATCCTATTGATCTTAATAATCCAATTCAATTCAATCAAAATCCATTCTAGCAAATCAAAATCCGATCCCATCAAAATCCAATCCAATCATCCGTCTACCAAATCCCATCAAAATTAAAATCAATCCCATCGCATCATCCAATCATCCTAATCTGAGCTTTTGTCTAATCTTGATCTGAGCTTGACCAAAATCTCAATTTGAGCTTTAATCCATTCCCATCCAAAATTTTTTATCCGTCCTCTTTATCCTTTCACCATCATGAATCCTCATCCTCCATCAATAGTAGTCAAGGGAAACCCTAATTACGTGGACGATGATAATGAAAGTCTTGTCAATCAAGAAGAATATGGCATATATCCCCTTGATGTTATCGTCACTAGTAAGCTTTCTCCACCCACTTTCCACAATCCAATCACCCCTTCCAGTTATCCCGTTATGTCTTCATCCATGCCTAATCATGCTCCTTATGCCACCTTTGACAATGGATGTCCAGTATCTTCTTCATCCCCATATTTGTCATGTCCTTCATCTACATCATCCTCTTATACAACATCTACATCCTCTTATCCTAATTTTCCATCCCAATACTCCTATTACAATTCCCCACACATGACCCCCTATCCTAATCCTCTTTCCCAATCTTCCCATACTAATCCTACATCCACCCCCTTTTACCTTAATCCCACATCCATGTCTCCTCATCCTAATCCATCATCCCAATTCCTTTATTATAATCCCTCCCCCACATCCTCTTGTCCCACTACACCACCTATATCCTCTTGTCTTAATCCACCATCCATGTCCCTCTATCTTAATTCACCACTCCAATATCCTTACCTCAACCCTCCATCCAATCCTAGTCCTCCATCTACTCCTAGTCCTCCATCCAATCCCATTCATCCATCCAATCCTAGTCCTCCATCTACTCCTAGTCCTACATTCAATCCCATTCCTCCATCTAACCCTCCTAGTCAACCAATCCATAATCCCTCATCCATTTCTACCACCCTATCCAAGTCAAGCACATGCAAGTCTCTCATTTCAGAAGTTCTCCAAGGACTCATGACAAAGAAGCCATCCCCAACTCCACATCTTGAAGTCATGGAACCATGCCATCCCAATCCATCATCCACGGTAACTAGTGATGAGAGCCTTCTCCATACCACACCTATCATTGTTGTTACCACCCCTAGCACTTAATCAAACCATTGAAACCATTGAACCCACTAAATCCATTGAACCCCCATCTCCTACTCCGAGAACCACCAAATCTATCGAAGACACCCAATTCTAATCCACTCCCTCTACTCCTGGATCCACCCAAATCCAATCCACTCCTCCCACTCCTAGTAGCACCAAAACCCATTCTAATGAACCTCATGAATCTTCCATCCCTCCATCTTCCCCACTTGAAGAGTCCCAACAAGACTCCATTATCATGCCTCCCCCACACGATGAGTCACACCAAGAGTCTAATCCAAAGCATGCAAGCATATCCCCTTCTCCAGATCAAGATCCTACCATCCCATCTAGTCCACCTCAAAATCACAGTCCCCCATCCATTCCATCCCAGGATCCCCTTGTCATTCAAGCTTCCACTGCTCCATCACCATCTCCATCACATGAGCCTACTACCACAAATCCATATCCTATCATGGCCCCTAGTCCCTCTCCTGATGTTGCTATCCCATCATCTCCTTCTCATGATCCCCCATCATCACCTAAAAATGCTATCCCCACACCACTTGCATATCCCCTTGGTCCTCTCACATTCCTCCATGGTGGTCTCCTCGTAGAAGAAAAAAAAAGCATATACACCAACCCTCCTCTTCCACCTAATAATGAACTCGCCTCATTCTTCCAGAATAACAAAAATCCTGTCCTAGATCGAATGCTCAAGAGAATGAACTATCAAGGAAAAGGTTTAGGCCTTCATGAGCAAGGTATTATAGAGCCCATCCAAGCTAAAAAATATTTGTATCCGCAAGGTCTTGGATGTACTACTCATGACTCGCAATCCAAAAATGTTGGTACAACCTCTAGACGTCCTCAACAAGCCTTTTCCAAAAGAAATGTCATCCCTTCCCATCGCTCCACCAGATCATATGTTTCCATCCCTCCTCCTCTATCATATCACCTCAAAACAACCGTCCATCTTCCTCCTTCATCTGCTCCATCCATTTTGGGTCCTTACATCCCTCCATCTACCATCTCCAATCCTCCAGCTACCATGCCCTTGTTTCCTCTAGGTCTTACGTCTATTTTGGGCCCCTATATCCCAAAATCACCTCGTCCATCTCGTCCTATCCATCCTTTCATCCATTCATCACCTATCCATCTCATCCGTCATAAACATCCCTCTCACATACCCCATAGTCAGGATCAACAAAGGCACATACCTAAACATCCTCCATCTACACATAATCCCCATACTCCTACCTCCATCACTCCACATCATTCACCTCCTCACACCCATCCCATTGCTACTAAAAGCACTTTGGCTGTTAAAGAAAAAATGCATAAATCTAAGCATCCACATAAATCTATGGCTCCCCATGTCCTCTCTAAAAGACATGGTGAAGAGAAGAAAAATCTAAATCTACATCAAATCCATAGGCCACAAAGGCCCACCAAAGCAAAGATCAAAACCATGTGGATCCCAAAGAAAAAAGATGCAATGCCATCACATGAAAAATTTGTAAGAACATCCAAAGTCGCTAATCCAAAAGCTCATCATACACCCGTTTCATCTCCTAAGTTTTTTTTGGGTCCTTATGTCTCAAAATTCACCATTCCATCTCCTCCATTATCCCCACATTCTCCATCCCTTAATCCTATTATCTTTCCACATCTACCACAACATGTGCCAATGTTGGTCCTGAACACATCTCCCCATCACATATCCACCCCATCATTCTATCCATACCCTTTCCAACATCCCATCCATTATCCCATGTATCAACCCCATCAAATCCCTCTAATTCATCCTCATGCATAATCTATTTATCCTAATAAGGTTGTACCAACATCCAACAGCCGGTTCGAACAGGGGCTCTTAATACCTCATATGGAACTTAATGTTTGAGTCCTTCATCCATATCCTTATCTCATGTCTTCTAAATCCCCTTATCAACATCCCTATCCTTATCCATTTTCATCCCCCTACTACCCAAAAAATTCAAAAAAAAAAATAGTAAAGAGAAATAATCCATCCAATGGTGAAAACTTGGCAAACAAGCGCCTTGGATAAGTACCATGATGAAAACCTGGCAAACAGGTGTCATGCGTACATTCCCATCTGCACTTGGGGGCAACTTCCTGATATGCATTCCCTCCATCCGCTATGCTTCCATCTATGCACCCGTCTTCCTGTTATCCGTCCTCTTCATAAGTCCTCCCATCCCACCTATCTTCCGCATCCTACCATCATATCCCATTTATCTCCCATTCCCTCCATCATTTTTGTGATCTTGATCAAAATAGGGGCACCTATCTATGCATGCTTTGGAAATCTACTAGTATACATTCCCTTCATCCATGCTCTATCATATTCCTTAGCCCCCCATCCTATCCTCATTTAGTTATCTCCTTTATCTTCCCATCCACTTGTCTTTTATCTCTCATGCCTCCTCATATGTGACATATCTAGAGTGGGGGCATCTACTTCCTTTGTGACATAGTCCTTGGAGACATCATCTATCCTAGCATCCCTTTCATCTCCCCATCCATATCTTCGTATCCATCTATCCTAGCATCCCTTTCATCTTCCAATCCTCCTATCCCTATCCATCTATCACAACATCCTTTCATCTCCCTATCCCTCCATCCCTTCATCCTTCACCAATTCCCCCATCCCTTCATCCTTTTTCATCAATCCCCCATGTATCTCTT